>WAAB01012893.1:5675-126192 GCA_013389865.1 Piaya cayana | reverse complement strand
AAGGGGATGGAGATGAAGATGGGATGGCGATGCAGTGGGGCTGAATCATAGAATCACAGAAGCATAGAATAGTTTGGGTTGGAAGGGACCTTCAAAATTATCTGGTTCCAACCCCCTGCCATGGGCAGGGACATCCCACTAGATGTCCTTGAGTGCCTCCAGGGATGGGGCAGCCACAGCTTCCCTGGGCAACCTGCGCCAGTGCCTGTTCTCATGAAGATGGGGATGAAGATGGCATTGAAGATGAAATGTAGAGGAAGATGGCATGGGGATGGCAAGGGGCAGCACTGGGCAAGGGGATGGGGAGGGTGGGGGGCAGCACAGTGCAGCAGCACCCTGCACATGGCAGGGCTGGTCTCCCAGGGCAGCCCTTCCACTGCTCCGTTTGTCCCCACCTGGGACAGCCCTGGGATGAGAGCAGCCCCTGCACCACCAGCCATGTGTTATCTCCCAAGGGGAGAGCACTCCTTTCACCTACCAGCCTAGGGCACAGGGGATGATCTTCTTAATGGGGCTCCCACTGTGTCCTGGCTCTTGGCACTGTTCCCCATCACCACAGGACAGGTCATCCCGAATTGTACAGCCCTGGCAATACCTTTGGTGTAACTGGAGTGACAGGCTGATGAGCTCTTACCTTTCTCCCACTGTGTGCGCACCCTTCATGTCAGATTTCTGAAGCCAGTTAAGCCTGAGGTCATCCCCATCCTCCTCAGGCGTGATTTCTGAGCACCATTTCATCATTTTAGCTTGAGTCCAAGACCAGAACAAGGTACACATCCAAGTCACGGGCTGGCTTCCCCCTGACCTGCAAGTGCAACACAGAATTCCCTTCATTCCTCAGAGAGGGGAAAAATGAACTTAACATGGCTCAGCCACTCTGGTCCTGCCCCTGCCCTCACCACAGAGGCTGCCGGGGGTTCTGCTGGCACGCAGAGACACGCTTCAGTCCAGGGGAAGGGAAACTATGTTAATCACCAGCCAAGAGCTGCTCGGGTCCATCAACACCTGCATAAGAAAGAGTGCAGTGCATGATGATGACCCCATCAGGTTTCTTGTCCATGGGGACAAGATGCAGCAGGAGATCATCTGGGTTTGGCTTTGGCAGCAAGCACCGGGAGAGCTTCTGATGTAACAGGAGGCGAGGAAGAAATTTCAATCAAATGAAACAGGCAGATAAACAAACAAAAATAAAAGAAGAAAGGAAGTCATAGGGAAGGAGTCACAAAGAATTGCAGACAATTATGGCTGCAGATTTTCTAATGCTCTCTGAAGCTTTCATTGAAGTCAAAGACTTCTTAGCCTTAAACATTTCACTTCCCTCGCAAGCCTTTCCTCTGAAGATCTCTGAATATCTTGCTGAAGCCAAAGTTACTTGAAAGCTCAGAAAACAAAAAGAGACAAACGAGAAGTTTTTCAGCTGCTATAAAGTGTATTAAAGGGATTTTTTTTTTTTTAGCCTCAAATGATTTGCAGACTGAGCCTGACAATATATCTGCACTAGGAATGGCTTCCTGAGGCCACACTAACCTCTGTCAAGGGTTTTAACAGGGAGATTCATGCACAAATCATGGAGTAAAAAACCAGCAATGAGTAATCAAAGGCACACACCAAACTCTGAGGACAATCTGCAGAATTTGCAATCTCCAGCAGTAAAGTTTTCCACAGAATAATTACTTCTGAGAAAAAGGAATTTGTTGAATGCTCGGTCTGGCATTTGCTAATACATTTATTTTTTTCAAAAGAATGACCTACTCCCTGGAAACAGAGGCTGCTCAGAAAAGCACTGGTGTTTATTAATACCAGCTCTACTATTTTACAGGCTGGAGAGGGTCCAGAGAAGGGCCACTAAGATGATCAGGAGACTAGGAAACTTGCCATATGAAGTAAGGCTGAGAGAACTGGGTTTGTTCAGCCTTGAGAGGAGAAGGCTGAGGGGAGACCTTATTAACATGTACTAGTACATAAAGGGTGTCTAACAAGAGGACAGAGACTCCCTTCCTACAAGGAGTCACATGGAAAAGGCAAGGGGTAATGAGTATAAGTTGCTCCTGGGATTCCAGAGTCCAGATTGGATTCCAGAAGAAAATTTTTCACCATGAGAACAGTTAAACATTGGAAAAATCTCCGCAGGGAAGTGGTAGATTCCTCTACACAGGGTTCTGTGCCACCTCACTTAAACCGTATATCACCTAAAAAGGTTGGACCAGATGACCCCTGAAGTCCCTTCCAGCATGGCTTTCTATGTTGTTACATGAGTACCAGGTAGCTTTTTGTTTTGGCCTATCTTCTGTTTGCAAACACAAAGGGAACCAGTTCCTCTCCTGCATGCTTTAACTTACAGGCTCTTCTTCAGCACATCTGTCAGAAAGAAGTTCTGTGGCTTTCCTCCACATTGTCTCCAATTTATTAATCAACACTTCCAGCTCCCTACCGAGTTACATCAAATTATGGTTCCCTTGAAGTCCATAGCAGCACTTCCACCAATTTCATTAGGACCAGAAACCAGCTCTTGAAGTCCCTGCCAGTTTCATAAGTGCTTTAACATTAGCATTGGGGATTTCTTCTTTAATCTTCTTATGCCGGTTTATGACACACCATTTTACATGTGTGCATGCACAAACTGCCTTTCTGAAATTAAGACAGTCTAAAAGCAAATGGAAAAGCTTGCTTTTTTTTACCTGTGAATGGCTGCATTCTCTGAATTTCTCTTTGCCAGGGTTATTAGAGGAAAGATCCTATTTTGAGGAGCCAGAGCTGTCCCCCCATGAAAGCCCCAGCCCCTGCTCTGTACCAAGCAGACAGCTAGAGTTCAGCCTCTGGAGAGAGCTTTGGCCTCTTCCAGCTCCAGCCTCTGTTTCAAGGCCACCAGTAAGGCCACCAGACTGGTGCCTCGTGGGAACGAGACACAGACACGGAAACAATGACATCCGAGCACCAAAAATTCCCTCTTGGAAGCCAGAACCTTCACAGGTCAGGCCAGAAGCTTCCCGCTGACCCCTCTCAGCCAGGACTGGTTTACAGCAAGGCCAAAGCTCGGGCAGGAGAAGAGGTCAAGAGCAGTGTTTCCATTTGCCTTGGCTCTCGGGCTCTCTTTTTGTTTAGTCACCAGCTGAGTTATGAAATCCGCCTGCAGCGTCACTGTGTCTGTGGGTTTCCCATGGGCTGGAGAGGCTATTACCAAGGAGCAGCTGGAATGTTAATCACCCATAAAGGAACTAAATCTAGGGGATTTCTCAAAGCAAATATACATCTTCTCTGGCACTGACCCCATCCCAGCCTGAGCATCCTCCCCAGCCAGGCTGGAGGATGCAAACCTTGCAGCCCCTGCCTCCCTTCTTGCTCATCCCAGCCTGGGAATGTCCTTAGCACTGTTCTCAGCAGCCAGGATAGCCTGGCTAGGGCTGGCATTTGAGCCCCAGGAACCTTTTGCAGGACAGGCAGTTCCCTTGCAGACACACCAGGACTAATTCAAGGCAAAGCGAAAGGAAAATATTCGTGACAGGGAGTGGAGAACGCCTAATCCCAGAGAGAGCCTGGAGGGACTGGGAGCAACCTGCCTCTCAGCTGCTCTGGGGCTGAGAGCAGTGCTGGAGTTTGAACTGCTAGTTGCATTTTTTAGAAACTCATCTGGTTATTTCAGCCTGTGAGGCTGAAAAAATCCAGAAGTGGAGGCTTGCCCACTTCCTTGCCTCTGGCTTGCATCTGTTCCAAGGGTACATCTGTAGGCTGGTGCAAGCCTTGCAGAGGATCATCGCAGCCTGCCCTGTTCTCAGGGTGAGGAGAAACCCACCCTGCCTGGCTCAGGCTGCATCATGCACCCTTCACTGTGCCCACGGCCACTTCTTGGACAGGTCACCTGCTGCCACCAGGGCACACGTGGCTGACACAGGGTGACCTCTGCAGCGCTCCCCTGCTGCTACTGTCTTCCTTCAAATCAGGCCACAGCCAGCGTCACTGGAGTCCCTGGCTGGAATTACAGCAGTGTTGCCAATGTATATTTTAAAGCCTCTCTTTCAATATTTAAACAGGAAGATCCTTGATATAGCCAGAAGCTATTGACAAAGAGAAGGCAAGGGTGGCCCATGGGGCCAAGGCAGACATTATGGTGGCACCTGTGAGCACTTAAGGACCAAACCTCTTCTCCCTGGTGGCAGCTGACAGGTTTGCACACTGAAGGGGCCTGGGATGCTTGTACAACAAAAGGGAAGGATACCCTGAAATACCCTTTCTGGGCACATGGATGCTGCCCTCAACATAGAATCATAGAATCACCAGGTTGGAAGACTCACCGGATTATTGAGTCAAACCATTCCTGTCAAATACTAAACCATATCCCTCAGCACCTTGTCCACCCATCCTTTAAACATCTCCAGGGAAGGGGACTCAACCACCAACCTGGGCAGCCTGTCCAGTGTCCAACATGCAGCACCTCAGAGCTGATGGGTGAGAAGGGGGTTTGAAGTTTCCCATGGGTTGGCAGCAAAGGCTGTCAGTGGAGCAGAGATGCTGGACCCTCCCCGAGGATGTGTCTTCAAGCCTTTGGCCTGTGCAATCCCACTAGTGGGGCCATTCTAAGGAGCCTCCCCTGCCCCCAGCTAGGCACCCACGAGTGGGCTCTCATCCTGCACCCATGACCCAGCCCAGAATGGGATCAAAACAGGCTGGATGGACGAGCTGAGGCTAATGCGATGAGGCTTAACCCCGTGCAGTGCTACAGGCCTGGGGAAGAATGGATTGAAAACTGCAAAGCAGAGAAAGACCTGGGGGGTCTCAGTCGACAGCCAACTGAACACAAGCCAGCAGTGTGCTCAGGTGGCCAAGAAGGCCAACAGCATTTTGGCTAAAAGAAGGTTGTAGAGAGGAGGATGTTGGTCTTTTCTTCCAAATGACAGGTGATAAGGACAAGAGGGAATGGTCTCAAGCTGTGTTAGAGGAAGTTTAGATTGGACATTAGGAAAAATTTCTTCACAGGAAGGGTTATCAAGCACTGGAACAGGCTGCCCAGGGAGGTAGTTGAGTTGCCATCCATGGAGGCATGTAAAAGGCAGATAGATAAGGTGCTTGGGGACATGACTTAGTAGTAGACAGGTACGGTTGGAGTTGATGATCTCTAAGGTCTTTTCCAACCTAATGATTCTATGGCTCTGAGTTTTCTGCTTCTTGAAGGGCTCTGTGCTGGAGGCAGCCCCACACTGGATGTAGCCTTTGTTTCTCCAGGCTGAACAACCCCAGATGCTTCTTGTAAGGCTTGATGATCTTAGAGGTCTTCCAACCTTAATGATTCTATGTAAGCACTATAAAGTCAGGTCCAATCTGCCTTTTTTTTCCAAAAGTCTTCGAAGTTTTCCATCTTTACTCCTCTGAACCTTCTTTACATCACTCAGAACTAGAAAGCAGTCACTTGCTGAATTACCTTAACATAAAACTTTACAAATTTACATTCCATTTGCTGTAGAGGTTGAAAAACACTTAAAGGATGCTCAAAAGAAAGACAGGGGGAAACATTTTAGCAGGGCCTGTAGCAATAGGAAAAGGGAGAACGGTTTCAAACTAAAAGAAAAGTTTAGACTGGATAGTAGGAAGAAATCTTTCATGCTGAGGATGGTGAAACACTGTCCCAGACTGCCCTTATGGGTAGGTTCCTCACAGCCAGGTCTCCTGCCCCTCGCCGTGCTCAGCCGCCCAGTAGAGGAGCTGTCACGAAGCTGGTTTTCCTCCAGTGGTTTCCACAGCGCTCCTACCCCACCTCTGTGGGGACCAGGGATGCCCAATTAACCACCCGCTCCCGCCGCCATCTTGGGGAGGGACCACAGCGAGCAGGACACCACCATCTTGGGAGGGACTGGGGCGTAGGACGCCGCCATCTTGGAAGAGACGGGATTGGGGCGGAGGAGGCGTATGATGCCGCCATCTTGGGGAGGGACCCGGGGGTGGACTTAGGAAGGCGCCACCATCTTGGGGAGGTCAGTCCGGTTTGCCCTCGGCAGCGCTGTTCGCTGTTTCACGGCGGCGGCCGGCGCTGTGGGATCGGGATCGAGATCGAAATCGAAGTAGAGTCCTAGGCCTGCGACGGGCGGACCGCCGTTTCCCACGGGCGCTCTGTCGCCACCTACCGCCATCACTTCCGGGTGAGCGGCGGCCACTTCCGCCCGCGACCCCCGGTACTTCCTTTCCCGCGGCGGCCGTCGGAGCAGACGCGCAGGTGAGGGCGGTGTCGTTTGCATCCGTCGCCATCCGCCTTCCCCGCGCCTCCCTGCCACCTCTCCACCCGCCGATCGCCTCCGGGGATCCGCGTCTTCCCCGGGGCAGCGCGGGGGGCGGAGCAGGGCGCTGGGCCGTGGGGTCTGGTGGAGCGGGGAGACTGGGCCGCGGCCTAGCCCCGCCGTGAGAACCTCGGAGCGGCCGGGGCCGCCACATACAGGGTCCTACACCGGGGACGGGGCAACCCGCGGCCTCAGTGCAGGCTCGGGGGTGAAGGGTTTGAGGGCAACCCTGAGGAGAACGGCCTGGGATGCTGGTGGATGAGGAGCTCGCAGCCCAGCAACCAGCCATGTCCTGGGCCGCATCCAGAGCAGCGTGGGCAGCAGGACGAGGGAGGGGACTCCTGTGTCCGGTTCTGGAATCCGCAACATAAAAAGGAGATGGAACTGTTGGGGTGGGTCCAGGCGAAGCAACAAAGATGATCGGAGAGAGAGCTGGAGCACCTCTGCTATGCGGGCAGGTTGAGGGAGTTGGTGTTGTTCAGCCTGGAGAAGTGAAGGGTTTGGGAGACCTTATAGCGGCCTTCCAGTATCTGAAGGGGCTGCAGGAAGGCTGGGGAGGGACTTTCATCGTGGTGATAGAATCATGGGGAATGGCTTTAAATTGAAAGGGGAGGATTTAGATTAGACATTGGGAAGAAATTTGACACAATGAGGGTGCAAAGCCCTGACCCAGGTTGCCTGGAGAAGTGGTGGCTGCCCCGTCCCTGGAGGTGTTCAAGGCCAAGTTGGATGGGCCTTGAGGAGCCTGGTCTTGGAGGTATTCCTGCCATGACAATGGGCTAGAACTGGATGGACTTTAAGATCCTTTGCAACCCAAACCGTTCTGTGGAGACTGGTATTATACACCCATGTTGCTCTGTGGGAGTCAGGACTGGGTATGGCAGTTGGTGCTCATCGTTTGGTTCAGGGGTAGGAGGCTTACCTGGGTCAATCTCAGGGTGGAGACCATTAAAGTCTGAGAACCCCATTCTTAAAAGCTCTGGCGAGCCAGTTTTTGACAGTACCCAGGTCTCTGATAGGTTTGGATAGGTGTTCTGTAACATAAGGTCACATAAACAAGCAGGGGGAAGTTCTCAGTGTTTCTGGTTATCAAGGAGAGGGACTCGTGTGTGCTCTGCTGCAGTGGTGCTTGGGGACATCAGCTGAGATCAAGCACAGCTGAAGACCCTGCTAAACAGTTGTGGGTGGTGGCCTGTCTGCCAGCATCCAGCAAGGCTGACAATGTTGGGGTTTTTTTAACAGGTCTAATTGAACCCCAGGGTTACTCCCTGTGTTTTACTGTTGGTAACTCATTTATGTTGCTTAGTAAAAGGTTGCAGAAGCAGGAGGGTTCATAAAACCCTTTATGAGAATGTTGAGAAGCCCACCATCACTCACAATTCTCTTTGTTTATTCAGAAATGGCACCTCGTAAGGGCAAGGAGAAGAAGGAAGAACAGGTCATCAGCTTGGGACCTCAGGTTGCTGAAGGAGAAAATGTATTCGGTGTCTGCCATATCTTTGCTTCCTTCAATGACACTTTTGTCCATGTGACTGATCTCTCTGGCAAGTGAGTACCGAACACTGCTCACCTCCCTGCAGTACTTGGATTCTTTGATTTGGAAAGCAGGAATTAGATTTGGAAGGAGGCTCCACCGGAATCCCTGAGCTTCTGCTGAGCCATGAGATAAGACGGTGTGCGTGTGTGAACATAGACTCAGTGGCGTGATGTGCCTCTCTGAGTATTGTGCTCAGGGTACTGGATGGCAGTTAATTAATTCAGTAACATTTAAAGTAACAGGTTCTGTCTCTACTCAGAAGGTGCTTTGTGTGAAGGAGAAAGGGGAAGAGCTTTCTTCTGAACATAGTTTTTCCCTTTTGTAGGGAAACCATCTGCCGTGTGACTGGTGGCATGAAGGTGAAGGCAGACAGAGATGAGTCTTCTCCCTACGCAGCTATGCTGGCAGCCCAGGATGTTGCCCAGCGGTGCAAGGAGCTGGGCATCACTGCCCTGCACATCAAGCTGCGTGCCACCGGTGGCAATAGGTACGTTGGAGGGGCTGGGCCCTGGTATTCCTGGAGGATGTGTCAAATCTCAGAGCTGCCAGATTGCACCATGTCCCTTCTTTGTGCTGTCTCAGCTGCTAAGGCAGTTGCATCGCAGGAATTAGTTGACTTTAAACTTGACCCAAAGAGTGTCTGTCACAGTATATGGTGACTGACTGTCATGGTCATCTCTCTGAGCATCTGGAGTCTGTTCTGAACGGGCTGGAGCTGGGGCATGCAGTTATTTTTCTGGAGGTGATATCAAACTTGGATGTGTTATGGGATGACAGCACAGTGCCTGTGTATGGCTGATTGATTGCATGTGGTTAGGGTCAAGGGTCAGGAGGAGCATGAGTTCTGATACCTCTTTTGGGGCAGAGAAACTGTGATTTTAACTTTGTCAGTGGCTTGAGAACTATGCTCAATTTCTGAATTGTTTAAGGAATTAAGGGTTCTGGTTCTCTCCTGCAGGACCAAGACTCCTGGACCTGGTGCCCAGTCGGCCCTGAGAGCTCTGGCCCGATCTGGAATGAAGATCGGCCGCATTGGTGAGTAGTGGAGACTGGGTGTGTGTGTTACTGTGTCAGTGCAGAGCCTCACTGCCTAGAAAATCGGATTTAAGGGGTTATTCATTAAAAGGTGCTCTGCAGGCATACATGCCCCTGAGTGTGATGCTTTGGGATGCTGCACTTGGCCTCTGTCAGCCAGCACTGTACAAGGTCCAACACAAAAAAACCCCTGAGACTGTGCATGTAATCATTTAACAAACTAAGAAAATCAACTATGATCACCCTCAAAATGGTTTCCATCTGAGCTGACACCTGGCTGTGTACAGTACTGCCAGGGTTCAGAGCAGTTCTGCAGGTCATTTCCTGAAAAGCCGTTGAGGATCTCTGTCAGTTTTGCTTTCATATCTTCTACTGACAAAGAGTGGGTTCCTTTGGGCACTAACTGGATCTTGTGGAAGAGGGAGCCAGGTCTGAGGAGTAGGGTGGCTGCTCAAGCACAGTGATGCTGTTCTGAGCTAAAAACTGCTTCACAGACAAAGTTTTCTGGGCTGGTGTGGTATCTTGGTGTGAACTCACAAGATGTAAGAAAACATCTCTATTTGAAACATGCATCTACTCGTACTGAGTTGAAGCAATGGAGCTGGGTCCTGTCTCACTGTGGCAGATCAGAATGTTTTCTATAACCATCTCTTTTTTTTCTCCCCTCCCACTCTTGGTTCCCAAGGTGTTAGGGTGAGTCTTGGGGTTTGTGTGTTGGACTTAATGTAAAGAGATTTTTAAGTGGAAGATTCACCAGGAGGTGGCGTGAGCTGACTGCAGAAACCAAGTTTCTGTCTGCACGATAAAGCCGAGCCGCACAGCAGGACACTGATGCTTCTTGATGTCACAGCATTTGTGCCAGAGCCGCTCAGCCACCTAGAAATCCTGTGCTGGTCTTGGCTTCAGGCTGTGACTGAGTAATACCAGGATTCCTCCAACTGTTTGAGGGAAACCCCTAAACTTCATAGGGGAGGCACAAGGAGCAGTGACGCTGGCTGCTCTGAAAGTTGCATCATGCACTCTCGGTTTCTTTGGAAGCACTGTGGCTGCTTGCTTTGAGTGAGGTGGAAAACGGGTATTTTTTTCTTCCAAAACACTAAAAGCCCTGGGTGCCCAGTGGTTGGCGAGTTCACAGATGCTTTAAACTCGTGTGAATCACTGGTTCTGCCTGTGTGTGGATCCTGCAGTGGCTGCTGCTGGGGTGCAGCTGTGGGATTTTGGGGTGACTTGGGGTTGGGTTGGTTTTCTGGGGTTCCGCTGGAAGGTAACAGTGTTTGGGTTTTCTTCTCCCTGCAGAGGATGTCACTCCCATCCCCTCCGACAGTACACGCAGAAAGGGTGGTCGCCGTGGACGTCGTCTGTAAACCCATCTTGCACCTTTCGTTATTAAAGCTCTCTTTTAAACCTCTCCTCAGCTGTGTGGTTTCGTATTGTGGTGCACTCAGAAGCTGAGCAGCTTCAGTTTAGTTACATCTGCAAATGGCTTATCCCCTAAGCGGGGCATTGAGTTGGGAGTTGTTAGCGCTACTGAATTCAGAGTAACTTCCAGAGGTGTTTTAAGAAAAATGCTGGGTTTTGAATGCTCCTGACTGCTCAAGGGAGGTGAAATGGGAAATGCCTGTTGTGCGATGGTGATGTTCAGTGCAGTGCTTGCACTGTCCTGTGATCTCCGCCATGTGCGGTCAGTTTATTGGCGAAGGAGCAACAACTTGTGGTTTTCCTCCCGTCGCTGTTGTGTCCTGTTTGGTGCAACTCAGCAATGAGCAAGTGAGCTCATCTGGAGCTGGTAAGATGCTTGTCCAGGAATACTTGTGGTCAGGTGTAAGGGGTGGCTGTTTATCAGAACTAGTTGAAAGACCTTTGGGTTCTGAGCACAGTTACATGGAGAACATGATATGTGACCTATAAAATAAAGCTGGAATGCAGTGAGCTGATGTCCTGGGTCTTGGGCAAGGTCTGCCCTCCAGATCCTGAGCTTGAGAACCTCGCTGCTTTTGTGGGGGATGTTTTATGGGTGATTCCTTTGCCTGCCCCCCAGCCCCGAGCCTTCTTCCTCTCACAGGAAAGGGTGCTTTGGCTGATAGTGTTGTTGGAGGTGCTTCCTTCTCAAAGCAGGCTCTGTTCTGGTAAAGTCACTCAACCTGGATTGGATCCAGGGCCTGCGGCTCCTCTCAAGCTTGGTCTCCAGTCATCGAGCTCTAACTCTTTCACAGCAAAAGGGGGATGAGTTTCACAGCAGAGGAAAGCAGGCACTCTGATCTGAAGCCATGGTGCGTCTTAGTCTTTATAGTGAAAACTACTTGGATGCTTGTGCTTTCAAAGTGAGTCATGATCTCTTGGAGGCGGCCCTGCTGTGGAAAAGAAAGCTGAGCTTGTGAGCAAGCGAGCTGCTGCTGGGGTTTGTGCAAACTGTTGCTTAATACATGACTTCCCCTTTCTGTGGAAAAAATCTCTGCCTGGACAGATGTTCCTAAGCCAGCACTTCCCTTGGCTCAGCAGTAGTGTTTTATTTGTAATTTTATATGTGGCCATGGAAAACTTTATAGAAATAAACTACCCTTACTGTCCTGAAAGTGCACTATTTGCACTTCAAATCACTGTTTTCCTGTGCTTGAAGTGTTCTCTGAGCTCTGTGGAGAAGGTGTTGAAAGCATGAAGCCAGCAGTGGCTCAGCCAGCGTGGAGCTGATGGAGGGGGAAGAGGGCAGAGGCTGCAGGGGAGGGGGATGCTGTTTGCAGGAGGTGTAGGGGTGCTGTGTTAATAATGACTCTCTTCAGTCTTTTTTAATATATTTACTCTTACCTGCCTGTTCTGGTAGGTGTTACTTTGGCCCTGAAGAGAAACTTGGGGGTGCTGATGGATGAGAAGCTCCACATGAGCTGGCAATGCAGGCCAGAAAGCTGACTGTTCAAAGCAGAGGGACCAGCAGGGTGAGGGAGGTGAATCTCCCCTCTCCTCAGCTCTAGTGGGACCCCAACTGGAGCCCTGCATCACTTCTGGAGTCAACACAGAATGGACATGGATCTGTTGGAGCGAGTCCAGAAGAAGCCACGAAGGTGTTCTGAGACCTGGGGTGGGCTCGCTCGAAGGTGGGTTTGCTTTATTAGCCCTTGGTCTTTGGAAGCAGGAGCTCTTGGGTGCGCGGGGCTGTCTGGACTGAGCTGCAGCCCATGCCATGTGTTGCCTTTGCCATGCTGTGCTGTGAGCAGCGTGTTCCCTGGCTTTCCTCATGGCAAACATTGCTTTTTTTTCTTATCCTATCTGATGCCTTCAAAACGACTTCCCACGTCAGTGTGAAACCCCTCAGGAGACAAATGGTGAATGAGGAAGAGAAACCAGAGAGCAAGGCAGGTTCCTGTGCAGTGTGGGCTGCATGGCGTGCATCCCAGGGCTGTCTGGAGGGAAAGACTCCCCTGGGTGAGTAGTGTGGATGGGTTTCATGGCTGTTTGTGCCTCTGCTCAGCTGTTTTATCTTGTGTGACCTGTTGAGGAACCACATCACCTGCAAGACACCCCCCCAAGCTGGCTGATGGCTCCCTGCCTGCGTGGGTGGGGGACACGTGTGGCTGCCCTCCATGTCTCCCCTGCAGGGATGCTCAGGGGCTGCAGCACATCCCGGGCTCACAAAGTCCCTGAGAACAGGTCTGCATTTGCTGGTGACCAGGTGTCGTTTTGCAGGCAGTGAGGAATGTGGGGTTGGTTACCAAATGTCAGCCTGAAATAACTGCTCTGCACGCTTGGCTCGAGGGCCACAGGGCACAGCAGGACTAAGCTGAGGCCTGAGACTATTCCCTGCTCCAGATGGCCTCTTTTCCTTCAAAAAGACAGCTGGTTCCTCTTGCTCCTGTAAAGGCATATGTCAAAGTTTTCATGGGCAGCACGAATAGGAATCCTCAGGGGTGGCGGAGGTGAGGAGCCTGTGCTGGCTCCAGGCAGAAAGAAGAGGAAAGATAAGAAAGAGAGGGGATCAGGCAGCTCAGAGCTGTAAAGGAGTAAAAGGTCTGCCTCTTCCTAGAAAAATCAATTTACAGAACACTTTAGAAGCCACAGGCCTGTGCAGAAAGGTGCAGTGGGAGGGGAAAAGCGGTACCGAAGGAGCTAAAGGAAATGCCCGTGTGTGGAGAGAGGTGCTGGGCTTGGAGCTGGGGGCTCTCGCCAACCCCCAGTTTGTCACCTGCCTTTGTGCCTTGGTGGGGGTTTCTCTTGCCAAGTTCCTGTTCAGACTTCCCTTTGATACCCTGAAGGCTGAGGCTGGTCACGGAATCCACGTGGAGCATGGACCAGGGTGGAGGACTTGTGGCCCCAGCAAGAATGCAAAAAATACCCTACATCCCTCCAACACCTCCAGTGCTGCCATGGGCTGAGACTGAGGGGTGAGCTGAAAAAATGATGTGCTGCTTCTTTACTTTTTTTCAGTTTTCTAGAAAAAAACCCCACCATCTCAGATGGTTTCTAAATACAGCATCACCTAAAAAGCAGCTGAGAAGTTTTTTTGTCTTCAAAATAACCCCCAGGGACGAATGCAGGTGGGGACGGGAGCTGGGGATGTTGGGGGCATGGGGTGAAGCTGATAGGCGGCACCCTTGCGCAGGGGGTCTGTGTACCCCAGCACCCCCGGGTGCTCCAGGGCTCTCCCAGCTAGGTGAGGACCAGGCTTGGAGCACCAAAGCTCCCCCCTCTGCGCTGGGGCTGTGATTTTCCACTGAGAAGCTGGAATTTTCTGGCACTCACCACGTTCTGGCCTTTGGGTCGCCTGTGAGGAAGTTTGCCTGGTAACTGATGATGCTTTTAATTTCACAGCAGGAATGTTCTTATATAAAATCACCTAAAATCAGTGTTATGGGGCTGGGTGGCTGCTCTTGCCCACATAGCATAACCGGGGCTGTGGGGAGGGCTGGGGACCAGCTCTGCCCCATGCCCACTGGTGTCTTGGGGGTCACCCACCTCATGGGGCTATTCTCTCTCCAGTTTGGGGGTTCAGTCCCCTGAGGCTGCTTCATGCAGGGTGAGGGGGATGCTGCAGGAGATGGGGCTTGGAAACACTTGGTGGTCCTTTGATTCCTGCCCTCTCATCCCAAGAGGTGCTGGTCAATGCTCCCAGTGGGGTCTGAAGTGATTCTTGAGGGGGTAGCTGGGGCTGAAATGCAGCCATGGTGCTTGTGATGGATCCAGTGTGATTTCTGGATGGAACCATGGTGTTCCTGGATGAATCCAGGATAATTTCTGGATGCAACCACGGTGCTTGTGGATGGATCCAGCATAATTTCTGGATGAAACCATGGTACTTGTGGATGGATCCAGCATAATTTCTGGATCCAAGACCTTCTGAGCAGAGCTCTACCTGGCAACAAGTGATGCTGGAGCCAGCAGCCAATGGGACTTTTTTTTTCTGGTCCCCCCCACCCGGAGGTGGCAGGGTGGGGACCCCGGGGGTATTTCCAGTGGCAGCACTCAGGGTGCTCATTGCTTATCGGGGTGCCAAAAGCGGAGCCATGGCCGAAGAGCAGCGGGACCTCATTTCAGACCGCGGCAGCAGCGTCCTCAGTGTCAGGGACGCCCAGAGGTGCCACTGGGGGGGTCACGGGCTTGTGGGGTCAAGGGGGCATGAGGAGGCTCGGTGGGGACGTGGGGCAGGGGGGGGCTTTGTGTGACCGTGGGGTGGAAGGGGACATAGTTGTGCTAAGGGCGCACAGAGTAACTACGGAGCAGAAAGCGTGGGTCACACCGTGGCTGTGGGGCACTGGAGAGCCAAGGGGGCTGTGGGGTGGCTATGAGGTGGAAAGGGTTGTGGGGCAGGGGCAGGGGTAGGGGGTGGCTGTGGGGCTGAGAGGTGGTAACTTTTCCTCGGGGAGGGAGTTACAGCATGTTTATAGGGCAGATGGGCTCAAGGTGTGGTTGTGGGGTGGATGGAAGCGCAGCGTGGCGATGGGGCAGGAAGGAACACAGCGTGGTCTCAGAGCCCTGTCAGCTTCCTGGGGCCACCCTCCAGGTCCCAACCAGCCCCCACCTTGGCCCCATCCCAAACATATCCAGCCAACCAGGAGCCTGAGCGCTCCGACACCACCAGTCACTAGGCAGACGTCCCAGCAGCGAGTCCCAACTCTGGACATTGCCTGCAGCACCCATGGCAGCCTCCACCTCGCCGGACAGTGGTGGCTCCCCAGGACACCACTGCACTCGACCAGCACCCTTTTCACCCCATCAGGGCAGGATCTGGCCCTGGGAAGCCTTGGCAGCTCAGCGGGTGGCTGTGATGCTCGGCTTTGCCTTCCCTCGGTGCCTGAGTGCTATGGCAGCACTGCAACTCCCTGCCCCATGTGCTGCTGGTTCGCTGGGGTGCCCCACAGCATTGGTTTTTGAGCAAAATTTTGAAAATTAAATGCAATCCAGCATCCCACGGGCTGTGTCCTGCGCTCCTTGGGACTGGGGAGGCTGTGACCAGCTTCATTGCCTAGCAAAAGGCAATGACTAGGGTGACCCCATGCTCCTCAGGTCCCCCTTGTGCACCTCCCTCGCAGTGGGTTTCGGTTCCCCAGTGTGGAGGAGTGATCTTCACGCTGAGATTTCACTTCTGCTCACCAGAAATGGGGGAATTTGCATTTGTCTGGCTGCAAACCTACCAGGAGGGGGCTGTTTGGGGTGGCACGGAGGGGTAGTTTGTGCTTCAGGAGGAGTTTTGGGGGGTGATGGTGGGGTAGAAGGATGTTCCTCCAGCTAGTTGCTAGGGCTGAGTTTCTTCTTGGTATCCTCAGGTCTGCATGGGGCCGCAAAGCCGCCCTCTCCACGCTCTCCATCCTGGTGGCCCTGCTGATTGTTGGCCAGGCTGTCACCATCTACTTCGTCTACCAGCAGAGCGGGCAGATCAACAAGCTGACCAAGGCCTCCCAGACCCTGCAGCTGGAGGCTCTGCAGAGGAAGCTGCCTGCCAGTCAGTAGCCCCACAGGCACCACTGTGGAGGTGGTGGGGAGGGGACGAGGCCTCTCTGGACCTCCCAGCCCAGCATCCCTCATGCTCCTCCTTCCTTGGCAGGTGCCAAGCCGGTGAACAAGAAGATGACCATGGTGAACAGCCCCCTGGCTATTAGGGTCCTGCCTTTTGTCCCCTCTGCAGACATCATGGTAAGAGCCGCCCACTGCTGCTGCCCTCGGGGCTTGCTAACAGCCTTCACGCTCACACTGCCCCTTTATATTTTCTCTTGAGGACATGGCTCCTGCTAGCAACAAAACTGAAGACCAAGTGAAGCACCTGTTGCTGGTAAGGTCCTGTGACACCCACTGGTCCCATGGCTACAGGAGGTGATGGGACCTTGTGCTTCCAGCTTCAAGCTGGGTCTGGGGTCTCTTGGGGTACTCGGAGCTGGAGTGAGCTCCTGGCCTCCTGCAATGTCCATCTGCTTTTGCCCTCCCACCCTGTTTCTCTTTGCCCTGTCTCACTGTGGTGGCCGCTCTGCAGCAAACCTACCCCAGGAAGACTTTCCCGGAGATGAAGGACAACTTGATGGGCAACCTGAAAAGTCTGAAGAACACCCTGACTGATGCAGACTGGAAGGCCAGTGCTTGTTGCCATCCCACCCTGCCCCTTCCAGGAGCACCTCCACCTTGGGAAGGGACTGGGATGTTCCCACCTAGAAAAGCAAGTCCTGCTTGAGCCAGGCTTGGGTTACTCCCACTCCAAGGAGGTGGTGGTGCTCAGGAGCTTCCCTGGCCCAGGCTGGAGCTTACAGCACAGCTCCCCAGTGTTTGTTAATGTGCTGGTTATCCTGTTGCAGGCTTTTGAATCCTGGATGCACAAATGGCTGCTGTTTGAAATGGCCAAGAAGCCCAAGCCAGAGGAGGATGAGGCAGTCCTGGGGAAGCGCAAGGTGATCCCAGCAGAGAAAGGTATGAGGGATGGGAGCTGCTGAGCTGGGGAGGGTCAGGACTGGTCCTTCCAGACCTACAACCTCCCAGGAGGTGCCAGCATTCCCAAAGCAACTGACCTCTTCCTCCCATGGAGAGCTGTGGGTGGTGGCCTTCAGGACATCACAGAGCCACTACCCCCCCATCTGTATGGTATTTGGGATGAAGAAATGTCTAAAAAGCTGGAGCACCACACCAAATCCTCAGCTCTTATCAAGTCCTAGAGCTTTAGAAATGTCACTGGGGTGGGGCTCAGCAGCCTTTTAAATGTAACTACTTCTGGATCAAAAGGATGAGGGCTTCACATTGGAGAGGGAAAGATTTTAGACTAGACATTAGAAAGAATTTCTTCACGATGATGGTGATGAGGCACAGTTTACCCAGGGAAGCTGTGGCTGCCCCATCCCTGGAGGTGTTCAAGGCCAGGTTGGATGGAGCTTTGAGCAGCCTGGTCCAGGAGGGGGTGTCCCTGCCCAGGGTGGAACTGGATGGGCTTTAAGGTCCCTTCCAACCCAAACCATTCTAGGATTCTATAAAAAAGCTCACACCAAGGCTGTTGGGTAGCAGAAGGGCCCAGGGGTGCTCACAGTGTCTATCCTCTGTTTTTATTGCCCTAGTGCAAACTAAGTGCCAGGCGGAGGCTGGTTTTGGGGGTGTCCACCCAGGTCGCTTCCGCCCGCAGTGTGATGAGAACGGCGACTACCTGCCCAAGCAGTGCCATGCGGCCACCGGCTACTGCTGGTGCTCCTACAAAAACGGCACCAGGATTGAGGGCACTACCACTCGGGAAAAGCTGGATTGCCCTGGTAGGTCACCAAGGAGGGGACAGCAGAGAGGAACAAGCAGCATGCATGGACACTGGCCCCTGCTTTGCTTGCAGTTAGGGAGAAGAGGTGCCAGGGAGATGAGGGTGCCCAGGCTGTAGAGCATCCCACACTGAGCTTTGGTGCCAGCTTGCTAAGTCTGGAGAGGTCCCTAAACCCCACGGCCAGACTTGGCTCACTGCAGTGACAGCTGTGGTGTACAGTCGAGGTTTTTCACAAACCCCTTGACTCAGTGGATGGGGACAACAGGGCAGACCCCGGGGTCCCACACCCGTGTCCTGCTCTCCCTCTGCAGGTCCTGCCCCTGCTGTAGGAGCCACCGTGGAGCAAGAGGACATGATCTTCTCTGGGGTGGATGTGCCCAAGTTGAGCCTGGAGAAAGGTGAGGGGCAAGCATAGGGCGTCTGGGGAAAACGCTTGGGGCCTGGGGGAGGCACAGATCCAGCTCCAATAGCCAGGGCAGCAGAGGTTCTGAGAGATACTGTAAAAGCAGCCTTACTGACCCCCTCTCCTCTGTTTTCCCCACAGCAGCTGAGTAGAAGATGCCGGCAGATGCCCGTCCTCTCTTCAGCAGCCCAGCTTCCAGTTTTTTTGGTTTTGTTTTTCTCTATTTCACTTCTGCTTTTACGTTGCTTTCCCAAGACAATTAACAGCAGGCACCTCTGTACACTCCTGCCTCTTGAGGTATCACCTGTGAACCTCCCCCTGCTGCAGGGTGGGTAAAGCATGCTGGAAAAATGATTTCAACCACACCAGACTCACAGTCCTGCTCCCTTTTGCTCACCAGCATCCCACAGCAGGCGCAGAGCTCACCCCTGCTTAAGTACTAGCCACTAATGGTATCTTACACTGAACAGACATTAAAAGCAGCAAAACAACCTCCACCTGCTTCTTAACTAACCCCTGCAGGCTGAAGCCCTGTTAGATTGCTGGGGTGGGGGTTGCGCTTCTCATGGAGTGCTGGGTTTTGTAGAGATAGATGCTCACCTTCCCCTTTTGCCTTCAGGCTGGAGAACAGCCACAGTAGCAGGTAACAGCAGGCATTACCCTGGCCTTAGTGGGGCCTTCTAATTCTGAATTTATCCACTTGTGCCTTTATAACCTCACAAGCTAATGATTTCTAATAAACTGTTGAATAAGAAGGTCTTGTGAGCAACTCTAGCAGGGTGGTGCTTGTAGTTTGTAGCTTAAGAATCTTCTTAAGAGAAAAAAACTTCTCTACAGACACATGGACACCTGTGCCCCCACCTGAGATTGAACAAATTCCCTTTTTCCCTCACCTGCTTAATCCCAGACTGAGAGTGAAGCCAGGAAACCAGGCCCAGGCTCAGTGCAAGGTGCAGGGCAGCAGATGGCAGTGAGGGGGGAGGTGTGGTCTGCACAGGGCAATGCAAAAACCTGCTCTCAGCATCTTAGCAATGAAAAAACCCCGAACACTAGAACAATGCGGTTCAAACATGAGGAGGAAGGTCTGCTTTTCCTCAGGGAGCAGGCAGAAAGCAAGTAATTTTTTGCCAAGGGTTGAAGCAGTACCTGTGAACCTGGGCTCTGGAGGATGTTGCAGAGGTAGAAAGGCAGAGACAACTGAGCCTGAGCCCTGGCTCAACCCCAGTGCCCGCCCTGCTTCCCTGGCCTGGGTTTGGTCCCTCCCCTGCAAACAGCTGAAGCAAATCTCAACACTGTTTTTTTTATTTTGTATTCCATAAAAAAAACCCACAAAAATTTCTGCTGCCTTGGCTGAGAACAGCTGCCAGACACAGCCGTTCAGTGCAACTCCAGGGACATAACAATCATTGCCCTCAGTGTCAGAATAAAAAGTAAACCGAAGAGATCTTTTCCATAGTAGCAAAAGGACTGACACCACGAAACACAGGAACGGGAAGGGGGAAAAAAAAAAGGTAAGTTTCTCTTAAAAATATAGCTCTGTGATGAGAGAGAAAGGGATGGCTGGGTGTCAGCTAGGAGGAAAGCAGTTTGTGCAAGCTGGGTCTCCTCAGGTCAAACTGCCCCCTTCAGTTCAGTTCTCATGCCAACAGGTGAGGCAGCAGGAGGGGAAATGAACAGGTCTCTGGGCCCCAGCAGGGGAGGAGGCAGGAAGTTACTCTGCTCTAACAGTCACAGTTAAAAGAAGTTATAAATTATTATTTAAAAAAAAAAATGTTGGAATTATCCTGATGAGCTTCCTTTTCCTGTCTTCAGTTTGATCTTCACCCATAAATCCTTAATCACAGGGATGTGGTACCTTTGGGGAGAGGAGTTAAAAGAGTTAGGGGTGGGGAGGAGGGGAACAGCCTTACAGCTGAGCAGAGCAAGGGGAGAGTCAACTGGTCCAATTCCAGGTGGCTACAACATCACCATCTAATCCACATCACTTTTCCAAGCTCCCTGTGGTCAGCAGGGACAGACAGACACTGCCAGAGGCCACTTATCNTGGCAGTGAGGGGGGAGGTGTGGTCTGCACAGGGCAATGCAAAAACCTGCTCTCAGCATCTTAGCAATGAAAAAACCCCGAACACTAGAACAATGCGGTTCAAACATGAGGAGGAAGGTCTGCTTTTCCTCAGGGAGCAGGCAGAAAGCAAGTAATTTTTTGCCAAGGGTTGAAGCAGTACCTGTGAACCTGGGCTCTGGAGGATGTTGCAGAGGTAGAAAGGCAGAGACAACTGAGCCTGAGCCCTGGCTCAACCCCAGTGCCCGCCCTGCTTCCCTGGCCTGGGTTTGGTCCCTCCCCTGCAAGCAGCTGAAGCAAATCTCAACACTGTTTTTTTTATTTTGTATTCCATAAAAAAAACCCACAAAAATTTCTGCTGCCTTGGCTGAGAACAGCTGCCAGACACAGCCGTTCAGTGCAACTCCAGGGACATAACAATCATTGCCCTCAGTGTCAGAATAAAAAGTAAACCGAAGAGATCTTTTCCATAGTAGCAAAAGGACTGACACCACGAAACACAGGAACGGGAAGGGGGAAAAAAAAAAGGTAAGTTTCTCTTAAAAATATAGCTCTGTGATGAGAGAGAAAGGGATGGCTGGGTGTCAGCTAGGAGGAAAGCAGTTTGTGCAAGCTGGGTCTCCTCAGGTCAAACTGCCCCCTTCAGTTCAGTTCTCGTGCCAACAGGTGAGGCAGCAGGAGGGGAAATGAACAGGTCTCTGGGCCCCAGCAGGGGAGGAGGCAGGAAGTTACTCTGCTCTAACAGTCACAGTTAAAAGAAGTTATAAATTATTATTTTAAAAAAAAAAGTTGGAATTATCCTGATGAGCTTCCTTTTCCTGTCTTCAGTTTGATCTTCACCCATAAATCCTTAATCACAGGGATGTGGTACCTTTGGGGAGAGGAGTTAAAAGAGTTAGGGATGGGGAGGGGAACAGCCTTACAGCTGAGCAGAGCACGGGGAGAGTCATCTGGTCCAATTCCAGGTGGCTACAACATCACCATCTAATCCACATCACTTTTCCAAGCTCCCTGTGGTCAGCAGGGACAGACAGACACTGCCAGAGGCCACTTATCTCTGCTGATGACAGAGGACAGCAACATCCAGGTTGGACATCAAGTTCTCAGCAGCTAAAGAGTTGAGGTCAGACACATCCAGAGAAGCCAGCGCACTGCTGTATGACTTTCCTCACAGTGCTCCGCTCCCTGGCCCTCTAACCTATGGCCAGGCTGACTCGGGGAGCATTTAGAGGGCACATTGTCTTCCCAAGACTGGCCCCGGAGTACTGAATTTGGCCAAGGTTACCGCCGTTCAGAGGTACCAACTGGCAGTCCCCACAGGCTGTGTACCTTCACAATCCTTCAGGCTCAGCTGTTTTCTTCTTCTAAAAAGAAAAGGGTGAAAAATACATCAGTATCACCTGTGCCACGAACATGAAGGACGCAGCAAAGCCACAGGTAGCTCACTGGCTATCACCTCTAATCTACAGGGACTTAACCACTACAAGAAACATCCTACAGCGTCCCTCTGCCCCCGCTCCTAGCAGCTGGGATCAGATGCAGTAGCCTGCCAAGCCCTCAGAGCTCCAGTTTCTGCTGAGAACAGCTAGATGGACAGAGAGCAGAAGAGAAGCAGACAGCAGCAGAGAGGGGCCTCGGGGTTTGACCCTGCCAGTTAAAGGGATCTCTCATGGGGGATCAATACAGGAACAAGTCCTTCTGTGGGCCACTCCAACCCCAACCAGTCAAAGGTCAGGGTGCCTCAAGACTAGTCACAGCTAACAGCAGCCTCCTGTCGACTGCCAGCAAGGCCAGGACACAGCTCTCTTCCTCTCCAGGCTGGCACACTGCAAGGATGAGCATCACAGCCACAGTTCAGAACAGCTCTCCCATGGGTACCCCATGTCAAGGTCTTGCACATACCTTCTTCTTCTTCTTCTTGTGAGCCTCAGCAGAGTCATCTGCTACAGGCCCTTCTGAGGGCACCTTTTTGCTCTTCTTTTTTTCTTTTCCAGTCTTTTTTTCTGGAACAGGGAAAGAGAAGTCAACTAAGAGAGAGACTCTGATACTGCTACCCTCCAAGATGGAGCACAGAGTGGCCATTAATCTTTTGATCACCTATGAACCCGAGCAAGCTTTCCAGAGCAGTAACTGGGAGAAGGTAGAGCCCTGCTACAAGGCAGCTGTGTTCATGGCTGTTTCTCCAGTACCTCTGAGCCAAAGTGGTTTGCTCCCACTATCAGAATTACATAGGAACCCTTCTTTCCACCTACTGCTGCCCACCCAGCCCAAGGAACCACTTCAGTGCTGGAGCAGCTAGGCACAGGCCAGAAATCAGAAATAGGGGAGCGACTAACATAGGATGGACACAAGGTTTGGCTCAGCACAAACTGTGCAAAGGGGCTCCAAGCTCACCCGTGCCCACAGGAGGGCTGACTGACAAATCTCTCTCCTCTAAAACAAAGAGCTATGTCTCTGTGGAATGGAAACCCCCACCCATTCCACCCCCATTTTGTTTTTTAAAAAGAAAAAAGCCTACAAGATGCAGCACAGAACCAGCTCTGATTTGCATAGCAGTCTGCACAGCAAAGAGAAAAATTTGCCTTTGTATTAGGGCAGCAAACAGAGCATTGCAGGAAGGTGTGCAGACAGGGGCAGGAAACTCTCTTAACTAGGAGCCACGAGCAGGGAGCTGGTACCACCCTGCTCTTTCCCAAGGGGATTGAAAGCAGCAGGAACAGCCCCAAATCAAATCTCAAGTGAGCTGCTCACCATGCTGAAGCACAGACACTGACCAGGCAGCATTAGGAAGGGGCACTGCCACCTCATGGGGAACAGCACGGGCTGACACAGCAGAGACAGCGCAGATGTCAAGGCTGATCTCTTTTACAGAGGCTGCCAGATCGTGTTCAGGAAGCTCTGACTAACAAAGCTCTGCACATGTGAACACTGAGCTTCCTCTGCTGTCAGGGACCTTCTACCTGCCATCCACAGCCACATCTCACCTTGGCTCTGTGCTACTGTTTGCCACAGAGGAGCCAGGGCAGCCAGCGGGGTTAGCAGATCTGTGCCGCACAGCAGACAGAGCACAGCAAAATGCAGAGTGCCATGGGCACAACACAGTCCTCGTGGACTCTCTCAAACCCAGCACAGGCAGCCCGGCCACGCAACGTGGGCAAAGAGGCCTTTGGAGGTTCAAAGCAGACTCACCTCAACCCTTTGCCAGCCCTCAGCCAGACACAGTTGCTTCCAGCCAGGCTAAAGGTCAGGAAAGGAGTAAGCCCTGGAGGGACAGGTCATGCCCTAGAAGATGTATGGGGACATCAGTTTGCTCTGCAAGCAGTAAGGACCAGCACAAGCATTAAACCACTTGCCATTGGGCCAGACGTCAGGACAGAGGGGCAGGAGAGACCAGCTTGCTGTCTGCAACACGAGCTGCTGCTTGGACTGAGGAAAAACACTGAACTAGGGGGGTAAAAATCTGGTACTGACTTTGGGGGGACGGGGCCAAAGGGAAGTAGCCAAGCATGAAGCTAAAGGGAAAGTGGGTACTACTTACAATGCCCTGCACCAGAGGCTGAACGTGCATCAGCTGCAAGAACTGATTGCAAATGCAGCTCCAAGTGAGAGATGCTTACTTTTAGATGACTTTTTCTTTTCCTTGTTGCCTGACAACTTCTCTGGGTCACCAGATGCTTTCTTCTTTTTCTTTTTGGGTGCTTCTTCATTAGCTTGCCCTTTCCGCTTCTTCTCCTTAGGCTGCCCAACAGCCCCATCCTCATCTGGCAGTTTCTGCTTCTGAGATGTTTTCTGCTTTTTACTCTCCTTGTCTTTGCTCTTAGGAGTTTTCACAGCCTTGTCTGCCGTGGAAGAAGATTTCTTCTTTTCCTTCTTTTCTTTTTTCTCCTTTTTATTCTTATTCTTCTCTTTCACCCCTTCCAGTGTTTGCACTGCAGGAGCTTTGGCAGCAGTGATCTCTGTTTCACTCCTTGACTCCTCTGGTTGAGGGACGGAGGACGGTGCCTGGGATGCTGTGATAGCTTGTGCCCCTTTTGCCCCAATGTCATTCTCTTTCCCAACCAAGGCTTTTTTAACTGCGGATGGTTTGACGTTGGCATGATTTGTCTCTGATTTTCCTGCCACCTTCTCTTTGTTGGAGGCTCCTGTGGCTTCCTGCCCTGGAGGGGCATTGTTTTCTGCAGAAACGGTAACAAGAAAGAAGACAATTCAGGGAACGTTCATTACATAGACCACAGAGTTACTGGAGGTGGGAAATACACGCTTGAAGAGCATCCAGTTCTCCCCCATAAGTACAACCTGCTGACCATCCCAAAACAGCAGAGCCAGAGAAAGACATCCACACTACCAAGTTTAACCATGACCAATGGCCTATGCCCCAGGACCAGGGCCTTCTTAAACCTACAGATAGTTCCGACCTCCTCAAGAGCCCTTGGCACAACTTAAATACGTGCTCAAGAGGAGGGGCGTCAAGAAGAGGGCTGTGTTGTGGCCAGGAGAAGCCAGCAGATGGCAGCAGCACTCCACAGTACTGGGCTCTGTGGTGGAAGCACGCAGGGCCCATCCCAGTGTCACTCTCCCAGTGTCACTCTCTGGCACCAGCACAGCTTTGCTCCTGGACCAAGCAGATTCCTGATCTTGCCTAAGGAGACCCACCTGCTTTGTGGTTTACAACCGCCTCATCGACATCTGTGTCAGAGTCACTGCTGTCGCTGCTGGAACTGTCAGCTGGGGCTGCCTTCACAGAAGCCTTGGCGAGGGAGTTCGTAGCAGTTACATCTCCTTTCCCTTGCCCCACTTTGCCTACAGGTTGTGAGGGAACCGTCTTTGGTGCCTGCGGAGCTGCTGGGGTTGTGGAGAGGCCTGGATAGCCTGTGAGGAGGGACTGAAACAGCACAGACACACTGACGAGTCACAGAAGAGCAGCTTCCCACCCCACAGACCTCACTGCTGCTATTGCTTCTGTCCTCCAAGCCCACCCTTGGCCCCCCAAGGAGTGATCTGTACCACTCAGCCAGGGCTGCCAGGAGAGTGACCAGCACTGACAGACACGGGCTGAGCTGATGGTTCTCCTCTTTGTTCTTGCCCAGCAAAGCAGGCTTGGGGGAGGCTCCCGGCCATTAGCACGCACCCACGCACAGCTAATGCACTGCAGATGTGCTGCACGCCCTGCACGTTACTTACAAAGGGAATGTAATGGCTTGGACATGGGTTAAATTACAAATAAAAGTGGGGAAAAAAAAGTCCTGCTGGCACTGTGTACCAGTTCTCATTTAACCCTTGCAAGGCACCACCTCCTCCCATCCCTTCCCCCAGGGAAGGTATCAAGAGCCCTGGACCCAAGGCCTGGCTGCCTGGGGAAGCACTCCAGGTTGCCAAAAGCCCTTCTTTGCCCCCACCAAAAGGCTCCACTCACAGTTCTGCACTGGGTAGCCCCCACTTCTGTACTGCAAACCCACTCAGTGCCCCTTTTCCTATGGCTGAGAATTCAGTCCTCTGTCTGTCCTAACTATGAGCTAGTTGCAAGACCCAAGAGGATCCCAGCCTGCTCAGGTACCATACCTGTGACGCTGCCTCCTCCTCCTCTTCACTGGACTCCGAGGAGGAGCTGTGGGCTGGCTGGGTCCCTCCTGGTTTCTGCAGCGAGCCTGCTGAAGGAGCAGAGTTCATTCCATTAAATCTACCACTGCTGCCTGTGGCTTAGCTCACCTACACAGCACAGTTGCTGCCACTAAAACGCCTTCTGCCTCCAAAGGGGTGGGCTCTGTCAAGCAGGAGAGGAGGAATTCCTCTCCAAGCATTACATGAAGGTGACACACCTCTCCCAGGATAACAGAACACTGTCCCCACCCTGGCCTGGCCAGCAGCACTGATGGCATCTTCTTGGGAGAACTGACCAGGTTTGGGGGGCTGCTTGGGCATCTCCTCATCACTGTCTGACGAACTGCTACTGTCTGAGGTCTCCTCTGCCTGGGTGGGTGCTGCAGCCTGGCTCAGCCGGGCATCCTGTGCCGGCGGCACGCTCGACTTCCTCGATGTGGTGGCTGTGTTTCCTGGGAGCAAAGCAGCCTGTGGGGTGACAGTGTTGGCCGGAGGAGCTTTTCCCACAGGAGCTGTTTGCTTTACACAAGGAGGAGACGGGGCCTAGGGAGAAGCAAATGAAATGCATCTGGAAAGAGGAATAAGTGATCATACCCATGAACTATAAAAGCAGCCCAGAGTAGGTGGGCTTGGACCACCTTGGCCCTTCTTCAGCCGTGCTGCTCCAGTTTGTGTCAAGGTTAGGCCAAGAACTTTTCATGCAGGCCGCCATCTCCCACCACCAACAGATGAAGCAGGCAGCTGCAGTCAAGCAGAAAGCTCGTGACTGCCCAGCACATTGCTGTCACAAAAGGAGGAAGAAACTTCCTCCACAGAAACCATCTGGGAGGCAGGAACATCAAAAGTACCAGGGCTGTCCTTTGCTTATCTGCCTCACTTTACAATGTCTGAACAGTGGTTTAAATAGAGCAGACTCCCTCTCCCCATGTCCACATACACATTTCTTTGGCTGGGAATGCACCAGCCTCAGATTGCAGCTCACCCATCTACCCACTCTGCCCAGGAAAGCTGCTCACTTTAGTCTTCTCCATCATTACCTTTCCTTCCACCACATCTTCATCTGAGGAATCACTACTTGAGCTCTCAGACACTCTAACTGAAGGGACAGCAGACACTTTTATCCCCTTCCCTGATGGCAACGTGGCATTAACCTTGGTAGCCACTGCGCTTGAAACCTTGGTTGCACTGACATTCTGCTGGGACAGGCTCTAAAAGAGATGAGAAAGAAAATCAGGACAGAGCACAGCTTGAAGGGAAAAAGCAACAGAAGCATACACCAATCCACCTCTGACTCCCAAGCCCTACCATTATTTTCACCACAGCACTAAGGCTCACTTTTTGGGTTTTTTCCCCCCTTTACAGGCTAACTCTGTGTCCTATGAGCCTCTGAGCAGGGCCTCTGGCATAGCCAAGAGCAGAGAAGTGAGGGCCAGCACACCGGGAGCGCCTAAAGCGTTGGCTCAGTGCCCCAGAGGCACCCATCCTGAGGCAGGCAGGCAAATGCGATGTGCTTGCAGGCTGTGAGATCCCCAGTCACTGCAGCACCAGCAAAACTGCAGTTACAAATCCTACTTTGCAAAGCTAACCTGGAGTCTAAAAAGTCTCCTAAACTAAAAAAAAAAAAAAAAAGTCATACATCAAGAGTTAACTGGCAACAGAGATAAAGCAAAGACACTAAACATGGGGCAAATCTGCCTTCTGGTCCACAAGCAAGACAGATCAGAGAGCAAATTAACAAGAAACAATTTTGTTGCCTTGCATTTGAAGCCTCCCATCAAACTAAATGTAAGAGGGGTTAAAAATAGAAGAGCCGGCGGCATGGAAATCAGACACTGACATCAGGTCCAAGACGCAAATTCCAACAGAGGAGCGAGCAGGAGTAAAGAAGGAATGCTCGGCCTCCTGGTTTGTTCCAAACAAGGCTACGTGAGCAGCCCTCCCTCTCCAGATCTCTGACAAGCTGGGCCTTTGTGGGCTGACATTTCCCTCACACAACATCTGGCCTTCAGAAAGGAAGGCAGCGCTCCACCGTGCCGAGAACCACCAATCCGACGTGAGCTCTCAGCCATCTTGCACAAAGCTCAAGTTACAGCAACTGTGCTATTTTATACAATCTCAGTACTACAAACACGCTTTAACCGAGGACTGTTCAGGCTGGCTGCCTGCCCACCAGCTGCGGGGAGACGGCCTTTCCACTGGCCACAGCACCAGGCCAACAGGGGAAGTGTTTCCTTGCGTGCACATACATAATCTCCCTCTCCCAGCAAGGGTACAGGCTAGACGGGGAGATGCACACGTGCAGGACAAGAAGCACACTTGGCCACTAAGCCCTGAGTCCAGAGCACGAGCCAAGCCACCACCACACAGCAACAGCAGTCATGTTCCTCAGTCAAGGCTTCTTCACGTGGTTTCTTTATCAGGCTCAAACTGCAGCAGACATGCAGACACCCAAGCCAGCTTCACACTGAGGCAGCTCAGGCCCTAGGGAGCTCAGCCATGGCCCAGTGGGACTGGTACGGAGACATGAAGAGATGTGGCATGAGGGGCTTAGAAGAAAGCTGGGATCAGCTCCACAATGCTCAGCAGTGTCTCCACAGACATGGAGGTCCCCAGCCTTCTCCAAGGCAGGGGTCTGGTTCTTCCAGCTGAAAGGCAGCAGGACCACTGTGCAGATCCTTCAGTTCAGAACCTTCTGGCCTCCCAAGGCCTGTGGAGGGAGGAGTCCAGAGACCTCCAGCCACAACCCACACCCAGGGCTTTGGGAGGAAACAGGGCAGGTTGCCTTGGAGCTACCCAGCTCATGGAAAGACCGCCTGCAAGGACTTGGCTGCTTTTCCAGTCCAACTCACTGGAGTAGGGCAAAGGGGACAGAGTCCCAGGGGTCTGGGCTCATGCATCTACTCACGTTCCTGCCAAAACATTCACACCCTCCACTGCTCTCACACACTGCAAGGTTGCTGCCAGTGAGACATATACCCAGGGTCAGAGAGACCCTGGGATGTCACCAAGAAAATCTGAGCTAGACAACAGGAGGGCTCCTCTCTGCAGTGCTCATCGCCAACCACCATCTCGCAAATCTTGACACCAACAGTGTCCACACCCAGCACATCACTGGCTCCTTACCTGCGAAGGGGGCACTATTTCTTCCTCTGAATCAGACTCCTCACTGGAATCGCTGCTGCTGTCCACAGGTGGAGGGGCTGGCTTTAGTGCTGGAGCTGGTGCCTTCTTCACATTTGGTGGCTGGGGCGCAGCACTGGTTTTCACTGCAGGAAAAGCAAAAAGAGACTGCCACCATGAGAAAGAGTTGTTCTCTGTGGCTTTCTACAGTCGGAGTGATCATAACAGGCTGGGCCATTCCTCATGTAGGGGAGAAAAGGAAACACATGAGGATGTAGGTGAGGTATACTGGCCACTACCAGAACACTTACCAGCTTGCAGAGGTTGTGTCTGTGCTGCAGGGGCCTCCTCTTCACTGTCAGAGGAGTCGCTACTCTCACTTTCTGAGGCCTGGCTTTTCAAGGTGCTTGCTGCTGCTTTTTCAGATGACCCAGCTTTAGCAGCCTGATTCACGTTGGGAACAGTCCCGGGCTGTTCTGTTAACCTCTTGACAGAAAAGAAACACAGGCCCACAAATGTGGTATTAGTACAGGTGATGTTTAGGAGTTTAAGTGCAGTTCAGCTCAAGCTGGGTTTTGTTTTACCCTAACACAGCTGTTGCTAACACTTGTTCTATCCTTGGCATGTCAAAATTGGAATTGCCTTCAGTTACTGCCTGGCCTGAGCTGCCAAAGACACACAGCATTGCATTTAGCAATATGCTCTTGACAGGAAGCCCAAGTGTGTTTTACCGCACAAACATGAGGGACTAACAGAGCTCGTAACAACAGTTCCTTGTTGAAGTTGAGATACTGGCTGGACAGAAGCCTGAGGGCAAAAAAACCCACTACAGCCGACAGCCTCCCATTCCAAGGCAGCCTCTCATTTAAGCACAACCTCCCCACAGCTTGGGGAATCAGTAAGAGTTGGGAAGCCTTTGTGCCAAAACATCTGCAAGATCCAGAGACGGTATCAAGAGCAGCTCCATCTGAGCTGCTGGAGCTCAGCATAGACACACTTGCTGAAACAAGTGTTTGGGAACACAGAGCGCAGGCAGAGACAGACTGGGACCCAAGATAATACTGAGCACCTTGGAAATGGGTCCATCAACAGGTCTAAGAACTTAGAAGTCTCCAGACAATAAAATCCCCCGCAACTCACTTGGGCTGTGCCTTTCTATAGTACCAATCAACACACTGATGTCTCAAGAGAGGCCACTATCCAAGCAACCAGCCTGTCACAGCACTAGGCAGCCACAGTTATCGCAGCACCAACACACAACTGTCAGGTGAGATGATCTCTTCCTGGCCCCTCTCCCAGCTTGGGCCGAGGGCTGCAGACACTCCTGCATGCTGAAGGCCAGTGGCAGCAGAGGCAGCGCTTGCAGAGATCTGGCAACTTCACCACTCGCAGATATTCTCCCGGCTCACAGTGCTCTGCACTCACTTAGTTTACTCCGCTCATCTCTGGGCTGCTCTGCCAGAGCTCATCATGCTTGCCAGGGCAGGCAGATCCCATCCAACCCACAAGTGATGGCAACACCACTTCAGTGCCCTGCGTCCAGGCCTCCCCCAAGAATGTCAAGGAGACTCCTGCCCATCCGCACAACCCCTGCCACCTGTCTTTTCCTACCAGCCTGCAGCAGGGGACCAGGAGGACTTCAGCAGCGCTGGCTCACTTCAGGGCTGCTCCTGGCCAGCAGCCGAGAGCACCAGCCTAGCAGCCTCCCAGAAGGATGGATCTTACTGTGCTTCCTGGCATAACAGGGCTGCCACTGGGGCAGTGTTTATCATCTTGAAGCCAAACGCTAAATAGACAACAGCATCTGCATGTTTATCCCGTTACAGAACAGCTCTCGGAACAAGCCAAGCACATTTTGACTCTGCTTGGAGAAACAAACCTCCACAAGTGCTTGGGGAGGAAAGGATGGCAAACCTCGTTTGTCTGTTGTGTTGTGATACCAGTGAGTCACTATCTCCAGGAGAGAGGCCAGATTCGCAGTGCTGAAGAGAGACAACTCCTTGAAGTAGACACAAGAATTCCCACACTCTACTCGAATGTGCTAGCTCCTCTCCCTCTCATCCCAAGCACCACTGTGCAAGGGAAGTGTCTACTGAGACCAGACCCCATTCGCTCACTTTTAAGATGTTCACGGCAACAGGACTGGTTTCTGCCCCTACTCTGACACACGGCACATGTACCACTTTATTTTCAAATTTAGCAAAAGACAAGGAAAGAGCTGCTGTACAGAGATGCCCTGACACAGAAAGAACGTGACAGTATCCACAGGGAAAACATGGAGGCTTTGCACAGCCTCGGGACTCCTCAGGTTGCCCTGGGAAGAAGGAAAAGTCCTTCCTGCAGGCACATCCTACAGCGTGGCCTCCAACAGGATCAGGCTAGCAGTGTTGCACCCAGGGTAACACAGCAGAGAGCTTCTGACAACTTAAAAGAGTCACAGGTAGTGAAGTAACTCAGAGAGTAGGAAGATTAATTCAAGAGGAAATTAATTTTTCCTGCTCCCTCTCCAGCCTCCAAACCAGGCTCAGTATGAGTGTGATGACTCAGCTCGCGCAGAACCCATCTGCCACTCGCTGTGTCCATTCGCATCACACAGCACTGCATGACAAGAGAGGGAAACAACGCTGAGCCATGTGCGCCGAGCACGTTGTAACAATCACACTCATTGCTGCCTGTGCCCTGCAGAAGCCCTGCCAGCATATCAGAACAGGGATCAATATTGCAGCTGTGTCTCAACTTAGTGAAGGTAGGACTGTCACCTGCAAAGACGCCAGGCAGGGCTCAGGGAGGGAGAAAGGCAGAGACACTTCATCTCTTGGGAGATTTGGCCACTCCCTGCCCCCAGGATCTGCAGTCCAAGACAGAAAACTTGCAGGCACCGCTTCTACTCGTGCAGCCTGCATGAGTTTTCCTGGGATGCTCAAGGAAGACACGGGTTCCCAACACACGCACGCAGTTCTGGTGAGCAGAAGCCTGTCCACAGAGGACTCAAGTACCATCTCTGTCCCAAAATACCAAAGGAAGGGAAGAGAATTAACAGTTCCAAAAGAAAAGCAGCTCACAGCATCTTTAAGGTCAATGAAGACTGACCCTGACCACCATCCTTCCCTCCAAAAATATGCTAACACCTCATCAACTTCTTTGACTAACTATTCCCGAGTCTTCAGGGGTAAACATACCAATTAAGCAGTTCAATTTAAGCATGATGTTCATTTTAATTGTGCTAATCCACCCCCACAGGGAAAGATGAAGCAGCTTCCAACGCTCTGTATCTGTTTGGATCTTGCACAGAAGCCAGAGGAAGTTGCAGGATGCAGTAAGTCAGTGGTTAGCATATGCCCAAGTAGCAGATGGTGAGGATGAGCTAAGAAGAGTTTGACTGGGAAGACAGGACTGTGGACACAGATAAGCTTAATGGTTTACCTTCAGGCTTCACCCGTGCTCTCTGCCTGCAGGCTGCTAACATGGGAAGAAACAGCCTGTTTAGCAAAAATAGAGCTCCCTTGATGACAAGCTCTTCCTTGCTGACTGTGGCTGTTGCAAGAGGGAAGATGCTGAAGCAGTTCAAGAGCCGTTGGCAGAACAGCAACCTGCTGCTTCCAGCTTAGAATCAACACTGGGGTGAAACAACCCTACCCCAACACATCTTTCACTTATAACCTTGCTCGAATGGATACTTCCCAATAGTTTTACAGCGAAACCCCACGGCACAGCTATCAGAATAGCTGCTCCTGCCACCCAGAGCTGAAGCTTCACATATAACCACGCAGGAGGAGAGCAGCACAGAGCCAACTGTCAGAGATGCGTCCCCCTCCACCCACCTTAGCAGACCAAGGCTATAAAGACAAAAATGCAGAGCCTCACTGGCTCCTGCCTGTCAATAGCAAAAGGATGTGTTGACAAAGAGCCTCCTTGCAAGGACACGTGAGGCTCTGCCCCCGGCTTCCTTTCCTCACTGGCAGATAATAGCTGCCATCTCCAAAATGCTGCTTTCAGGGCACTTTGAAAAGATCCTTGCAGCTCACAGTGAACCCACAAGGTCTCCATACAAAGGGCCTAAGGACACTCTCGGGAAAGGATGTGCCTCTTTATGAGTTCAGCCACCCAGTCCTGAGTTCAGTCTGAGTTCATGGTCCTTCTCACAAAAGAAGTCTAAACAAACCCTCACAGGAGAGTCAAGACCAAACTACCTGTGACCCTGCCACAAGGCCACTCCAGAGGGGCGAGGAATGAGTCAACCAGTTGGTAACAAAAAGGTTACAGCCCTCAAGTTTTTCTGTTATGGCTGGGTGAGAAGAGTTACCCTATACCTGTTTGCAGGTAGGAAGAACAATATTCCCCTCTGAGGGACCAAGATACAACACCCTACACACTACTGGTGTTTCAAGAGATCAACAACTGTCCTGCATATCCTATCCCCTGGCACCAAGGTGAATGTGGTATCACCTACCTTCTGGCTGATGGGCACAGGGAGATCTTCCTCTTCACTGTCTGAGGAGTCAGAGCTCTCCACTGGTTTCGTGCTTTCAGCAGGCTTCGAAGGAGCAGCAGTCCTTCCCAGGGTGGTTTTGGCCTGCTTTGGCACTGCTGGTTTTGGTGCTGGCTTTCCCTGGGACGATGGAAGTACTTTCGCTGGAGCCGATCTGCTAGATAGTGATGGTGCTGGTGTAGGTTTCATCAGGGATAGTGTGGCCTGGGAGGATGTTGGAGGTGGCTTCGTCTGGACAAGACAACAACAGCTTGAAACAAGGCAAATCCCACAGCAGCGCAATTCATTCGCTCTGAATGTAACCAAGGGAAGAGATTTCAGAGACCCCTTGGGAAAGGCAAACGCTGAAGGAACATCAGCAACTGGCAGGAAACACAAAGCATCCTTCAACCTAGCAGTATGGGGACAGTCTCCCAGGATGTGAAAGCAAGACCAGAAATTCTTCCCCAGGCTCCTTCTATTGCCACTGCCCTCCAGCAAGGCACACGGCAGCACTTCTCACTCTCCACAGAAGGGAAGCTAAGCTGCACTACAGTTCAACAAACCACACACTTCTTTTGCAATTTATAGCTAAGAGGCAAATTCTAACGCAAAAATTTGCCTCTTCAGGTGGGAAAATAACTAGTTTTGGTTTTTTTCCTTTAAAAGTATTGATGGATTTTTTTTTTTAAAGAAAAGCACAATGGATTGATTAAAGCTGAAAGCAAAGACACTGAGCTTGTCTTGTGCCTCTTTCCTCCTGCCCCCACTATAACTTTGCTCTACACTACAGGTATTTGCTAAGCTTTCTTTTCACTGTAATTCCTAGTCCTGGAAAGGCACACAAGGAGAGACAGGGTCTCAGACACGCACTTGGGTCACTGATGAAGCTTTCTCATCTTCACTGTCTGATGAGTCACTGCTCTCTGATGTGTCATCGGGCTTTGCAGGCCCAGAAACCGTTGCAGATGCAGGTTTGGCCTGGTTTGGTGGTAGTGCCGTTTGCCTCACTGCATTCTTCTTGAGGGACACTGGAGCAGCAGGTGCACTTTTCACAGGTTTTGCATTAACCTGCACTGTTTTCACAGCTGGTTTTGTCTGTGAACAGCAGGGAGGGAAAAAAAGGAACAGGAAAATCAGGTAACATCTCAGAAGAAACTGGTTGAGGCTGTAACTGCATGGAATCTGTTTTAAAGAAGGCTACCTTGCTAAACTGGATCAGGATAGGCTTATTCAGACCCCTGACTGGAATATCTGAAGCAAGGCATTTTCTCCTTGGACTGCCTGACTACATCCATGGAGCTGCACACCAACCATCTCCTGCAGATCAAAGGATCTCCCTTAACTTCAGGCACTGGGAAGAATTGGGATGGAACGGTTGATGCTGGCAAAGCTCTCAGCCACACAAGTTTCTCTGGCCTTAGGTTTGGGCAACTCACACAAACCCAAGGAAGGGTTGTTTAGTTTTTTTTTTGTCAGAACAGAGCATTACAGCATTTCCTCTTTCTTCCAAAGGAAGTGATTTCCCAGAGACAAGGAACCTGGGTTTCAGAGGTCACCTGGACTGCTGGAGTTGCAAGATCCTCCTCCTCAGATGATGATTCATCACTTGATTCCTCACTGCTGCTCTCGGCAGCCCCAGCTGCCTGCTTCGGCTCTGAAACATAAGCAAAGAGATGTCACAGCTGCTGCCTGCTCTAAGCTCCCAGAGCGCGATGCTGATGTTGCTTTTGAAGTCAGGAAAACAAAACAAGCTACAGAGGGAACTAAAGGGATTTGCAGCAAAGAGGGCTTAGCCCTGCTGAAAGCATCAGTGGTCTTCTGGGAATAGCTTCTCCTAACACTGGCCCACAAACACCTCTCCCTCCAGAGCAGGCAGAAGTGGGAAATCCTCCCTGGCCACCCTCTAACCCTACATGGAACAGTCAAGAGAAGGACCATTGGCAGAGCTTCTATGATCTATTCCTCACCCCCTACAAGACATATACACTTCAAAGCAGTAGCAGGTTTCCCTAAAGACTTTAAACCCCAAAACCAATCACTCTGCAATTGGAAACAAAGGGAAGATGCTGCAGTGCCTCTACAAAAAGCTGAAGCAATTTATAGTGCTAGTACTGCGTCTCCTTCAGATACATTACATTATCAAGTCCAACCCTATAGTGCTGAGCACAGCTGGACAGACATCTCAGCACAGAACCTGCTGCCTGAAATGGGAGCAAGCATGCTGGATTCATCCCACAGGGCTCTGGAACTGCTTGCTTTGCACTATTCTCACAGCCTCCCCAAGGAACAAGCATTACTGAGCTTTCCAGTAGAAACGACTATGCTGAAGGCACAGCTCAGACCTGATCCACAGCAAAGCTGGAACACACGCACATTCAGCCCGCCCCGCAGGCTCCTTACCCACTTTGGGTGCTGGGGCCTTCACTGCTGGCATCTTGTTTTCCTCCTCGCTCTCTGATGAGGAGGAGCTGCTGCTGCTGGAGTCCTCTGGTGCTTTGGTTGTTACTGGTGCTTTGCTTTGACCTACTTTGGCCACGGCTGCTGTGGCATGTCCAGGCTTCCCAGGACTGGGTAGCTTCTGCCCAGCCTTGGCTGGAGCTGTGGATGCTGCTGGCGCATTGGGCTGCTGCTTACTTGAGACCACAGTTCTGTTTGCAGCAGACAGCGTTGTTGCTTTGCCTGCTGGGGCAGCTGATTTGGTAGGAGAATGCAGGGAATTGGCAGCTTTGCCACTCACCGCAGCTGGTGTCACCTACAGGAAATCAAGGAAATTAGAAGCCTATAGACAGTTGAGGGGCTCAACTGGACACTATATAACGCAAACAGCAATCTGGCAGCTGGGACTGTTAACTAAGACAAGGCTTATGCCAGCACAGGAGGGTCATTTAATATGAACTACACTCCAGCCCATAATTCTACACTGCACCATCAGGCTAGGACAGTCCTGGCCCTCAGAGTACTGTCAGCCTTCAAAGCCAACAGAAGAACTGCCTTACCGGAACTGCACCTTTGCCAGCCGGTGTCTCTTCTTCCGATGAGGAGTCATCATCTTCACTGCTTTCTACATTCACTCCTGAGTTTGTGGGCACAGCAAGGCTGGCTGCTGCACAGGAGAGTTGCAAAGAAATCATGTGAGCACATCTCTCACACCAAAATGGCCTCTGGTTGGCAGGCATGGCACAGTCCCATCACCGCCACCACCACTGTCCTTGTGACAGGGAAATGCTTTGCCTCTCCCATACTTCTCCCCACCAAGAGAAGGAACCTGCTGAGATCTAGCTGCATGTTTCCAAGAGCTGGTCTACAGCAGATGAGACTGAGCCAAAATATATCAGACACATGGGTTTCCGTTCCCAACACCTCCCACATCAGCTGCACCAGGGATTTATCCCAACGTCAGACCTCTGGCTTTCCAAACCAACTAACAAGTCCTCCCTCCGTCCATGGAACAGGCCTAATGCACAACAGGGACCAAGTGGAGGGTGCTCTGCAAGGGGCAGTGTTAGGTTCCTAGGGCTTCATTCAAGAGACAACACTTATCCCTTCCCAATGAATCATAACAGGTTTTTTTCCAGCTTCAGCAGACATCTGTGGTCTTCAGAAAACTCCACATGAGAAGGGAGTGCTAAATTAGTTGTCCTATTTTTCTGAGAGAGCAAGGGAATAGCCATCACTTTCCAAGCATTTTCTCTAGCCAAGCAAGTCACACTGCTCCTGCACAAGCTTCCAGTCCTACTCTGTAAACACCAGGGTGATGAAAGTTTCCTACCATTTGTAGCTTTCGCTTTCTCTTTCTCATCCTCTTCTTTCTCTGAGCTCTCAGAGCTGCTCACAGGATCAGGAACTCTGATCTTTTCTGGGATGGGTGTTTCCTCATCGCTTAGCTTTCTTCTCCTTGAATTTGAGGGAGTTCTGAGGGAAAAGAAGAAACTGCATAAAAACGAGGGAAAAAAAAAAAACCTTGAACAAACTGGAATACAATTATCCACCAGGCTCCAGCCTAAGGATATGCAGTGTCCTTCCTCTACAGCTCCTAAGGGACTGAGAGAAGCAATGCTCTAATCTACAAGGGACATCTCCAGTCCTCAGGCAACTCCTAAGAACAACAGATGCTTGCAATAATTGGAGAAGATATTGAACTTAGACTTTTTTATTCTGTGCTCTAGGCAAAGTCTTTCTTCCTTTAGCAGAGAAATAAAAACATATTTGGTCAGGCCAGTGCCCAGCACAGAGTAAGGCATCCTACAGAACATATTCTGTCTCCAGGAGGCAGCTACAGCCAGATAGTCAGTAAATGCAGTCCCAGGGTTAGGGCAGCTCACTCACACAGAAGCACTCCAGGGGGGTAGGGCACTTTCTGAATAAATTAAACACTTCCCCCACTGCGCCTCCAAACCAGGCAGAACTCAGGAGAACCAGGAATAACAGACAAAGTTCAGGGAGGGGCAACACGAAAGACAGAGGAATCAAACGTGATGCAAGTGCATCTCCCCCAGGCTTTAAAAAAGTAACAGTATCTGGAAGGGTTTGTTGCAGCAGTCAGGATAACCAGCACAAAGAAAACATACCATCAATACCAAAGAAAGCAATAACTTCTTAGAGTGAGGAACATACAAGTGTCCATTGCTACATGCTCATCTAGATCCAGCTTTTCTCCTGATCAAGTAAGAAAATCATGGAGATGCAAGAGTAAGAACCGAAGTCACACTGAGGCACGAGGTGTTCCAGCAGAAGATACCTTTGAGGCAAACACCTACTCCCTGAGGCTGCTGGCACAGCCATGCTGAGGAGCATCTTCACTTCAGTCCTATGGAAGCTCGGCTCCACTGACTCCCTGATAACCCAGCTTGGTGGCTGCCACCCTGCCTTGGGCATCAAACTAGAGCGAGTGGTGCACAGGGTGGGTAAAAATGTCCCTGCGACCCACAAATGGGAAGCCTCCATGCTACAGACTTTCCCATGAGGCACTCAGTAGCATAAATATGTGGGAAGGAGTTCGGCTGAACATGCCTGGGCTTGAAAGGACAGGCTGAAACTAAGAGACTTCACTTGAACCAGAAGATACGAGATCTACACTAAGGTTTAAGTCCTTACAAGGGTCTTGGCATTTCAGCACCTGCTCAAGTTCTCTATTCTTGAATCAACACATGACTTTAAAGAGAAAGCAAAACAGAACTGAGATTTTTGCCAGCATGACTCTGAACCCCACAATACTGCAGGGTCAAGAACAGCATCAGCTGCGCAAAACCAGAGTAACAAATTAAATCCAAGCTCGGGAAATTCTAAACCAAAGTAACCTTTAATACTTAAAATGAATCAGTCTGAAATCAGAGTTGAGGAGGGAAGTCTGCTGAGCACAGTTATCACTGGAAATATTCTGACAACAGGAAAATACAGCAAATAAGGATCCCGTGGATCACACAGCCTGGTTGTTAACACAGTCTGGAATCTATTCAATAGTAATTTCCCCCTTCAACTTACTTTTCCCAGTGGGTAAAGATGTCCTCGAGAGAGGTCAAGAGAGAAGGGAGCAATTTCTGCGAAAGCAGAGGGAACACACATTAGGCATCGGTGCCGTTTAAGGATGTGACCACCAGACAGAAGCAGTGAGAGCAAAGCACCCTCCAGGAACACGGGAGTGCATCCTCCCTGCACACCCACCCCGCAAAGCCCCCTCGCCCCGTTCCTCTGCACCCAGGGCCGCTCTCCCACCGCAACACGTGTTCGGGTAGCGGCTGCGCCGGGACGGGACGATTTTATCCCGTGGGCTGCCGAGCTCGGCCCCGACAATCATAGAACAGTTTGGGGTGGAAGGAACCTTAAAAACCAGTTACTTCTAACCCTGCGACGCGGCCGGGGCCACCTCCCACTGGACCAGGCTGCTCCAAGCCCCATCCAACCTGGCCTCCAGGGATGGGGCAGCCACGACTTCCTTGGGAAGCGTGAAGAATTTCTTCCTAATGACCAATCTAAATCTTCCCCATCCTGTTTTAATTGGAGGTTCGGGGCCCGCCTGGCCCGGGGCTGGCCCAGCACGTGGGTGCAGCACGGGGCCTCGGCGACCCAACGCCCCCCGCAGCCCGGTAGGAGGCGATAACAGGTCTCCCCCCGCCCGTTACCTGCCCGATCTGCGCCTGCAGCTCGCGGGCCGCCCGCGTGTAACCGGCGCGGAGCAGGTGCTGGTGGATGAGGGCGAGCAGCTCCCGCCCGCCGCCGCCGCGCCCCCCGGCCGCCATGGCCCAGCCCGCTCCGCGCAGCTCCGGGGCGCCGCCTGCGGGCGTCACTTCCGCTTCCGTCGCGCGGCACGACGGGAAATATAGTTCTCAGGGCAGGGGGCCACGTGGCGGGGACTGTGATTCCCTGCACCCCAGAGGGGGGAGAAGGGGCCGCTGGAGTGTGTTATTCTGTTAATTCTATTATCCTATTTCTTGTTGTAATTATAAAATATTATGTTATATTATTACATTACATTACTTTATATTACATTACATGATATTACATTACATTATATTACGTTACTTTATATTACATTACATTATATTACATTACTGTGCGAAGCACTCATTCACTGGTAAAATATTTAAAAGGACAAACTCTTGGAAGCAAAGGCAATAATGTTTTTATTTTACAATTCAGTGCTGAATTGGATACTATTCTAAAAAAGGCACATCTTACAAAAGCAGTGGGCATATATACTAGTTTTAGACAAAGAAGCATATAAATCTTTAAAGAATACTCATTATTTTTTTGGATTATCCAACCACGTCTGTAGACTTCCTTCAAGTTATCTCTTGACATAAGACAACTACATCTTGCTAGACAACTAAGCATATCAATAAATTCTTGCAACTCTAAGAGAGCGTTTATTCTTTCAGGTTATTTATCCATGTCTGGAGATTGTCTGCATGTTATCTCTTGATACAAGTTCCTCCAACAAGAGTTTAAGCTGTCCCTGCTCACTGCAGGGGAGTTGGACTGGATGACCTTCATGGTCCCTTCCAACCCAAACCATTCTCTGGTTCTATGATTTCAGAAACATCCACTCAGTTTTCCAGCTGTGGAGGACCCCTCACTCCTAGGCACTCCAGAGAGTCCGCAGGGCTGGTTTAGTATTGGGTGGACATTAAAGCTACTCTGAGGTGCTGCTCAGGTATTTTGGGGGCTAAAGCAAGCAAACAGCGAGAGGGAAGAAGTTGCTCCTGACATCGAGTGGCTGTTGGAGAGGGGTGGGTGGCAGAGGAGCTGCCCCATTCCCACCCCGGCCAGTGTTGAGCCTTTCCAGGAAAAATCTGGCTCCTGTCGTTTCGGCAAAGGTTTATTTTTGGAAGGTTTAATAATGTCCATGGTGCGCCTGTTGCTCACTCCAAATACAGACCCTTTATTTGTATTCATAGGCGAGATTAAATATGAAACTGGCTCAGCCCCAGCTGGCTGTTGCACCAAACATCTTTGACACCAGCATCGTCCAAAGCCATAAAGCCACTGGCCAGGTTTTACAGCACCCGTAAATTAACTGCAGAGCTGGCTGGTCCTTTCTGGGGCTGACCTCCCCCTGCACAAATGGTCATTGATGCTCAGCGCGAATGCGGCTGCGGCACACGCTGCGACGGGGGAGCTGGCCTGGGATGTGTCCCAGCACGACAGCCGCTGCTCTGAGATGACCTGAGGTGTGAGGTCTGATCAGCCCATGGCCTAGTTTGGAGACCTGATTCTCCTAACTGGAAAGGCAGAGGCAGGAGAAGCATCCTGGGACAGAGAGCGGTGAAGCTGATCAGACAGAGGCAGCCTGGAGCAGGAGCCTAGGGACTTTGTGGGCTTCTGAAAATGAGGTTGGGTGGAGATTCAGCTCCTGTGGTCCACAAAGGGCACTGCCTGCTGCAGGTATATTGATGAACAGATTCCGACTTACTTTGGCATGGTCCAGAATGGTTTTATACCTGCAGGGACTATTCTGTTTGCTTTGTTTATTTAAAAAAACCCAATAAACAAATCTGAACACCAAACTTATGCATCCCTATCTGGCTTTGTGCTGTGCAGGAGCCTGGTGGATTACAGGAGGTACTGCCCAGGCTTCATGCAGAAAGAAGCAGAGTCCTTCGGGAGCAGTGAAGCTCTCCAAAGAAACAGTGCAACATTAAAAGGGCCCTGAGTGGTGCAAGGAATTGCAATAGCAGTGTTGATGCTGGTCTGAATGGAGGGTGGATGGAGCTCTTCCTTCTCTCTGTGCCAAGGGATGATGCTTTACAGGGTGTCTGGGGAAACCAGATGCATTAGTTTTCCCTAGCACCAGCATGCCAGGAGTCCAACAAGACCCTGTGCTGTGTTTTAAGGCCTCTCTCCTCTCCCATGTCTCGTGACTTGCCTGCGCTAGAAAGCATAAAGGGTTTAACTTCGACCAATTTCAGCAAAAGATGGAAGGGAAGAAGCTAGATGGGAGGAAACACATTCAGGAGGGACTGTTCTCAAGAAAGGCTGAATACGCTGAAGCCCTGAGTGACATATGGCTAGGAAAATTGACTACATTTCCCCCCATCGTGTATCTCTTTGCAGGTCCACTGCAGTTCGGGGTCACTTGAGTCCAGAGCATCATACCCTGAAACCATGAATACCCGTAGCAAACCGCAACGCGGAGCCTGGGAGTCACACAACCCACTTGAATGAAGGAATCTGAAAAAAAATAATGTGTATCCTGCACCACAATTACAGGTAGAGAAGGTATTTGAAGCGGTTAGTAAACATGCCAAATAATAAATAGAGCTATTCAGTCAGCAAACAGCTGCATGAGTATAAATAGGAAAATCTACCCCAGCCAAAACCAACTGAGACCCAACAACATACACTTTTTAAGGAGTGATTTTTTTCTGTGTGAGCATTTCTTGGAGGAAGGCTGAAAATATTTTGCCCACTCTTTATTTTATGAAGGTGAAACGTCCCTGGTGGATTTCAAAAGCTAACCTCTCGGGCATGCGATCTCCGTGCCAAGACACTGAGTCACGAAGAGATTGGAGGAAGCTGTTTCAAATCCAGACAGGGGATAAAACAGCTGTAATTGAGTAGCCAGCTCAGCTCAGTCTGCTAATAACCACACGGCCCTGTCCCTGCCCTCAGCTGTACAAGCTGAGAGCTTTGCTTGCTGCCATTTTCACATGCTCTCTGGTTACTGCTTGGGGTCAAACTTGTCCACACCTATTCCATTCTGAATGACTGCTTGTGTTCTGGCCAAACACAGGTTCAGAGAGTGTGCTTGCAGGCTAGAGAGCTCTGTCCTTCCCCGCAATGGGATCTGACAGCCTCTAAGCACATCTGCCGGACCCTTGGGCTTGCAGGGACACTTTGCTGCTCTGCAAGCTTCAATTTCATGTATTTTCCACCCCTAAGTTTCTGGCATACAGTGAGTGACTTGTTGCAGCAAGAAATGCATCTCCCATCAGGGTCAGACCTTTTTGTTTGGTACACGTGGGTTGCTTCTATTTGTTGTGGGGTTGCAGAGTGACTTTGTGATCCGTAAGGATGCCAGGGTGGCACCCAGCACTCATGGGGTTTAGATACTGGGGGATCTCAGGCTCTTTGCCCAAGGAAACTTCTGCCTTCAGCTGCTGGTGGAGCAGGGACAACAGAAACAACACTCTGCCTGTTTCTCAGGTTGTGCAGCTCCTCGTTTGACGCATTTCGTGGTTGCTGATAACAGAGTGTGAGCTGCAGACCCATTGCTCCTTCTGCCTCGGCTCCCAAGCAGGATCCCCCAGCCCAGGAGTGGGACAGTGGCCACAGACAGGACTCTCATCACCCCCAGCAGGTAACGCTGATGTTTTTCATGAGGCAGGCTGTTGGCAGAGAATAATCTCCACAGTCCAGTGCAGAAGCTGAGCTGAATTTCCCTGCTCCAAGTGCCCTGCCAAGAGGGCTTTGAGCTCTTTCCTTCCTGGGAAGTGCCTGGGGTGCCACTTGGACTGAGTGGAGGGGAGAGTATCAAGAAGTTTGGGATGTATCAGGGCAGGGTCATAGGTGGAGATGAAAGGAGAAGGATGACTGGATATTAAAGAGAGGAGGTGGGAGCACAGGCAGAGAGAGGAGACAGCTGGGTGGCAAAGGGATAAGTAGAGATGCAGGAAGGGGTTCTCATTTCCAAGGGAAGATGAAGCAAGGAAGGGATGAGACAGTGGAAAACCTGAAGAGGGATGGGGAAGAGGAGGAAATGACCAGGGAAGAAAAAAAGACACAACCATGATTGGCTGGGGAAATTTGTACACTGGTGCCCCTGCTTTGGCAGTGCTTAGCTCTGGGTGTGTGGAGGGAGGGTGGGCAGGTGCTGAGCTGCAGGGCTTTGAGTCACTGCTGACAGTGGCATCTCCCACCACACTCCTAGGCAGCGCATCCCCGGCTGCATCCAGGCCCTGGGCAGCTCTGGAAGCAAAACTGTCCAGAGCCAGTTTCACTGCCCACTGCCCTGCAGGGTGGGCTTGGGCTTTGTGAGGACAGGAACTGCTTTGGGAACCAACTGACTCAGGAATCCCATTTTTCCCTCCCTCCTTTGTTTTGCCATTCTCTCCCCCTTCCTCCTTTTTCTTTGTCTGCTAATGCACAGCAGATGGGAGGAAATGCCATTTTAAATGCCACAGCATCCTGATGAGTTATGTGATGGGTTATGGCAATCTCAGATGAATCATGGCATTGTTTTGTGTACAGGGCCCTGCTGCTGCGGCTCAGCCCAGCTCTCTGCCTACAATTTTGCAAGCATGGTTAGGGTCCTTGGGGCATCCACACCAGCTCAGTGGCAGGTGCCCTCCAGGACCTGGGCATTCAAGTCACATTAATTATTTAACCAACTGCCTTTGTGAAGGCAAAACTGAGCCCAGAGTGCTTTACCAGTGGTGAAAACAGCAGCTAGCTTTGAAACATCTGGTCTGCGCTGCCCTTAGGGATGTGAGGGTTGTAAATTACACACAATTCCCATGTTACATTTATAGGATTTCCACACAGGGTGCAAGAACTGAATGGAGAGAACCCGACCTGGTCCTGCCACCTCCAACTTAGCCCTTGGCACTACTGGAAAGTCAAGTTGTGTCTCTGCTGCTTCCTCGACCCAACGGCCACAGCGGATCCGTGGAGCTAAGGCTGAGTGGGGTTTCTGAGATGAGGCCACTTGCTGCCGGGGCTTTGCTTGAGGTGATCAGATCATTTCATGTAAGCTTTGAAGCAAGCATCAAATAATACTGACTCAGTCGCTGGCAGCCTGCTGCCAGATGAGAAGGAGCAGCTCAGAAGTGAAAAAAATAATAAAGCATATATAAATACCCACACAGATCCCAACAGCTCCATCACTGAAACTGGTAGCTACCCAGCACTGTTAGTTTCAAACTAATTAATTGTGGGGGGGGGAAAGTCACCTCTAAGTGTGCAGCATATAAAGCAGTCTTTTAATTTTGGTAGCTAAAAGAACATATTTGAGAACTCCAACAAGCAGAAGACGTGACATTAAATTTTGGTTGCAATATGCTTTATTTTAACAATCTAGCTTGGAAATGTTCCTCTGGCTGCGTCTAACTTACTGTGTGTCTACTGGCAAGGCACCTATTCAGTGCTGGCACTGAGAAGTGAGTAGCATTAAGACATTTAATTTCTCGTGTTTTTTGGTAGTAGATCTAATGCACATCAATGCAGTGAGCAGAAGGGCTGTTATTATTAATCAACCTCCAGCCCAGCCCTGCTTTCCCCCAGGCTCCTGCTTTCATCTGTAAGCATATCCCCCTTAAAAGACCTGGCAGCCTCTCAGTGCTGTGCGGCCAGCGCCAACAGCCACAACAGTTCTGCTGTGTTTATCCAGATTTCAGCAGCTCTACCTGGGAGGAGAGGGGAAGGGGCTTGTATTTGCATTCCTGAAGCCAGAGGTCCAGGGTATTATTTTTCTCCCATCCTGTGTCCTTTGCTTCTTTAACTTAAGTCAAAAGCTGTGCAGCAGGAAAAAGAGGGGAAGGAGGAGGCAGGAAAAGGCAAGGAGGGCTCAGACCGGGGTCGTGCTGTGGAACTGTACTGTGAACCTTTCCAGCATCCTGAGGTTTCTCAGCAAAATTCTGATCAGAGCACAACTCTAACNGTAGAGAGCAATGAGGTCTCCCCTCAGCCTCCTAGTCCAATATGAGCCTGTAAGAGGAGGAACAAGCCTTACTTTCCAGCAGTGAGCTGGCCTGCTCGTGTGGCTGTATCCTATAACTTAGTCCTAGGACAGTCTGCTGCTGTTCAACCCCCCACATTAATCAGGAGCATTTGCCCTCCAGCCCAGAGGTCCCAGCCCCGTAGTCCCTGTCCATAACCACCACCCATGGCCAGCTGGTTTGCTCTGAAATTCTCCTATCCGTTGTGTCTGGAAGGCTGGGAAGGAGTGGAAGCCTTGGCTGAGGTGGGGTAGCTGGGCAGTGTGGGTCCATTGCGAGGGGCATCACTGTGCAATAGTGTGTCCTGCTGCCCACCCTGGTCAGCTCTGTCCTGCTGTAGGCACAGCTAAGTGCTGGCAGTGGAGATGCAGCAATCTGAAAACAGAGGAAAAAAGGGAGGAAAAAAGTAAGAATTCAGCCCTATCCTCCCAAGGGTTTCTGCTTTGTACATTAGTGTCCTTTTCTGGTCCCCTTTGCGCCTGGCTGTGGCTGCTGGACACGAGGAGAGCACCATTAGTGGCCTCTTGATGTGTGTTTGTTTTGTTTAAGACATCCTGAGTGCTGTGGTGAGAGCTTTAGAGATGTTCATTATGGTGATTGCCCTTCTTGCGTGTGAAGATGGAAAAAGCCACACTGGGATTGGACAGATGCTGGATGCATTAGTGCTCTGAGCAGTCACGGAGTGTCTGTTTGTTAGGTGCTTTGTATTGTGTTCAGTTTTGGGCCCTTCAGTACAAGAAGGAGATTGAGATGCTGGAGTGTGTCCAGAGAAGGGCAGCGAAGATGCTGAAGGGTCTAGAGAACAAGATTTAGGAGGAGCAACTGAGGGAACTGGGACAGTTTAGTCTGGAGACGAGGCTGAAAGGAGATCTTGTCACTCTCTCCAACTCCCTGAAGGGAGATAGTAGCGAAGAGGGTGTTGGTCTCTTCTCCCAAATAATAAGTGATAGAATGAGAGAAAATGGCCTCAAGTTGCACCAGGACAGGTTTGGATTGGATATCAGGAAAAACTTCTTTGGGCTGTGAAGTGCTCTTTCTCTGCACGGGTGGGATGCAGCCCCACGCTGGCCCCAGGTGCATTCTCCAGATTGATGTGACCTTCATGTACCTGAAAGCTCAAGTTTAATGCAAGAACAACACATACAGATGTGCTTGCATAGAAGTAACATGGGAGAGGATCAAGGTGGGACCTGCCGCAGGGTCCTGTCCTCCTTGCCTTGCTGAGGGGAGATGCCTGTTTATCTGTGCATGACAACGCCACAAAAGAATTGCAGAGATTCTTGCTTTATCTTGCTTGAGGGTTATTGCAGTAAAGGGATTTATTTATTTTGGCTTTTCTGCTAAACAATGTACACAGAGATTCCACCAAAGCACATATATATATGTTTCTCTTGGAAGCAGAAAAAACCCTGGTATCCAAAAAAGCCCTGCACTGTTAATCTCTGGGGTTTTATCCAGCTTTCATTAGGAATCTGGACATACTTGAAATGGCTTTCAGATAAAGCTGAATGAATCTCTCTCTGTCTTAGAGGCTGGTGTGGCCTGATTTCCTAGCTGAGATTTGGGTTGGGAGTTGGGGAGGAGATTTCCAGCCACCTAAACTGGGAAGGAGGGAGTGCCGTAAAGCAACCCAATTGAATGACTTGCAGACACTTTCTGTGGCTTGCTGGCAGTGTGGGGCAATCAGGGGCATCCCAACCAAGGGAAGATCTTCTTTGGCCAGTACTGAACCAGGTGGGCAAAGAATTGCTTGCAAGACTCATGACTCATAGGGCAGGAGAGAAGGGAGAGCTGATTCTCTAGGCATGAGCAGCTCCCCTGCAGCTCCTGGGAGCAAAAGATAGGGATGCTGGGACAAGGAGCATGCAGAAGGCACTGCCCCCGCCCTGGAGCAGGGGTCTTAGATGTGGCCACCTCAAAGCCACAGCAAGGCTGCCAGCCCTTATAAACCACAAGAGGGTGACAGAGTCCCATCCTGTGCTGTGGTGGCCCTGGACAAACCTACAGATGTCCCTGGCTAGCAGAGGACAGCATTCCTTGCTGGAGACTGAGGCGGCTGGGCAACCAGAGGCTTTTGGAAAGTTCTTGCTGAAGACTTAGATGGGAGAGAGCACAGGCTGGAAACGGGATCCTGCCACTTGGTAGCTGGGGAGATTTTTTTCCCCCTGCCTTTAGTTAGCATCCACCGGTGCTGGATCAGCAAACCATTCCCGTTGCCAAAGAAGGGAGAGAACTCCCCAAAATGCTTGCAGCAGCCGGTGAAAGAAACCTTGCCCTTGCTCCTTGTTGGTGGCCAAATGCGAAACCTGTATTTCGCAGTAATTTTGGAAGAATGGAGATCTGCACCATAAGTGTCCTTTGTGCTCACCGGAGGAGCTGCGCAGCCAGCCAGCCCTGCACCTCCTGGTGCTCCAAAGACACCAGGGTTTGGGGACACAGGTTGGAGTAGGAGCCCCTCAAAGACAGACGAAGCTGGGATGGAGGCAGATTGCTGCCACTGCCATGGATGCTTCACAATCATCCACATCACCTGGGACGCAGGGAAGATGCTCCTGCTCCAGCCGTGCCTCGGCTGCCTGGGATGTCCCCTCAGTGCTGGCAGGTGGTGACCCTGAGCATGTCACAGGCTGCAGCCTCCTCCGTATCCGCTGATATCTTTTGGTCTCACAGTGAAACTGTTGCAGATGCCAACCCCTGTGGTCTTCCCTGCAGGAAAGCAGAGGTTCCTCCTGCCTCTTCTCTCTCCAGCCTGCCTCCTCCCTGTTGCAGTTGCAGATCACCCTGTGGTGCCGTGTAGCCAGGGAGCACAGGGGTTCTCGCAAGACAATCCTTGCAGTTCTACTTCTAGAGAGACAACTCGAGCTTCCGAACAGCCACCCAAGGCACTGCCTGAGACAGATTAAAGTGCTCTGGGAGGTTTCCAAGCCAGAGTCTCATCCTCCCTCTGTCCCAGGAGGCCAGGGCGGCGGGTGTGGGCATGACGGCATCTCTGGCCATGAGCTCCAGCCAGGTCTCATGTAACTTCATCTGTCGCTGGGTTGGGAAGAGCCTGCAGTGCACCAGACAGGAGGGTGGCTCTGCCAACCTCTGATCTTATCTGCTGATGCGAGCAGGCTGGCCGTGCGTCTCTGGGAAGGATGGACTGCCTGGCTGGAGAACCAGGCACTGTTTTCCCATGGAGTGTGGCTTCATTTCCCCCATTCATTCTGTTGCAGGAGCGTGTGTGTGCACCAGAGCGTGTGTGGATGTGGCACATTGGGAAGTATAAGTCCCCCTGCTTCCATCTGTTTCTTATACTGTTATTGACAGAAGAACCAGGAGAGAAAGGGATGACTGCACCCCAGGTGCTTCTGGGGGAGCCTGTGGGGAAAGGAGACAGGCTGCTGGGGTGTGGCTGTGCAGTGTGATGTGTCCGGGTAACACAGGCTCTCTTCTTGCAGCTGCATCTTCTCCACTGAGTTTATATTCCAAGGAGATTCTTGTGTTTTCTACTTAAATCCTAGAAGTAATTAGATGCTGCTTATGAGTAATTGCTTGGACTAAACAGTCTGGATTCATTTAAGCGGTCAGTATGAAATGCATCATGATTTGGTAGGAAAGAAGTAAGAAAGACTCCTTCTCTCTGAGGCTCCCAGGAGCTGCTGTGGGGTTAACCCCTACCTTTCCTCACCCAGCTGGGACTCTCTGTGATGATGTTCCCAAGGGAGGAGGGAGCAAACATTCCCTGCCTTGGGAAAGGTAGTGAAGAGGGAAGAGGGGCTGGTTATGCTGAAAACAAAGGGACTGTGGGGTTCTGTGTGGAACAGCTGATCCCACTCTTATCTACAGTCCCACAGCAACATGCAGAAATGTTTGCTGATGCTTTCCAAGCCAGAACTATGAAAGCCTCAAGCCAATGTTAATGACCAGCTTGCAACATGCTGAATTTTACAGTCCTTGGTGAAAATTGTGACAGTAAATCTGCCTTGGGCTTCTGTTGTTAAGTTGCCCTCAATGCCACAAAAATCCCTACAAATTTCCTGTTGATTTTGGCCGTGCAAATGCCGTGTTCTGTTGCAGTGTTAATGGCAAAAGAGATTGTCAAGGCCTTAGACACGTCGCTGCTGGTTTGGATGAGCCGGCAGCGGAGCGGATGGAGGAAACAGGCTCCGTTTGGTGCGTTCAGCACATTTTATCAGCTTATCCGATCCGTAGGCAGATGAAACAGTGCAAGTCAGGCGGGGTGAGAAGAGATTTCCCAACAGGGTAAGCAGGCATTTGGAGGCAGGAGGAGTGTGGGAACTGCAAGGGAGAATTTTTGGGGCCTGGGGCTGGGGAAGGCTCTGCATCCTCCCTGCCTGCAGAGAGCCCGGCTGCAGGACAGAGCTACGCAGACCCTGCCAGGCTCTCCAACTGTGCCAGCACCCTCCTGGACAAGGTCTGCATTTGCCCCATTCCTTGAGCTGCTTCCTGGCTGTAAAGCCATGTCCTGATGCATCCCAGAGACGCAGTGCTGGGGAGCTGGACTAGGACTGACCTGCGCAGCTGTTCCCACATTATCTTTGCAGCTCTGGGTTCCGGTCACCTAGCAACTGTGCATCAGATCGCACTGCAGCGTTAAGTAAATGGTGTTCGGCAGGACTGTGAACCCTGCTGGGCCCCGCATCCGCATCCCCGCAGCTGGAGGTTTGGCTCTGGCAGCTATGCGGTTGCCAGTCCGCAGCCTATCACATGCCATAATCCATGTTCATGCTTCCCTCTTCCTAAATCTCCCCGCCATCATCCCAGATTTAAGCCAGTCCTGCGGTACCTGGTGCACTGGAAGCTGCCTTCAGCCTGTTTGAGAATCAACTTCTTCAGGGGCGGGATCCCAGTCCTGCTTTGACTCGGATCCTGGGGCTGATCTACATCCCCTGCTTTCATTTATCTCAGTGTTTAGGGGTGCTGAATACGGGTTATACCTTTCCATTTATAGTTTTAGCAAAGCATGATTGGATTTTGTTCCAGTCATTTTTTTTATCTTGACTAAAATGTCGGTTTTGAAGACCTATTATTAGCAATTTTGTATGGCTTCTGGATTACTGCAGATAATCATGAATCACCCTCTGCGGTATTGATATAGGTACTTTAAGCCTCCCAACAACCACTCTGCAAGTTCTGCCTGCGACTGTGAGCAGAAAACCCTCAATGGCAATGGGTGGGCTTGAAATACGGGGACAGTGCTCCAGATCCAGCATCTGCGGAGCACATTTATCTACCACCCTTGCGTGCGACAGGAATCCTGGTGCACGTGCCGTGGCTCAGCTCCAGCTCCCAGCATCAGCTTCAGATTTAATTCCAGCCCCTTCCAACCCCCTCCCCACATTTTTTCCTGCTGGGTGCCCATGTTTCCTTGCAAGATCCTCCAGCAATGAGCTTTGTGCTTAATGTTTGGGTAAACACCCTTTCTTTGCTTGATCTGGTTGTTTTACTGGTGCCTGAGTGGCAGCTCCCACAGCTCTGGGAGGAGGCTGCTCCAGGACCCTCTGCTTTGAAATGGAAGTATTTCCTCCTATCAATCTCACCCTGTAGAGTTTAGCTGCAAATATAGCGTCCTGTCCCGAAGAGTCATTCCTCGAGCTTTCTGTTCCAGTAAAATACTCTACTGTGATCCTCAGTCAATTCAGATGATGTAAACTATTTTTTTCATCTGTTATTTTCCTCTGTTTCCCATTCAGAGGGAAGAATCCAAGCTCCAAAGTTTAATCCTAGATTTCTCCACTGGCAGAGCCCATTGCACAGCTAGGGAAGGAAGTTCTGGTAGGCTTGCGTCACCGTTGATGCAGCAGCACCACCACCCTGGACATCTTCACCCCTGGTTTAGGTCCAGAAGTCAGACAGGCCTCTGGGTTTAAACAAGAACCTTCTGGATTGACTCATCTCAGGAAGCAATAACAGCAACAAGGCTGGTGAGTTACAAACCCAGAGCAAAGGGGAATGCGAGTGCTGAGCAGTCAAAGCTCCATCCTTTGTATCTTCCTTTCCACCCTGATAAAATGGCTGTGGGCACCCTGGGCCTTCGAAGAAACTTCAAAGGAGGCAGCACACCCTCTCCTGTTAGCAGCGAAAGCTGATGAATAATAGAGAGGACCCACCCACTTGTGCTTTTATCTGTCATGTTCTATGGAAATTAAGCCTTTCTCTTACAAGAAGGCAATTTGTACTCTTGGCATCCTCGGTGAGAAAGAGCTGTCATCTCTCCTGCTGGATTATTGATACCTTTTGTATTAAGTAATGCAATGTCTAATTGGGCTCCCTGCCTGTTCTGAGCTGCTCCCCAGCCAGCCCTCACCAGAACAGAGACCTTTTGAGATGGCAGGAGTGGGTGCTGCCAGCCCCCATGCCCAGGGCTCACAGCTGCCTGTGGAGACAGGGTGGGCAGAGCAGCGGGCGCCTAGGGTCTGGCTGGCCATGCAACCTACCCTCTTCCAGCTCCAGCAGCTCAGTTGTGGCCAGCCTTGATGCAAAACCCTTTGAAATATCCCACCTTCCTCTCCTGCCAGGATGGAAAACAACCCTTGGTGCCGAGGGAGAAGCAGCCCCTCCACGCCAGCCCTCTGGGATGCTAAGGAAACACATCCTGGGTAAACATTTTGCCCTAATAGGTTACAGGTGCGAGCCCAGCTGGTGTGGGCAGGTGTGTTTTCCTTGCACTGAACTGGGGTTCAAAGCAAGCAGGGTGCTCGGGCCATCCTGCCCTGCCTTGCAGTGAGCATCCCCGGTGAGAAAGGGCTCCTTGTCTGGGGTAGATGCTCAAGCCAAGCCGGGGCGCTCAGAGCTTCATCCACCTCTTTCTCCGTGCCTTGGCTTGGGGTGGTGGGCAGAGCTCGGGGCAGGCATCCTGCTCGCCGGCCGTTGCATCTCCTGCCAGCCAAAACCCACTGGCTGCCTTTGAAGAGGTTGCACCTGAAAGGGGAGATGGAAGCTAAGGGCAAGCAGGAGCCAGGAGGCTGCCCAGCCCTGGGGAGCGGGTGGCCAGTCCCCAGCTTTGCTGTGGCTTGGGAGGGGAGCTAGCAACCCAGCAGGGTTATAGGAAGAGGTGGAGGGGCTGGGGCTGCTTCCCTGGACCAAGGAGCATTCTGGATCCCTGATGTGGTTACTCCCAGGTGGAGAGCAGCCATCCTGGGGGCAGCGATGGTGCTTGTCTTGTGGGGAGTGGGGAACAGCCCTTACTTGTTGGGGGGCTCTAGCCATACAGCTTGGTGTGGCTGTGGGATAGAGGGATGTTTGACACACGGGTGCTGGGAAGAATTGCTCTTTCTTTCCCAACCTGGGCGAGGCTGGAGGTGATGCCAGCATCTTGCATACTTAGAGGATTGAGAAGTTTCTGTTTATCCCATGATAAACTGTGTCAGGAATGAAAGTGGGGGAGTCCAAAATCAATAGGCTGAGGAAGCCAATACCAGGGTCACACGGCAGCACTGCCAGAAACCAGCTATGCTAAATGCTTAAATCCTTCCTTCCACCGCCTTGGGACCTTTTCTGCTTCAAAGAGAGCCCTTGGAGGTCAGAGAACCACTAATTCTTTATATATATATGTATGTATTTTTTTTAAGCAAAGGTCCATTCTTCTGGAAGGTGTAGGGGCTGAGCGGTGTCCACCCCAGCAGCTTGTGCTGTGGGAGACTCACAGGATCGAGCACAAACCCAACCACCCAGCGTGCTTTCTAGCTTTCCATCACAGGCTGCTGCACACAGGCAGGTTCCTCGCCTCCAGCTCATCCTACCTGCAAAGCCAGGAGCAAATTGCTTCCCCTGGCATCCTCCCTGCATCCCACGGAGATCCACATCCCAGTGCATCCCTGGTTCACGTCAAGTGGGAACTCACCAGCCAGACTACCAGCCATCCCATGAGCCCCAGAGCTCTGCCGGGAAGCTGCAGCGGGAAGTGCCTCGCTTCCAGGGGGGGCTGGATTTCAGGATTGGAAAGCGGGGGCAGGATGAGGAGGGAGAGCACCAAGGCGATGCGGAAAGCTTGCCATAAGGCATGGGAAGAAAGGAGCAGTGCCAAACCCATGGGCTCCTCTCCAGCTCTTCAAAGCAAGCACGCCAGTCGTTAGAGAGAGGAGAGGAGAAGGCGGCAAGCTGCAGTTTCCCAGGAGGTGGGGAAAGGCAAGGGGAGGAATATTATATCAAGGATGGGGAGCCGATGGACTGAAGTCTCCTGAATGAAAGCAAGGAAGAAAATAAATGTGAGCAAAAAAGGCATAGAAGTAATTTCATGGGAGAATGTGCAGAATCATTGAGGTGTATGATCGGTGACCAAAACCAGAAGAGAAATTCCTTAGCCTAAGATGCAAATTGACTCATATGTAGGGCTTTTATTTCATATTTTGCTAGTGCTGGGTGAGCGGGAGAGGAGGAAGGGAAGCAACAGTGTTTTGATCAGGAACAAACCCTGGCCAAGCCCAACATGTGTTGTTTGAGGCTATGGTTTACATTAGAGAAGGCTCTAATATTGTGCTACGGCGTCTAAGTGCGTTTTGATGATGATGATGATTGTTTTCAACTGCGCAAATGGCAGAAAACACAGACAGCCTATTGAAAAAAAAAAAAAAGGCCATTTGGCTTCAAGAACGATATCCACCAGTGCTCCGAGCCCTTGTCAGAGGACAGCTGATGCTCTCCTCTCTGCCCTCATAACGTGCTACCCCCTGTGGCTTCAGCATCCAACGTCACAGCTACTGCTGCAACACTCCTCATTCCTTCAGCGATGATGAGAGTTGTATAAGCAGGAACTGATGAAGATTTGCTGTTCTCTCCTCCTCTGGCTCCAGCTTCCAGGGGCCAAATGATGGTATTTCCAAAAGCCTCCAAGTTCCCCTAAAACAATCTTCATCCCTGTAATCTGGTCAAGGTCTCACCGTTTTGGTTGCTGCTGAAAAATTTGCTTCTACCCACAACATCCGTGCAGCTGAAATGAGGGAGGGCATGGGCTCATGATGAGGAAAATGAGGTCCTGGAGTGAGGAGCTGTTATTTTGGGGGCTGATTGGGAGGAGGCTGTTCCCAGTGCTGCCTGGCAGAAGTGCTGCCTGCCAGCTGGGCACCAGGAAGGGGAGAAGGTCCTCGGGGATAATCCTAGAGGATAAGAAACCAGGAGAGCACAGAGCAATCATGGCAGGGAGAAGATCAGCATAGGACAATATCTATCCCCAGGCCACAAGCATGGTAACTGGGACCTCTTGAAGGTTCCCAAAGTTAATGAAGAGGTGTTCACCTCCAACCGCATCCTCTGCCAAGCTCAGGACAGGAGATGCCTCCAGCCTCCAACCTTCCCTATGGATCGCCTGGCTGCCCCCTCCTTTCAGCCTTTCTTCTCTGTCTTGCAGACAAAATACCAAGCTCTCTCCATCCCCAGAACTGCTCCCTTCTTTTCCAGACGTGCCTAGGCTCTTTCATCGTGCCAATAAAAAAGTAACTGCATCACACGTTGGCCGGGGAGAGCGGAAACCCTTAAACATCTAAGAGGTGAGAGCGATGCGCTGTGTTTTCTTGAGGCTGGGCTTGGCTCCCCAATGCCCTGTTAGGTCAAATGTCTTGCTCTGAAGAAGGAGAGAAGGGACTTATTAAAACCCTTTCATATTTCTTATTTTTAAGGTCCCATTTCGGCAGGCCGGAGGTCGAGGCGTGAGTGGGGCTGCCGAGGGGGAAGGGCACCGAGCCGGCAGTGTGCAAACAGATTGTGCAATATTTGCCTTGCACAGAGCTCCCATTGTAAAGCCCTGGAGTTCTGCTTTCAATAATTCCCCTGCCATAATGCCCCATTGATGGCAAGAGAAAGGCGGTATTGAGGGCTGGTGGGGCTCTGGCCCCAGGAAGGGTTAAAAAATAAAGAAAAGGGAAAGGAAAAAAAAAAAGATTTGGGGCTTAGTTTTAAACTTTGCTGTGTGGCCCTCGTGGCAGATCGCAGCCGCTGAGAAGTATGTGGAGCCTGTTTGCATAACCCCGTTTGCAGCGAGCGCTTTCGGAGCCAAAACACAAGTGCGGCCGGAGCTGGGGGGCGGTGGGGAGAAAAAAGCAGGAAGGGCTGTGATTATTTTCATTCTTGCCCCAGGCCACGTAAAATTAATAATAAAAAAGGAGGTAATATTCAAATATTTGGTTAGAGAAACAGCTGTGCAAACGCAAGGAGCTGTGCCAGTTGCAGGGACATGGAGGGACCTTGTCCAGGCACTGCTCAGGGTTTACTGCCTTGCAGGTCATGCTGCTAGGCTCAAAAGTGCCTAAAAAGCACTGAAAAGGAGCATATTGCACTTTGGCTCATGGCTTTACGCTGGCTGCTGTGTGATTTCTCAGCACAGGGAGCTTGGTCCCAGCTGGGATGTGTGGAAGTGCTGCCTTGGTGATGCTCTGCCTTGGGGTGCAGTAGGTGATGCTCTGCACCCAGTGGGGGCACAGCCAGACCCCAGCCCACCCAGTGGGGCTCCCCATCATCTTGGATTCACTTGCAGATCAAGCTGGGAGGGGGATCCAGCATCTTGCTGGGATGGCAAAGAGCTGGGCTGTCTTCGCCTGGGCAGGCAGGGTCTGCCGGCTGGCTCAGCATTCACGGCCAGGCTGGCTGCCAGGGGAAACCTCCCTGTTGTGCAACGTGCTGGAGCTCTCTAAGGAAGCTCCTGGCTCTTGAGACATCTTTGAGCAAGGCTGAACGAGTGACTGCCTTGAATTACAAGCAGTCGGGGGAGGTGGCTGCAGGCCCTGAGTACTTTTTCCATCCCTAGACCTTGTGATGCATTAATCACCCCCAGAGCAGCCTCCCAGCTGGCTTAAATCATCCTGAACCTGAAACTCCAGCGTTGTTCATTTCTTCATCCTCCTCCTCCTCCTCTGTTGCAGTCACTCCTGCCTCCCATTCAGATGATTTCAGCAGGGCTGGTTTGAGAGTCCCATTTCACCCAGCTTCTCCTGAGGTCCAGAGTGGTTTACCCATATCCCTTGCTGCTTTTTACCTTTTTATTGTTTACTGGAGAGCCCAGGCTGTGCAACCCTCTCTGGGAGGTGTCCATGTGCTGCTGGGACCCAGTCAGCTGTCCCAAAGGATCACTGCCAACAAATTCACCATTTATTCACCCTTTGGCTCTTGCAAAAACTCCCTGAGCTGAGTTAACCCCTCCTTTTCCCCCCATGACCTGCGGGCAGCATAGATCTGCCACTGATTTCCCTGAGCCAGTGGCCCTGGTTGGGCACAGAGGTCTCCTCTTCATGCCAGTGTGTCACCACGTCCTTGCTGATGGCTCCTTCCCCTCTTCTTAGCCCTCTGGGCATCAACAGCAACTTAAATTTGGGGCAATTCTCCCAGCCTGTTCTTCCTTATCTGAAGGCATGAGGGGGATGTGACCCACCACATGGACACAGAAGAAGCCTCTGTAGCAGCAAATCCACACAATTGGGAAGAGCTCAGCTCTGCTCTTGCACCATGAAAGTGGGGTCCAGCCCCACTCCTGTCCTGGGACATCCCTTTTGCTGCCCCTCTTCTGCACCTCCCTCTGTGCTCAACCCTCCAGCCCCAACCAAGATGCAGTTTATCAGTGGTCTGTGCCACCTTAAACACACCTACTCTACCACATCTCAGCCCAGACCTCTCCAATTTTCTCTCTAATCTACAATTTTCACCCAAAGTGACTATTATTTATCGCTTGAAAAGAGCTGTGATAATAATCCCTGCAATCTGAGGTGTGCATGAAGGTACAGGTCGGGATGCTCAGGAGGAGTCACAGCCTCATGTAGCTCAAGGAGGGCACGGAGAGGTCTCCCCAGGCTGAAGGGTTGGTTCCTTTAAGGACAGTGGAAGAGCACAAAGGGCCCAGGAGCTGAGGGTCTTTAATCATCCCACACCACTATTCTCCTGCTCTAGGGAAAGTTGAAGGGGTAAGATGCATGCCAGGCATGACAGCTTCCTGACACCTAATGAATGCTGGCCCCACAAAAGGACTCACAGGAGCATCTCTGACCCCATGTCCCAGTACCCCAAGATCAGAGCAGTACCCCTGCTTTGGCAGAGGTTTCTAATTCACACTAAACCTTGCCCCAGGCTGGCTGTGGCCTTGGCCACTACGAATGGCTCCTCTCTGCCTCAGTTTCCCCAGCTGGAGAATGGGTGCAGCAGCGCCCACCCCACTCTGTAGTGCTCCGCGTACCCCCAGGTGGTTTTATTCAACACTGAGGGTGTCCTAATAAGATTCTGCAGTTTCCCCTTGCCCAGTATTTATTTGGGTGGTGATTCTGGTAGTATCCTCCCAGTTGGATGCTCCGCGGGCTCCAAATGAGCATCCCAACAGGGGACCTGGCCCACGCATCACACGTCTCAGGGCAAGAGAGGAGGGAAGTGTAGACAGCTTGGGGAACGCCACACTTAGGACCCTGCATGTTCCGGGGCTTCCCAGCTTTTTCCTGGAGCTGTGGAGCTGGGAGGGGCCGAGCCTGCGGCTCCCCATAAACCTGGCGGCTTAGCCCACGTCCCAGGCAGATATTGTGACTCTGCCTTGGAGCAGAGGGTGGGAAAAGGAGAGGACGGCTCTTCCCCAGAGGATGAAGAGCAGAGATCGGCAACTCTGGGCTTGAACTTTAGCACCCTCTTCCGCAGGAGTTTACAGAAAAGGATCATCGTATGAGCAAGCTGTCTGGACAGGCACAGGGCTGGAGTGGAGGAGAAGCTGTTTTCTCCAGTGAGGTTTTTATGGGGTTCTTTGTAAAGAAATAACACCGGCAAGAAAACACCAAGAAGTCAGGGAGCGTTTCTAGTGCTCGGGACACTTGGTGAGAGGCTCTGGAGCTGCCGTTAATCACTGCGAGGAGCCCGTCCTGCCGTGCAGATGTGTTTGATTGGAGCGGCGCGAGGGTTATTTTCTTTTGACTGAAGGCAACCCAGCCCTGGCGGATTAAGCTCTTTGTGTGTGCCTGAGATCGCCTTCATGGGAGCTGCTCCTGCAAAACGGGCTGCAGGGCTTTGGGGGACTATCCTCTAGGCCGGGGGGCTCTCCAAGAGGAGGGGGAGATCTCCTGCTTCGTGGCTCTGAGACAATGCTGGGACAGTAGCTCCCTTTGCGCAGCGTGCTCCAGGATGGCCGTCTATGCCCTCACAGGCTTCTCGCTTGTCAGCCTGCTCAGCTTTGGCTATTTATCCTGGGACTGGATGAAGCCCAGTTTGGTGGCTGACGTGGCCACAGACCCCATGGAGAAATCGCTGCCTCCAGCATTCACCAGGCCACCCCACATCATCTTCATTCTGACCGACGACCAGGGCTACCACGACGTCGGGTATCACGGCTCAGATATCCACACGCCAACGCTGGACAGGCTGGCAGCTGAGGGGGTGAAGCTGGAGAACTACTATATCCAGCCCATCTGCACCCCGTCCCGGAGCCAGCTGATTACCGGCAGGTAAGCCAACGCCTGCTCACACCCTGCTCCTGTCCCCGCTTCTGTCCCTTTCTTAGCTCTGTGGGGCTTAACCCCAGCTCTGTGTTGATGTCCTAGTGATGGAGACCTTCCAGAGAAGCCTTTCTTGTTGATTTTCTCTAGAAGGCTCCCTGGGTAAATGGTTCATTTCTCACATAAACAGGGGCACGTGGCAAGGCCAAAAATGCCAATGCCATTGGGTGACAGATGTCGTGTTGGGAGAGGGTGGTTTCTGGCCACGAGGTCCTTCAGTGCCAGGCAAGGACCTGTGTCCCAAGGCAGTTCTGTGCTGCTGTCACTCTGGCCCTTGCGGATTTGCTGCTGGGATGTAGGGTCAAAGGAACTTTCTCCTCTGGATCTAAGGGTCCTTTGGATCATGCTTTTTCTGCTTCTGCATTCGGTGCTGCTCTGGCCAGGCAGGCTGGATGCTGGCCCATCACCTTCTCCCATGGCAGTACAGTCAGGTCTCCCCTTATCCTGATCCCTTCTGCCTCCTGTGATGGATGAGGCTAGGGCTTTCGCTGGAGCAGCACTGGGAGGTAAGCACTCACTGTAAGAGGCAGATCTCATCAGATCTGCCCCAAGGAGGTGCCTATGGATGTGATCATCTACTGTGTGTGGGTGCTGGAGCCCACTGAGGTCCAGGCAGAGACCTCTCTTCTCTCCTGATGGCTCTAGAGAGGTCCCAGGCACCTCTGGAGTGTGCAAAGCAGCGGAGAACAGAGATGTGTAGGAATCCAGGTGGAGTATTGCAGACTCAAAGTGACTGCTGCGCAATTCTTGCTTGTGCAACCCATCTCTGACAGAGCCCAGCCACATCCCCTAGGCTGGCAGCAGCAGGATGACTGCTGGTGGCATCCTGGGCAGCATCCCAGTGGGCTTCAGAGATGTCTGCTCAGCCTTCTCTTTTTATTTGTATCTGGTTTTGGTGCTTTCAGATGGATGAGGAGCTCTCTGCCTCTGGCATGGAGCTTGGTCTGTGGGACTAGGCATGTGCCTGGGATCTCCAGCACATGAAAGTCCCATCACATCCCCAGCCAGCACTGCTCCCCATCACCACTGATTCTTGCCGGCTCTTTCTGACAGGTACCAGATCCACACAGGACTGCAGCACTCCATCATCCGACCTCGGCAGCCCAACTGCCTACCCCTCGACCAGGTCACCCTGCCCCAGAAGCTGCAGGAAGCTGGCTATTCCACACACATGGTGGGTAAGTGGCACCTTGGCTTCTACAAGAAGGAGTGTCTGCCCACCCGCCGAGGCTTTGACACCTTCTTGGGCTCCCTGACGGGCAACGTGGACTACTACACCTACGACAACTGCGATGGGCCGGGTGTCTGTGGCTACGACCTGCACGAAGGGGAGGATGTGGCTTGGGACCAGAGTGGGAAGTACTCCACCTTCCTCTATGCCCAACGTGTCAACAAGATCCTGGCGTCCCACAGCCCCAAGGAGCCCATCTTTATTTACGTGGCCTTCCAAGCGGTCCACACCCCTCTGCAGTCACCCAAGGAGTACATCTACCGTTACCGCCCCATGGGCAATGTCGCACGCCGCAAGTACGCTGCCATGGTGACGTGCATGGATGAGGCAGTGAAGAACATCACCTGGGCCCTCAAGAAGTATGGTTATTATGACAACAGCGTGATTGTGTTCTCCACTGACAATGGTGGGCAGACGTTCTCTGGGGGAAGCAACTGGCCGCTACGTGGCCGCAAAGGGACATACTGGGAAGGGGGCGTCCGTGGCATCGGTTTTGTCCATAGCCCCCTGATCAAGCGCAAGCGGCGGACCAGCTGGGCACTAGTTCACATCACAGACTGGTACCCCACCCTGGTCAGCCTGGCCAAGGGCAACCTAAGTAACGTTCCGGGCTTGGATGGCTATAACGTCTGGCCTGCCATCAGCGAGGGCAAAGAGTCACCACGAACCGAAATCTTGCACAATATTGACCCCCTGTACAACCATGCCAAGTATGGCTCCTTGGAGGATGGCTTTGGCATCTGGAACACAGCTGTGCAAGCCTCCATCCGGGTTGGGGAGTGGAAACTCCTCACTGGTGACCCGGGGTACAGTGACTGGATTCCTCCACAGACCCTGACTAACTTCCCAGGGAGCTGGTGGAACCTGGAGCGTCTCACCGATGGCCTGAGGAAGTCCATGTGGCTCTTTAACATCACTGCTGACCCCTATGAGCGCTATGACCTCTCGGATCAGCGCCCAGACGTGGTCAGGGCCCTCCTGATGAGGTTGGTGCACTACAACAGGACGGCCATCCCGGTGCGTTACCCTGCGGAAAACCCCCGGGCTCATCCAGATTTCAATGGTGGTGCCTGGGGACCTTGGGCCAGTGAGGATGATGCAGAGGAGTGGGAAGGTGGTGGGGAGCCCCTGAAGAGCAGAAACAAGAAGAAGAAGAAGTGCAAGATCTGCAAGCTGCGGTCCTTCTTCCGCAAGCTGAACACCAGGCTCATGTCCAATCGCATCTGATGGGAGACTTGCCCATTGACCCAGCCTGACCAGGGTAGAACTCCAGATGGCAGTGCCACAGGGGTGGGAGGGGAGGTGGTCAGCGGCCTCTTGCTTTCTCTTGCTCCAGGGTTCACCCCAAAACACCTTTTCTCTCTGGCTGGACTGGTGACCACAGGGAGATGGGCAAGGAAGGGCGATGAGGGCTCAGTTGCACTGCTCAGCAGTGATGCACAAGTCCACTGAGCTAGGCTGGACATTGCATGTCCCCTTCTAAAGCAAGAGACCTTTTTCTCAAGGACTCTGTAGGCAATCACAAGCTTTGCAATCACATTGCAATGACAGGAGGAAGCACTGGACTTGGCTGGCATTGCAGAGGGGCCGGCCAGCATCAGTGACTCTGTCTGCAGGTTCTCCCTTGTTATTTCTCCAGGTATACATGCTCCTGGCTGCCAGGAAACTGCCTTCTTCACTCTTACCCGGGGAACTCAAGAATCTCCCACAAACCCAAGACCATGGAGTTTTCCTTCTTTGTGGAAGGATGGATTCCTTACCATGGATATCAGCCATGAGAATGCCATGGCTGGACTCAGCCCTGCTGCTACAAGGCCATCATGTGGGGCCGTGACTTCTCCTCTTGCTGGCTTGGGGGGCCAGGAGCAGCCCCCGTGAGGTACTAGGGCCCACGGAGCTGCGTTTGGGTGCACTCAGAATACAGATGACTCTCCACAACCCTACATCTGGGAGACAGACTTAGAATCATAGAATCACCAGGTTGAAAGAGACCCTCTGGATCATCAAGTCCAACCATTCCTATCAAACACTAAACCATGTCTCTCAGCGCCTCGTCAACCTGTGCCTTAAACACCTCCAGGGAAGGTGAATCAACCCCCTCCCTGGGCAGCCTGTTCCAGTGCCCAATGACCCTTCCCATGAAAATTTTTTTCCTAATGTCCAGCTTAAACCTCCCCTGGCGGAGCTTGAGACCATTTCCTCTCGTTCTGTCCCCTATCACTTTGGAGAAGAGCCCAGCTCCCTCCTCTCCACAACCTCCTTTTAGGTAGTTGTAGAGAGCAATGAAGTCTCCCCTCAGCTTCCTCTTGGGCTTGCCCCAAGCTCTGGTGGATTTCACACAGATCAGCCACACAGCAGACCATTTCATCCATGGTTCTGCCTCACCAAACCACCCAAGCACATGGCTGTGGACACACATGTTCCTCCCCATGTATCCTATGCATCCAACCAACCAACTGTCTGTGGCTGCCCCTTTCCGGTGCCAGGACTGTCCCCATCCCCGCGTCCTGAGGTAGGAGGAAGATCTCAAGAAGGTCTCCTGGGAGGCTGATGCGCTGTTCTGTAGCTGCAGGACTTTGAAGCTGTGGAAGGGGAGACTGTGACGACTTCTGCCTGCCAGTGCCGCACCGCTTCCCTCTCCCAGCAACACGCGCTGTAGGGGGGAAACCACATCCCCAGCCGCCTGCTGTGGGGAGCCAGCCCCTGCCATTGCCAGGGCCCAGGAGGCTTGGGAGCTGGGACAGCCAGCAAAGCGCTGTGCCCCCGCGCCTTGGCAGGGTGCAAGTGTGCATACGTGTGCTCTGAGGAGAGCTGGCGAGGATGAAAGAGGGTAAATAGCTTTAAAAGCACTTTGGATGCATGGTGCACTTCCATTTACACAATGTGTTTTACATTTCTCCCCACAGGTTTCTCTTGGTGCAGCATGTGTAGGCGAGGGCCCTGCTGTGAATTTTGAAAATAGTTATTTTTGTCTCTGGAAAATGAGGCCCGTTAGGACTTGTCAGCTTTTGGATGAACAGTGTGGGCTTTCTTTTTTTTTCCCCCCCTCTCTCTCTTCCTTGCAAAATAACATTCATTTAAAACCTGTCATTGAAAGATGTGACAATTGGCAGCGTGCACGCTGAATACCTTTCAGTGCTCTTTCAAGCCCTGTGTGTGAGAAAGGGATGGGGACGGGAAGAGAATGCAATGACACGTTTGTATTTTTTTTTTCTTACTCTTAGCTGGATTATTTGGGGGAATTGGGATTTTCTATAGAAACAAAGAGAAAAAAAAAATAAAGCTGACAGCAAGGCAGAATCGAGGAGGCCTTTTGTAGAGATGGGAAGGAGTTTGCAAAGCCAGAGTGTGGCAGTGTGTACACCCATCCCTACTGTTCTGTGCATGCCCATCGCCGCGCCATCCCAGCAGCCCCCTGCATCCCTCTGGGCACAAGGCATCAAGGGCATGTTTCAGAGGGGAATTAGCTCTTCCACTAGCCTCGTCTCCATCCCCAGCTCCCTTAGTGCATTGCTCCATGGGGACCGGTCTCCATGGCATCACCTTGACCGAAGTGAGATCCAGGATGCTTCTCCACATCCTTGAACTACCTCAACCAGCCAGCGTGGGCCCCAGGATGCGCAGCACCAGTGTGCCCATCAGCACTAGCCACTATTTGGCAAAGCCAGCCTGTTGCCGAATATAAAGCAACACTTTGCTGAAGAAGAGGAGGCTGCTGCAGGCTGAGCTGGAGGAAGGCAGGGGGTGATGGCTGTGGGGGGCTCAGGCACGAGTCACAGAGAAGGGGGACCCAGTGTGGGAGAGAGCAGGAGCACGGGGCTGGCCATGGGGTGGCGACAAGGCTCAGGAAGCGGCTTTCATTTCCATATTTATGTAAACGCATCCAAGTTTAGTCCTTCTTTTATTTTTTTTTTCTTTCAAAAATGGAAATTTCCATGAAAACATGTTCAGTTTTTTGGCCTTCAGTTTTCCTTCTTCCATGAGAATGTTTGTCTCATCTTGCTTCATTCACCATGGCTATAGGGTTGGGTCTGCGTTCTTATTCTGTTAAAAAAGTTACGTTCTGAATTTGTGTAAAAAGAAATACTTCAAGGAAAGCCTTAGTCCCCCAGAAGAAAGAATAAAAGTAAGCAGGAACATCTCTGGATTCTTGGGGAGTGTAGACCGAGGACAGCAGCTGTCTTTCACCGTGTTTCCAGTCTCACTGTATCTGAATGCTGGGCTGGAAAGGGGCCCGCGACAGCTACCACGTGGATTCCCCATCCCTACTCATTAATGATCTCTGTGGGGGAAAATGCAACAATGTGTCAAAATCCTATGTTTTCAGACAGATCAAACCCCTTGGGAGTGCTTGTGTGCTCTGGCTGCCAAGGGGTTAATGGAGCTCGTGAGATGCTCAGGCAGTGGAGCTCCCTGTCAGGCCCTGATGCTGCACCCAGGAGAAGTGTTTGCACAGACAAGTTGAGACCCCTCAGAACCTCATCCACCCGTCCCTTAAACACCTCCCGGGATGGTGACTCAACCCCCTCCCTGGACAGCCTGTTCTGTCCCTTTCTGTGAAAATTTTTTCCCTGATGTCAAGCCTGAACCTCCCCTGGTGGAGCTTGAGGCTGTTCCCTCTGGTCCTGTCCCCTGTCAAATGGGGGGATGGAGAAGGGGAGAGGGAAAGCATGAGAATTAGAATGGAGATGAGGATGGGGTTGGAGACGGAAAGAGATGGGATGGAGATGGGGAGAGGGGTAGAATGGGATGGCACAGGACACACAGGATTGGCGGTATCTGGGAGCCTCTCCAGCCTCACAGGGAGAGGGAAGGGAAGAAATCCAGCAGCAAGAAAGGGGATGGACATCTTGGCATGTGGGAGGGCAGCAGGGCACCCTGCACACTTCATACCATGGAGAGAGTGTCCTGGAGAAGGTGCTGTGTGTCCCACCGGGCACCCATGTCCTGTCTCCTTCCAGGGGTCTGAGGTTGTGTGGCTCGGCAGAGGTTTCTCCTTCCACAGAACCAGCACATGATGGCCCCAAGGAGCCACACAGTGCCTGCTGGGGGTCTCCTCAGGAGAGTCCCTGCCCATGGACCCTGGTGTCAGGGAGTGGGTGGCCTTGGGGACACCATGTCCCAGTCAAAACCAGTTCCACGTGGCTGCAGGACTGAGCGCTGGGGCCTGCAGGGACAGGGCACGTTTGCAAACATAACTCTAAATGTAAATCAGCTCTCCTTACAGTGGTATTTATAATCTTCATCTAAAAATAACCCCAAATATAGCTTCCCAGAGGACAGCAACTGAGCATCCCCCAGACCCCAGCTTGTGTGTGAAACTGTCCCAGTAATTTTGGGATCTCTGCAATATGTAATTCACAGCCCCACTGGTTCTGTGTGTGAGGCACTACTGCTGTCTCCCTGAGGTCCAGGCAAGCCCTGTTCCCTGGAGGAGGAGGAAGATCTGCTGCATCCCCACCAGGGACATGCTGGTTTTCCCTGAGCCCCACGGGGCAGCTGCCTCTCCAGTGCATTTGGGGTTTGGCATCAGACAGAAGGGCCCACCCTGAGGAAACCCCGTGCTGGGATGCAGAAGCTGAGTATCTGCAAGTGGAGCTGGAGCAGGTGTAGGGAGAGCAGGAGGTGTTTGTGGAGAGGCAGCCCAGTGATGGAGAGGAGCGGCTTGGGATGAAGGTCTCCATCAGGTGGCCAGAGCCCAGCACGGCAGCAGGAGAGCAGCTTGGCTTTCCAAAGCCCTGTAGGAACAAATCTTGGGGTGGCTGGGAACAGAGACGTCAGCTGAGGAGAGACATCCTGAGGCTTCTGGGAAAGGACTAGGACTGCTCCCCTCTCCTGGGAGCTGCTGGGAGAACCCTGTCCCACAGGGGCAAGGTCCCACTCAGAGCTCCCGCTCCCTTTGGGTTGTTCCCAGACACGGGGGAGCTGAGCCACACGGAGATTCCCGCTTAGGAAAATATCATCGGCAAAGCAGAGCATGTTCTGCACCAAGAAACCTCACACCCCCTCACAGAGGGAAAAATGCTGAGGAAAAGAAAAAAAAAACCAGAGACCATGAGGCCACGTATGTTAACGCCAGCAGGAGTGAGGTGGGGGTGCATGCACAGCTGCCCCTCTTCCTCTTGCCCTTTGGCTCGGAGGGGGCTTGATGGGGTCTGGCAGCAAACAGCTGGAGAAGGGGAGCAGTCCTCAAGCATCTGAATGCATCGGTCCCTGCAGTAGCCCCCCACCTCCTGACACAGCCCTGGGATGGCAAATGAAGCCCCCTTTCATACGGAAAGATGATGGGGAGGAGATGTGCATGGGCAGAGAGATGTTTTGGGGACTGAAGCATCCCCAGGGCACAGACCATGCCTGACCAGAACGGGTCTGAAGGCCACCAGCCCCTGGGGATCGGGGCTATGCCCCATGTCCATGGGTGGAATCAGAACCCTGCCCAGCCATGGGGGCTGCAGAGTTCCCTCCAGCTGGGACACAAGGAATCAGGATGCTGGACGCTGGGATGCAAGGTGCGGAGGAAGGTGGGTACTGGTGCAATTAATGGAAAAGCCATTAGACCTTTCTCCTCCTCCCCCTCTTCTTCCTCACTCCGCCGCTTGCTGTCCTCCTCCACTTCCACCTCCTTTCTTCTCTCCTTCTCTCTGCTCCTCCTTCTTTCTCTCCTCTCGAAGATTTCTCCCTATTTTTGTCTGGTTGGAGCCTTTTCTTTTCCTTTTAACCCTTCTATGGCAGCCTGAGAGAGAACTCAATCCATCTCAGCCGCAAGTCGATGCCCTCCTGGCCAATGGTGGGAGCCCCTTTTCCTGGGGCCACGGGGGTTCTTTCTGCAGCAAAATCATCCAGAAGTGGGACAAAAGCTTAAAAGAAAGCTCTGCTGGGGTGTTAGAAGGTGGGAAGGTGCAAGCGGTGGTGTAGATAGAGGATGGGGTGCTGGGAGTCTCAGGGTGCTGCCAGGGTGTCAGCAGCAAGGCAGGCTCAGAGGGAAACTGCTTCCCTATGGTCTTGGATCTCATTACTCCACTTTTATTGCCTTTTTTGTGCTTTTTTAAAAAAATGTTAAATGCAGCAGAGGGGTGGCTCAGCAGCAAAAAGCCCCAAGAGAAAGCGGGACAGACCTTTTTCCTCCCTGCACTCTGAAATCCACCCCTTTCTACCTCAGCTCAGACACCACAGGGAGGTGGCAGCCCAGGACACAGCTTTTTTGCTCCCTCTCTTGCTGTGCTTTAGGCCAAACCATGCTTGACCCATGGTGTGGAGGACCCATCAGCCCCAGAGAGAGCTGCAGGGGAAAGGGGAACAGGGCGCAGCTCCCTGGCACAGGGCGCAGCTCCCTGGCACAGGCAGCCCTCTCTGCAGCGTGATCAGGGTCAGCTCCCTCTGGGGAGGCTGCTTTGGGGACCTGCCACGGATTCACTGGCTTCTCCTGACACACTTCTGCTCCATCTGCTCCCACCTCAGCATGTCCCACATCCCGCAGCCCCCCAGGCCAGGGAGGGATGCCGCTGCAGGCACCAGCAGGGCCTGTATTTCGAGGGGGGATGAAGTTGCCGGGGTGACAGCATCCTCCTGCAGCATGGAAACCATGGTTTCCATGGAAACTCTTTTTTTGCCCCAATTATTCTGCCTCGTCCATTAATTTGCCTTTAATATTTGCATTTCAGGCTGCCCCCCACCCCGCAGCAGCCGAGTGACCCCAGGCAGCCCCCGGGGCCAGATCCCCAGCGGGTCCCTGGTCCCCACGGGGTTGGGAAGCAGTTGCCCCGGCAACAGAAACAGGGCGTTTCTGGCAGCGGTGGTCGCCATGGGGACGGGGATGCTGACGAAGGCTTGTGAGGCTGAGAAGACAAATTGCCCTCATCATTATCTCCGGGCTTGTCAATCAAACATATACCCTTATTTACCTCGGCGAGGAGAGAGCCCTGGGAGCACACGGAGAGGGAGGGAACGAGAGGAGAGCTGCTTGCCCTAAACTCCGCACAGGGGAGGGAGCATTTCCAGCCCCTCGGGATGGCCACCATCACCTGCAATCGCTTCACTGAGGAGTACCAGCTCTTTGAGGAACTGGGCAAGTAAGTTGGAGATGGGGTTGCGATGCTCAGAGATGCTGGGGAAGAGCCTTAGAGGTGCTGGGAACCACCAGAGATGAGGGGGAAAGAATGAGGCGTGGACGAAACGCACTGGGGAGCAGGACTGGGGTTAGGATGGGGGCTGCCAGCTCTAGTTCTGCCTGCTCCATCCCTTCCTGAGTCCCAGTGGCTGCTGATGGGTGCTGGGATGGGGTCTCCAGTCACCCCCTTGACCTGCCTGGGGAGGGGGGAGTTGCCCCTTTTTAATGGAAAAGCCGCTCCTGAAAGAGGATGTTGCTGGCTCCTCTGGGAACTTCTCCAGCGGGGAGGAGGGATGGGACAGCCGAGGAGAAAAGCTGAAGCAGAGGGCGCCCCTTACATTTCTTTAGGGATTGTCTCCGTGTGGATGCTCTGGGGAGTCCTGGCAGCCCCCGGAGAATCCTGGTGGCTCTTGGACAGAGCTGGGGTGTCCCAGTGTGAGCACCCAAGGGGTGAGGCTCAGCCCTGCCAGACCCCTCACTCCTGCTGGGGACAGCTCAGCTCGGCAGCTCTGGGTGTCATCGTGTGTGCTTGGATCAGGGTGTGTGTGCATGAGTGAAAAAACAGCACGTGTGCACGGCAAAGTGAGCCTGGGGGGCACCGAGCACCCTGGGGTGGAGCAGAGGAGTTCAGGTCCTCCGTGTGAGGCAGAGGCACACTCAGTGTCTCACGGCATGTGTGGCTGTAAGGCAGGTGCAAAAGTGAGCAGGTGTGTGCCTGCGTTTTGGTTTCTGTGCCTTTTTTTTTTGGAGCTGGTGTGTAAATCTGGGCTGTGTAGCCACATTCCACTTGGGGTGTCTCAGTGGCGCGCTGGCAGGCTCGGGGTGTTGGGCTGGGTGCCTCTGCTTTAGATGGGCAGCTGTGCCCATGCGTGGGTGTGAGTCCTCTCTCCAGCCCCGCATTCCTGGGGCGCAGGGCAGCCTGCACCTCATTGTGCACCCGCACATGTGTGGGCATGCGAAACGGGGGCAAGGGAGAAAGGAGAAGGCAAAAATGGGGAAATCAAGAGGCTGAAGCAGGGAAGGACTTTGTGCCAGGCTAAACGTTGCTAACCTTCCCCATCCAAGCTAAGTGGGGATCAGGTTTCTCCTATCAAGTGCAGCTCCTTGGAGCTGAAGCAGACCTCCCGTGCCAGGACATGCACATCCATCCCCTCAGTGTCAGGGATGCTGCGAGGGGCTGGCAGTGAGAGCGGGTCCAGGAGCGGGTCCCCTGCAGTGCGGAGAGTCCCAGCTGGCACCTACCAGGGCACTGGTGGCAAAGTGAGGCTAGGGACCTGCTTTTTTTCCAAAGGTTTCTGGCTTTTCTGGCCTCTGAGGCTTGGTGGTGGTGGCAGGGGGTGGGCAGGGGTGGGTGGGAGAGGGAGCAGCTGCTGGGCCTTTGGCTGGGCAGACGTGGTTGCGGGGATGTGGTGTTGAGTTCATGGGTCAGGCACAAGGGGGGAAGGACCAGGAGGGCTCCTGGAGGTGTTAGAGGTGCAAGGCTTTGCTAGGTAGGTGCCAGCATAGCAGACTGAGCACCCAGACACAGGGCTGCCCATGCGCCACAGTGTAAAACCACATTGACAGGTGCTTTTTAACATGTTCACAAATAAAGAAGCAAAGCTGGGGCAGGGGCTTCACAGCTGCCAGTCAGCGCTGCACACCAGCCAGCCCAGACCACCCAACCTCCCGAGGTGATGCAGGGGCAGTGCGGCTCAGCCAGAGGCTCCGGGCATCATCCCCAGCTCGGAGCATCCCACCTCTTTCCCCTTTGCCCCATGGGGGCAAGTATCTCTGCAGCACTGAGGCTTGTCCCTGAGTTTAGAGCTTCACTGGGCTGTTCAAGGCACCACGGAGCTGGTTGGGGATTTTCCACAGGGATGGCTTCCAGTGCACTAAAAAATCAGCAGTTTCCCATGGGGAAATTTCCACTTCAGGGGCTTAGAGAGGGAAACCAGGATGAAGCACCACACCTCTGCTCTGCAGTGGCAGCCACTTGTGGCGGAAAACAGCGTTCCTCTTGCGTGAGATGCTCCCAGTGCCAGGCAGAGTCGGGGCATCCCAGCAGAGTGAGGCAAGGTGGAGAGGATGGCTCTTCCTAACCCAGAACCTGAAGGGGAGCCACAGCTTCTGGGGGCTTGGAGCACAAAGGCTGTCTTGAGTTTGCTGTCACCAGAGAACTGGGTCAGTCTGCAGGGAACACACAGGGTGTCCCTGAGTGTGGCCAGCAGAAGGGGAGGTGGAGGGTGCCAGTCAGCTGTGCTCACCATGCTACTTTGCTGTTACCTCAGCTGCTACCCATCCTGACACCCAGGTAAGCCGGGAGTTTGAGGTGCCACACACCCAATGGTAGCCCTACAACAGGGCTCTGTTGGGGAGCAAAGATGAGGAGGAGAGTCTGCAGAGCCTGCCTTATGGGGCACGAGCCCTTGGTGCATCCTTGCACCTCCCAGTTATGGAGAGGGCACCTGTCCTGGGCTGAGGAGAACCTACTCCCACGGCAGCCCCAGCAAAGCCAAGCAAGACATGCGCAGCTCCAACCCCTCCTGTTGCCCCATGCTTGCAGCAGGAGATGGGGCAAGGGCAGGGGGCAACTGGGGGGCAGTCAGAGAGAGGATCCTGCCCACGGCCCCTTGGAGTAGGACAAACATGAAGTGCAGCTCCATAGCAGCTCCAAATCCGCCCCCGTGACAGGTTCAGGGAGAGTCTGGAGACAATTACTGTGCGATCAGCCTCTCCGCTCCTGGAGCTGCAGGAGAGGGGTTTTATTAAAAAGGGTAAAAAAAAATAAATATATATATATGGAGGAACAAAAAATCCCCAGCCCACACATTTCTCTCTAGAAAGGAGATAAAATGCCTTGGAGGAGGAGGAGGTGTTGAAGAGAGGGAGGGCTGCAGCAGCGCAGCCCAGTGCTGGCAGGGAAGGTGTGAAAAAGGGAGAAGCAGAGCATCCTGGTGGCAGAGCTGCTGCCCAGGGCTGCCAGGGGGAGGCTGTGGGGACAGGGCATGGGGTCATGCCTGGCCCTGGGGACCAAGGAACAGGGGCTGTAGGGCTGGGATCCAGAGTGGCAGGGGTCGGCACTGGAGGGACAGGGCTGTCTGCTGGGCTGCAGGTCCAGCATCACCCTGAAATGCAGCCAAGGCAGGGAAAACACAAACATGGTCTCTACCTATGGCCCCGTGGGTGACATAGTTGTCCAGTGCTAAAATTAGGACATGCTGTCACCGCCGGGATGAACACCCCATCTCTGAGCCTGCAGAGAAGGACACCCCTGGGATGGGGTTGGCCCCAGTTAAAGAGCCAGCACCTTGGTAGGGAAGGGACCCACACTGCTGCCTGTGGCCAGAGAATAGGACATGTCTCCTTCCAAAGGGGTTTCTTGCACCAAAATGGGGCTGAGCTACCTGCCTGGCACTGCCCGCACTGCCCTGCGTGCTCCTGGTGCAGGGTGGGTGCCAGTATCTGCAGGGAAGGAGATCCTTGATGCATATGGATCCAATGTATATCGGTTTTTACCCCAGGCTGAGATGATACACCTGGGGCTGGGAAGTATGGGAGCAGCTTGGCACAGGGAGCAGAGTCTGGCTGCTGTGGATCACCCAGTGGAGTCAAACAACCAGCATGGGGGTTTACCAATCAGTCCAGATGCCCTGAAGGACTCAACTGGGACTGGGATGGGGCTATGGAGAACATTCTGCACCCCCATGGATGTCCTGTACCGGCACCCAGCACCTCATGTCCTCACCATCCTTCAGTCTCACAGAGTCTTGCTTGTGCTTCATGGAGCATGAGTAGACATTTGGTTTCTGTTAAAAAGACTCAGAGGAGTGAAACCCTGCACTCTGCCACTGCAGCGCATCCCGCCCCCAGCCACCGCATCCTGCTTCCCATGGCTTCCCCTTCCCTGACATTCAGTTTAGCTCAAATAAATGGATGAATGAGCAGCTTAGACCAGGAATGGCCGGGTGTACCCAGCCTCCCAGGACTTCAGGACACTTGTCTCCCTCCAACTCTACACCAGGTCCCATGGAGAAAATCTGTGACTCAGAAACCCCTATCCAGGACAGTGGGCATGGGGACTTCCCTGCTTGCTGTACTCACTCTTGCAGGCTTTCCTGGCACTACAAAAGCAGCATTTAGGGGAATAAAAAGGGAATTCTGGTGGCAGAGACCACAGAAGCCCCCAGGCAGCGCAACCTGGTTCCCAGCAAGAAGGGGAGCACAACGTGGGGCTGGCAATGGCTTCTGTTTCTCCCACTCAGGGCAAGCTGGATACAAAGCGTTTCTCTCCTTCTTTCCTGTTAATCCCTACAGGGCTTGTTAGTAGTTGAGCTCTTCCAGCAGCCAGGATTAAATGGCAGGATGAGGAGGCTGGGAAGCACCAGGATGCTGTTCCCACGGCTCCTGCCCGGCACGTGCCATGAGCGATGCTTGGCGCTGGGCGCGTGGGCTGTTGGCTCCGCTGGGGCTCCAGCCCCATCCCTCCGCACCCTGCCGCTCGCCTGTTCTCCTGAAGATCACATGCAAACCCAAATTGCCCGTCTCCACCCGCCCCCACTGGTAAAATCAATTATCCGCCGCCACTCGCTAGCCTGCGGCCTTTTATTCCCCAGCAGGGAGCGGGAACGGGGCGACAGGGAGCACGGGGAAGGTGGGGCAGGAGGTGGGATTGCTTTTGATAGTTGTTATTTTAGCGATTGGAAGGGTTTGGCAGGAAAGGGAACCTGGTACAAAGGTTGTGCTCAGCAGGGCTGGAGCACATGTGCGTGCAATGCCGCAGCTCCCAGCAGAGCATCAACGCTCTCTCCGTGCAATGAGCTGGCAGAGCTCAGGGAACAGGGGCAGAATGGCTTCATTGGAGCATCCCGAGCAACCGTGTTCATTTTCCTGTCTCAGGAGATCCCTGCACATTTGCCTGAGTGTGTGCAAGCCACAGCACCATCCTGCTTGGCCACCGTGGTCCTTGCTCGCAGGGTCTCTCAGCTGTCCCTGCCTGTGTGGCACTTTTGGAGAGGACCTTGCACTGCTCACCTGCACCATGGCTGGTGCTTGCACCTGCCCCTGCAAAGTGCTGCTGTGGTCACAAGGTCTAAAGCAAACAATGCCACGCACATGGATTTAAGTGGAGTGGCCGAGTGTTTTGTGTCTGCTGGGAGCCAATAGCCCTGGTGAAGCACTGACCCTTCCCTCCTGGGGAACAGGGAGGGCAAAGCCTGGGAAGGAGAGGAGAAAAGGTGCATGATGAGTGTACCAGGGGAGCATAGAAGGGTGAATCCTGCTTTCATCTGCAGGTCTACCTGTGCCTGTCCCCATCATCCAAGGGTGCAGGGAAGCAAACTAAAAGCCCTCTGTGTTTTCTCTGGGCTCCTTCCCCAGCCAACACCAATCCCCATCCCCGTGGCTGCCCCACAGGCATGTCAGGACTGAGCTGTGCCCTTGCCCATGCCAAGTCCTTCACCTCTCCCTCCCACTTTTTGCCTTTCCAGGGGCGCTTTCTCCATCGTCCGGAGATGCGTGAAGGTCTTGGCAGGACAAGAGTATGCGGCCAAGATCATCAACACCAAGAAGCTGTCTGCTCGAGGTAGGTGCTGGGCGCCTTTTTGGGGAGGTGAGTGGTGAGCAGGGCTTGCAGAGCAGGAAATCTGTGTCCACTACCCGTCGCCAGGATGATGCCTTTGATATGCAGCGAGCAGGCGGTGTTAGATGGGGGGGGGGGAACACACTTATCCTACCCCTCTCCATTGTGGTGAATGCTGAACACCTTGATGGATGCAGTGAACCCCAAGGAGAAGTCTTGGTGGTTGCTAACTGCACCCCACCTATCACAGGGATGCATCTGAAGCTTGGTTGTGCCAGCACTAGGGGGATTCTGGACCCCAGCCTGCCCAGGGAGGTGTAGGGCTCCGTTTCTCTCCCTGGGCCACCCCACCAACCTGCACACCATGTCACAGCACAGTGTTTCAGCAAGCCAAGCCGCTGCTGGCCTCAGCTGCTGGGTAGCACAGTTGTTTTGGGAGCATCACCTCCCTGGTAGGGCTACTGCTGCCCCCACATTCCTGCTTTCAGGGGCCGTGGGTTTCCTAACTCATGTACCTACAGCAGTGAAATTGGAAGGTCCTTTGGATGAGGGACTGTTTATTTCTGCCTGGATATTGACCCTCATCCTTCACTGCCATCTAATTAACCGCACCGGTGGAGCACACTGGCTGCTTTGCTGCTGGAGGAGGAGCTGGTGGGTCTGTCCTGGCTGCTCTTGGGACAAGGCTGAGCTGAGCTGGCACAGAAAAGCTTCAGCCAGCCCTTGCCCTGAGGCAGGGACTTTTCTGCCTCCAGGCATCTAGCAGAGGAGCTGTAATGAGGAGGATGGAGAGGATGGGATGGCAGCTGCTGAGTTACAGGCTCCAGCTCCTCCTGGCTGGGTGCACTGGGGAGCTCAGGGTGGGTGCCAGGAGCGAGCGCCCTGTCGGGAGGGTTTAATTAATTCTCTCCCTTGGTTTCTCTCCCTGACGCCACTGCTTACCTCCGAAGGCAAAAATGAAACACAGAAAACAGTGGCAAACTCCATTCTGACCTCAAATTAAACCAGTGCTGTGCAATTTCCCTCCCTCAGTGCTGCCAAACTGGCACAGCGCTCATGCTGAGACCCTCCGTCTGCCCCCCAACACCAGCTCCTGCCCCTTCTCAAAAACACCGACTGTTCCCTTGTTCTAAGGCTGGAGGCTCCCAGCATGGGGTAGCTGGCTGGACTCTGGGCAGTGTGTGCGGCGCTGGCCGTGGGCACTCAGCTCCAGCCCGCACACCCCAGCTGGCAGCAGGGCAAGCGGAAAACACCTCGCAGTTTGCAGGGCTGCACGGAGGAGCAGCTTGAGCTGCCTTCCCTCTGCTCCCTCCTGCCTCCGCTCACCTGCTCGACAATTTGCCCCCTCTCCATCCTCTTCTGGGGTTTGTGCTGTCCCTGCAACAGCTCAAGTCTATCTGTCCCCGAGAAGGACCTCACCAGGGTTATCTTCCCTGCTCTGCTGGCTGAAATGCTGCTTTTGTTGATGGTGTTGAAACCCCTGTTTCAGCAGTGCTGGCATGTGGGATGGTAATTCCCCAGGCTGGGAGCAATCCCCAAAGGGACACAAACCCACAGGGCTGTGTCACACAAAGGGCAGGAGGGAAGGTGTGCAGGGAGGAGGGGGGTCACGGGGAAGGTGAGTGGACCTGTGAAATATCTCCATGGTCTCCTCAGACATTCTCCTGGCTGCCAACCCAGAAAGCCAGCAGGGGTAAAAATGGAGGTTTTGGAGGAGAAATGGATTTTGGGTCAAGGCAGCATCTGGATTTGTGGAGCAGGAGAGAGGCTGCTCTGGCGGCTCAGTGCCCCCCCAGGAGCACTTCATCGGGTGGTGGGTGTGCCACGCCACAAGGGCAGGAGAATGCTCTGACCCCCATACTGATGCAGCTGATCCCCAAGCTCAGCAGGGTCCCTCTGCCTGAGGGACATCACCCTGCCCCCCTGTCCTTCTATCCCAGAGCTCTGTCCCAGCCATCCCAATCATGTACCAAGTCCCTGCAAGCTGTGTCCCTGAAATATGTGCAACCAGGGTGTCTCTGTGCAGAGATTGCACCCACACAACGCTTGGAGAGAATTACAGACCTGTAATGACCCGGCCCTGAGCTCTTCCCCACACCCAGCCTGTCCTTGCTGTGCACTGATGGCAAAGAAGCTCTCCCAGAGCAGGACCCACGCAGCTGTGGAAAGAGCAAAGCCCCCAGAGCACATGCTGCCTTCCCTCCCTGAGTGATGGGTAACTCATCTCAGCTCTTCACCCTGCATTTTGCACTGAGCCTGTGGCACCAGGAGGAGTGTTGGCTGAGTTCCCCCAGGACCTTCCTACCAGGTGCTCGCACTCTGGAGCGTGCTGAAGGGAAGAGCTGGGAATACCCAGGGCTGCGTTCTTGGGTGCTGCAGCCTTGTGGAAATGGCAGCCTCCTCCGCACCCGCATGGTTTCACCCTTCAGTGGATGTGTTGGGGTTTGTCCTGCCAGGACATCGTCGCTGGGGACTGCCCAGGCACACCCGGCCCTCAGCCGTAAGGATAAGCACCTTTCTCAGCCATTCCAGGGTGCTAATTGGTCCCCATTGCTGTCCCCTTTCTCTTCAGAGGGACCTCACCTCTGCCTCCCTTTAAATTTCTTGATCCATTTTCCATTTCACCTGGTTTTGTTCGTCTCCCATCCCCTCCGCGGGCTGTTTGTGGTTTATTGAATCCCACCAAGGTGCCTGGGATGGGCTTTGACTTTTGATAAAACAGGTTGCAAGGGTACAGAGAGCAGGGCAGTGGCTGGAGGGCTGCAGGGCTCTGCTGGGGAAGGAACAGGGCGACCTCCTGCCCCTGCCCACAGCTCACACTCACCCCTGGGCAGCCAAAAGCTTGGCTTGCAGTAGCATGCAGGCACGCGGAGCAGAGCTGGGGCTTGCTGCACACTTTGGGTCACATCTGCCTCCCTTTCCCATGATCTCTGGCTTCTCCTAAGCAAGCAAATTAGTTTTACTGGACACCAGGAATACTGGGCTTCCCCGTGGGCTATTTGGCCCCAGCCTCCATGCTGTAGATGGGGAAACTGAGGCAAAGCGGTGATAAATGACTCACCTAAGATCCCTGGCAGGCAGGAGCAGAAAATAGCTTCCTCATCCTCCAGAGAGTTTTCCCCCTGGTCATGCTGTCCCTCCATCTTCTCCCTGTCCTTCTCCCTCCACTGTTGGTGGATGGGGGACACAGAACCCTGGGGAGGCTCCAGCCCCAGCAGGGAAGGGGCTGTGTCACCTTCATGTCTCAATGGTTGGAGACACCCAGGTTTGGTTTGATGCAGAGCGAGACTCCAGGGTGTGAACCTGCAAGGTAACAGCAAAAGCGCTGAGAGACAAGAAGCCCTAATTATATCCTTGCTTCTCCCGGCTGCCAGGTTCCTGCTAGTACAAAATGCCTCCCAACAAGGCACCTCCATGCAGGGTGGCTGGGCCAGGTATAAGGAGGGAGAAAAGTGCAGAGGCAGAGAAAAAGAAACAAAATTATTTGAACATTCATTCTGCGCTGACCCAAGGAGGAGGGTTTTTTGGCTCAGCTTGGCTTCCTTTGCCCAGAGCTCCATTGTCTCACACACCTGAGGCTGGTGAAAGCCGGGGAGGAAGAACCTGTGCTACTTTTATGGACACAGGCACCAGAGCGAAGGAAAGTTTCAGAGCCAGGGTTTTGCAATTTAGGAGAGCAAAGACATGATGTGAAATGGCTGTGGATGGTGAGCAGGAGTGAAGCAGATAGCCCTGTTTCAGCTTGACATCTCTCCCTGGTTGGCTCTTTTTTGCATTGTTCAAATTGTACCATGCGGGGCCAGCAATGTCCTTGCTGATTGCATTTGGGAGGTGACTGAGGTTTTTCAGCAAAGAGAAGGAAGAGAGGAGGGTGAGAGATCACCCAAAGACCAGGACAGCCTGTGGCATCAGTGCCTAGGGGATGCATCCATGCTGGGATACTGTCCTTCAAGCCCTCATGCTGAACATGTCCTCAAACCCTTTAGCAAAAAAATAAAGGATGGGTTTGCTCCTTGCCAGCTGCTTTGTCCCCCCAGGTTTCCTGTGCTGGCAGCTCCTTGGAGAGAGCATGACAAGAGACGAGAGCTGTTCCTTCCCTTTTCCCAGACCCTAATTTAGGGCCATTGCCTCTTTCAGATCACCAGAAGCTGGAACGAGAAGCCCGGATCTGCCGTCTCCTGAAGCACCCCAACATCGGTAAGCGTGCCCTGTTACCCCTCCACGTGCCAGGCAAGGAGCTGAGGAGCCCTGCCTGTGTTCCATGCCCAGCTCTGATGCCCACTTGCCCTCTCATGCCCACACTAGTGCTAGAATGTCCCCCTCAATGAATTTTCAGCCTTGCCTGCAGCAGCATGTGCTGTTTGTCCTTCCCTCATGCGCCACCCCAGAGATGGAGAAGAGGCTTGGTGGTAGCTGGTCCTGTTGATCCCCAGAGCTGTCTCTCCTCTTCCTCACGGGGACACTTCACATGGAATCATGGGAAGAAAGGCTTTCACCGAACACGAGGGGATTGAAGTAGGTCCTAACTTGGCCACAGCTCCCTCAGGGAGAAGCAGGGCCCCAGTAGGCTGCAAGGGCCTATTTTTACTCCTCTTGCGCCCTTCGGGTGCCGTGTTCCTCTGCACGCTCCAAAAAGCGGTTGCAGCTTGGAGCAGCAGCAGCAGCAGCAGCACAGGGCGTGTAGGAGGAGCGATGGCGGGGGGGAAGCGAAGACTTTCCCACCGACCGTCCATCTGAGAGTAGCCTCCTTCGGAAAAGCTGTTTCAGGAAAACTCCTGAGCCCCTGCAAAAGACAAAAATAGGCCAGAAGGAGAGAGAGAGAGAGGGGAGGAGAAAAAACTGCAGTAAAAAAAAAAAATCCCCAATCTCAGCCTTGATCATCAAGAGTGATGTTGGTGCAGGCTGTTGGTCCCTGGGGATGGTCCAGCAGCGGGAGTGCAGTGCCCAGTGCTGCTTCTCTGTTGATGAACCTTCTCTCCCCTCCACGGCACCGTGATGTACTGATCCTGGTGGGATCCCACAGCTTTTGGGAAAGCATTTGGGGTTAGGACAGGAGCTCCGCAGCTCTCGCCTCCCACAGCTGGGAGCTGGGAGGTTTCTCCTTTGGCTGAGCTGCTCCCTGGCCCCATTGCTGCACCCGGCAGCCTGGATCTATCCTTTCCCAGTAACTGCTGCAGTAGATTGAGGGAGCCAGACTCGGAGCCACTGGGACCAGCCATGGCAGCTCCCACCCCATAAATATTTCAGTTCAGAAAACGCCTGTCAGCTTCCATCTGTCTCAGGCACATGGCAGCATGGCAGGTCTCCCCCGCATTGTTAGGACACCGGACCCCACAGGATCCATCCACTGTCCTTGCCTCTCCCCCTGCTCCACCAGGACCAATGCCCAGCCCAGGAGCTGCCCTGGCAGGTCCAAGCAGGGAATCCAGCCTCCCTGGTCAGAGCAGCAACCAGGGCCCTTCCTCTGCACCAAAATATACCTGTGGATTGCTGAGACCTGAAGGAAATATGTTGCAAAGTGCATGAATAACAAAAAATGCTGAAAACGAGGGAATACTCCCCCGGAATATTTGCAGGACTCACAGCCTGGCCCCAGCTTTCCCTACCCCTGTCTTCCTCCTTTTGCTCTTTATCACCTGTCTGTGGGGTCTGTGGGAACAGAAACACCTTGTCCTGTGGTTCAGCTCCCATATGCCTTCTCCCCCACCCCTGCACCAAACCTTTTTTTTTGGTCATCGCCTGCTGAGAGAACTGGCTTCAAGCAACCCTGAAGCATAGGGCTGGAAGGGGTTAATGGCATGAGATCCAAACCAGCCCGATCTTGCTGCTATTTATACCCAGGAGGCTCTTCTCAACCCCACACTCTCACCCCCCCTACACTGCTCCTGCTGCCTGGAAACTTGGGCTCACAGTTTCCCTTGCATGCAGCACAAGCCGGCTAATTACCCACCCAGGAGCTGGAACGAGCTGTGCTGCTGCAGACCGAGAGGAAGAGAAGCTTCCACCGCCGAGGGCCTGGGGAAGGCAAGGCAGAAAACCCCTCTTCATCCCTCCCTGGGAGAAGAACCTACCCACTGAGGGGCTTTGCTGGCTCCTCACTCATTCCAAGCAGTGATGTGGGGGTTCCTGTGTTTTCTGGGAATGCTGAGCTGCAGCTGTCAGCTCAGAGAAACCAGCCTGTACCTTCCACTGTGCACTTCCCACCATGCCTGCGGGACAGGCTTGCATAGAAATCGATGCATGGGTGGCTGAGGGTAGGTCTGGGTCTCTGGGACTCCACAGCATATCCTCAGCACTGTCTTAGGGAGAGCTGCTGTTCTCTTGAGCTGCATATCCTTGCAGGAAAGTCTGCCTTTATCAGAGAAACTTTGGCTATACTTGATCCTGGAGCTTTGACTCCAGGTACCTGTTGTCTTCTGACCCTCAGTCCTGAAGCTGTGTCCCACCTCTGTCTTTGCTCTTGGCACTGAGCTGGAGTGGTTTGGCTGTTATGGTTCTTCCTGACAATGGCCAGTAACAGATACTTGAAGGACCTGGCTATATTTAGAGCAGCTGCTCCTTATACCTTCTGGGCTCCTGGCAGCCACAGGCATTGGGATTTCCCCAAGCAGAGGATGTTTCCGGGCCATCTGCTTGTAGTTACGCTGGCCCTCTCCACACCAAACTCACCTAATTCCACTTTGAACGCTATGGCTTCTGCAGGGTCCCAGGCACAACACCTCTAGTCCCTCTCGGGAGAGATTAAACATAAGGAAAAATGCTTCTTCCAGCAGAGGAAGGCAGGAAAGCTGGGATTATGTGTCAGAGAAAAACGGGGAGGAGATCGGGTGTCAGAGTGCAGGGGATAACTGCACTAGCAGTGCAGAAGGATAACCAGGGAATAAGATGGGAAAATTGTGTGAATAGCCAAGACCAGGAGAGAGACTCAGAGGAAAGATGCCATGCCTAGCTGATCTACCTACTGAGCTTGGAAGGAGGGCCAGCAAAGTAGCATTTGCTCATCTGGGAGATAAAAGCATCTGCAGCTGATGTTGGGGTTTGTTATCTTCCCCCCTGGGTCAGGCTCTAATCTGGAGGATGTTTCCATACAGGGCTCAGCTGGTTTAACTGTAGTAAAATGGGCTAGGAGCAAAAATTCCAAGCAAATCAATCACCTGAATGTTTTCTCTTCCTCCCTGGTCTCCAGAGATCTCAAAACTGTTGGAAGTTATATGGGGCTGAAACCAGGTGAGCAGAAAGGAAGGGTTAAATACTCACAAACTCAAGGAAATCAGAACAAAAAGTGTTGTGGGGGCCAGAGGATGCTGGACCTCTCTTTATTTATATGCCCTACGAGTTTCTGTGCCTTTCCCCTTACTGCACGTCTTCCTGCTAAGCTGCGAGCAAGGCTCTGAGCCAGAATCACCAGAACCCAGCAGCAGGTGTGCACCTGGCTGCACCTGGCAATACCTGCTCAAGGGGAGCCTGTGCATGATCAGCAGGAAAGACACCAGCTCTGCTGGAGGAGATGGGGAGAGCACTTCCTCTGAAGGAAACTCATCCTGCCGTGATTCCTGGATATCTCTCAGCTTACACTTCCCAAGGAGAAATGGAAGGTCACGAGCAGAAAATAATGAAGAACCCTGGGGGTGCCAAGGCTGGCAGCCCAGTGCCCTGGCTGAGCTCTCCTGTACCCGGACAACTCTCCTGGCGGGGCAGAGGGCTGGGCTGGGAGCACCCGTGGCCACAGCCTGTCCAGCACCCAAGATAGTCCAGCAGCTGCCCGGGACCTCAGCCAGTCCCTGATTTGGATGTGACCTTTGAGCCTTGTACCACTGCCCAAGGCCGGGGCCATGCTGGGGTTTCCCTGCTGAGGGACCCCCAGTCCAGGCAGCAGCAGGAGCAAGAGGAGGAGAAATAGCCCTGCTCTGCCCTTCCCCAGCTCCTGCTCGTGCCCCAAAGGGAGCAAGGGTGTTCCAAGGGCTTGGGGGTGGGAGCCAGGCATACCCAGTAACCCTTTTGTCTCTCCCGCAGTGAGGCTCCATGACAGCATCTCTGAAGAAGGGCACCACTACCTGATATTTGACCTGTGAGTAATGGTGAAATGAGTCTCTTAATCCACTGCCAACTGCGCGGTTCCACCCTGCAGCACTGTGTTCTGTACCCTCTCAGGCCCCCATCCCGAGCTTTGCCCCATTCTCTGCTAAACCCAAGACTTTCTTGGGCAGGGTTTTAACTGAGTTTGGGTCTCCCAGGCTGGGCAAAGGGTTTCTGCCCCCTCCCACTACTCCCTGTATATCAGAGAGGCATTTCAGTGGGTTCCCAGGGCTGAGCATGCTGCAAATCAACCCAGCTCCCTTGTACACCACACTGAGATGTCCAAGCGTGATCACCCCATCTTTCCTTGCAGGGTCACCGGCGGGGAGCTTTTTGAGGACATTGTGGCCAGGGAGTATTACAGTGAGGCGGATGCCAGGTGAGCTCGAGCACATGCCAGGACACAGAGGGGATGGAGTTGTCCCCTTCTCCCATGAGCTGTTCCCTCCTGAGATCCTACACATCTGGCTTTCTGCAGGATAAGCTCCTTCCATGCTGGGAGGTGTTTTACAGCCGTTGCATAGCATCGACTCATAAACCAGATGTGTAGTGTGAAAAAAAACCCCAAACCATAGCTTTCTTTAACTCACTTGGCTCCTGTGCCAAGTGTGTGTTCGCAGAGGGCTGCTCCCATTCGTAAGCGTTTCTCTGGCATTTATGGCTGGAAAGCACTAAGGAGGAACAGTCAAGACCATCTGGGTGGGAGGGTGTGCTGGACCTCTGCTCCTTCCCATGTTCCTGCTGGTACCTTTCAGGTACCCTGCTGCAGAGGCAGAAGACTGGGGACCATTGCACCCATCCCTTTGGTTCTTGCAGTCATCCAGGAGATGCTGATAGCCTGATTTTGTTTGAGGGGATGTGATTTGGCTCTCTCCAGTCTTCAGATATCACCGCTCCTCTTGGCTTTGCCCCCAGGACAAGCATAGCCAGTACAGATGTCCAAGGGGGTGGTAAACAATACGCTCCCTCTGTCTGCATGGAAACACCCCTCATTTCTAGGCAGAAGGCAATCTCATTTAATGGACTGACTGCACTGAATCCACTTAAAACCCATCCTCTTATTAGTGTCATACAAATAAAATAATATACATGTAAATAAAGACCTTCTGCCTTGCACACAACTGTTTTGGAGCAGAAGCAATCATTGCTTCAGTCTTTTTCCCTTCCTCTCTCCCACATGCAGCAGAGCTGGGATTTAATGAGCTAGATATAAAGTGAACAGATGCAGCAAGAGCCACCCGCTGTACAGAAGGCCAGGGAAATGGGGCTGAAGCGAAGGAGGAGCACATCTGCTCTGCCTGACTTTGGAGATCAATTCTGGGCTAGCATTGTGACTCCACCACTGATCTCCAGCTCCGTACTGGTGCTGCTTCTCTGGGGACCCTGTGGGCTCTGTCATAGCCCCCATGCTCCTTCTCACCAGGGCTGAGTGTCCAGGAGCTCAGGTTGGGTCTTACTGGCTTACAACAGCTCTCCATGGGTGTGTGGCTTTCAGTGGATGGGGATGATGAGCTGTGCTGCAGGGCTGCTGGTGGGAAGCATGATGAGGAGGAAAATGGTGGGGTGAAATGCAACCAAGTAGAAGTGTCTTAAGAAAACTCTGCCTTGATGGACATGTCCATGAGCTTTCTCTTCTCTTCTCTCCCACAGCCATTGCATCCAGCAGATCCTGGAGGCCGTCCTGCACTGCCACCAGATGGGGGTGGTCCACCGGGATCTGAAGGTAGGTGCTGCAAAGGAGGGATCTGGAGGAGGAAATGGGGACCCCACCTGTGATGCAAAACCCCGTGGAGCAATGCCTAGTGCCCACTAGGGAAGTTGAAACAGCAGGGAGGAATGCCATGTGGAAGGTCTTGGGAAGCCACAGAACAAAGATCAGTTCCAGGGCGAAACCACATAAAGGAGAGGGAGTAGAGAGAGTCTTGTAGTCCATAATCCTCTAAGGAGCTGTGTAGCAGGACAGAGCAATTGGGAAGCACATGCAGAGCCCCAGTCCTCCTGCATACTGTGCTGGGGAACCTCCTCGCAACAGCAGAGCCCCCAGAGTGCTTTCGCTCCTCTCTAAGCCACATCTCCTCCTGCAGCCTGAGAACCTGCTGCTGGCGTCCAAGCTCAAGGGTGCTGCAGTCAAGCTGGCTGACTTTGGCCTTGCCATCGAGGTGGAGGGTGATCAGCAAGCATGGTTTGGTGAGTTGGACTGGCCTGAGGTGGGGCACCCTTCAGCCATGATTAGCATGTTTGGCTAGCGGGGACTCCAGGAGGGACACAAGTCCCCAGGAACTGAACCTTGGGTCATGGAAACACCTCAGCAGCACAAGCCTAGGAGGCACAGTGGCTGAGGAAGAGCTCAATGGCTCCTGTTGTGCCATGGGAAGAAGCCTGGTGTTGATCCAGGATACATGCAAACAGCTCTGCAGGGACTTGGTGAGTCACTGAGATGCCGTGGTGAGCTGGACAAGGTGGTGGAAGAAGCAGACCTGGGGGAGGAAAGCCAATTCCAAGTGCTGAAGGGGCACATCAGAGCACTGGAGCCTGTTGCACCACCCTGGGGCTGGGCTGCTGCTGCTGGCTGTCAGTGTTTGCTCTGCTCTCAGCAGACACTGCTGTTTGTGGAGGGAGAGTGTTTGTCCCACCAGCTCAGCATGCGCCAGGGCTCTTGGGGCAGCTGGCCAGGCACCAGCTGAGCTGTGTGGGGGTGGGGGCTGTCTGGCACCAGTGAGTGATGGGCTGTCTGTCCCAGGTTTCGCTGGCACCCCAGGATACCTCTCCCCTGAGGTGCTCCGGAAGGACCCGTATGGCAAAGCTGTGGACCTGTGGGCTTGTGGTAAGTCAGGTTGGGGCTGAAACACCAGGAACAGGCTGGGCTGCATGGGGTGAGGCAGGCTGCTGATCCAGCACGTCCCAAGTCACTGTGACTAAAAAACTTCTTGGGGAGGTCAGGGCAGGAGATTTACCCAGGAGGTGGTGTATTACTCTGGGCTGCCCCCAATGTAGCATCCTCCTTCCCAGTCTAGTGGCACCCTCCTTAGAAGGATCAATCCTGGTTTTTTTTTGGGCCCCAAAGGGCCCAAGCGTGGGAAATGCCAGCTCTTTTGCCCTGTAGTGGTAGTGGATTCAGGCAGTGCCTCCACACAGCTACAGCTGCAGGGGAGCCTTCTTCCACCTGTTTTGGGGAGGAGTCACCACCCAGCCCTGATAGGACACCTGACTTGAGGCTATGCATGGTAGCTGCCAGAGCCAAGTATCTCCCCAGCTGCTGACCACATCAGCGTGGAGCTGGACCCAGCAGCAAGCCTTTTGGTCTTTATTCAGGGAGCAAATCTTCTGTTTCCTTAACTTCTCAATTTCTCTGCTTGAGTTGGGCTGGTCCCATCCCTCCAGCAATGAACTTTCTCCCACTGATCCCATGTCTCCTCTTCTGGGCAGGTGTCATCCTCTACATCCTGCTGGTCGGGTACCCACCCTTTTGGGATGAAGACCAGCACCGACTTTACCAGCAGATCAAGGCTGGTGCTTATGATGTGAGTAGGTTTATCCTGTTCTTCTCTTTCACTGTCTCCCCACTCTCCTGCTCTCCCCGCCTTGCACTCTGCTGCTCCAGAAGAGCAACCAGGACAGATTCAGACAGATATGAGGAAGTTTCTTTGCTCTGGTCACAGGGGTTTGGCCAAGCTGCTGTGCCCCAGTCCATGCTCTGGCACATGTCAGGTCCACGTTGCAGGACAGATGGTTCTTGTCCTGAGCCTTCCACCTTTCTCCTTCCATCCCTAATCTCCAGTTTCCCAGCCAGCAGTTCTTTCCAGTTGCAGCTGTCTCTTCAACCTGTCCCATGGGCAGGAGCAAAGGGTTGCAGGAGAACCAACCCAAGTGCAAAAGGGACTTCTACTTCTTCCGTTGCTCCCTTCCATGTCTCACCCTGGTCTCTTTGCTCTGGCAGTTCCCCTCCCCTGAGTGGGACACGGTCACTCCTGAAGCAAAAGATCTCATCAACAAGATGTTGACCATAAATCCATCCAAACGTATCACGGCAGCTGAGGCTCTGAAGCACCCCTGGATATCGGTGAGTTTGGGAGCACTCAGAGATTGGAGGCAAAGGTCTAGAGATGTTTGGGTTTGCAGTGGGGGAACATCTCACTGGGGGGCACATGTTATCAAACATGCTGTCCATCCTTTTCTCCATCCTGGGAAGATAGTTCCCTCACATGGTTCCTCCCAGAGCTGTGAGAGCAGCCTCAAGGCTTTACAGCAGAGAAAAACTCAGAGTCTGAATGCAAACAATGTGTCCCAACGGAGATGGTGATGGGAGGGACATGCAGGATTATTTCCATTAGCCAACATTATTTGAGCTGTTTTGGCCAAGGACAGCTCCTGATGGGGTCAAATGTGCCACATGGCGCTAGGGGAGCTTTCCCTTGGAGTGGGTGGGAGCGGCCTTGTGTTCATCCATCCACCCACCCCAGCAGCAATCCCCTCCTGTCCCTCACTGCACTCCACTGCTCTGGTTGCCAGTTCTCACTCTGAATCAGCTCCTAAAAGCAGGATGAGCCCACAGGTTTAACCCTGGGACCCCATAGCATGCGCAAACCCTGAGCACACCACTAAATGTGGATGGTCAGTTGAAGGGTTAACTCAGGGGGCAGCCGGTTCTCCCTGCAACCCCCCCCCCCCCCAACCAGAGCAGATCTGCTGACTCCAGAGCTGTGATCTCCCACTGCCTATTAAAGTTTCATCTGCTGCTGCAGGCAACTCTGGCCTGGGCTTTGCCTGCAGAGACCACACACGTGTGTGTGTGTGTGAGAGCAGGGCTGGGGGAGCCCCTTCCCCCCCCCCAGCACCCGCTCTGAGCCGAGTCTCTCTCCTCCCAGCACCGTGCCACCGTGGCATCATGCATGCACAGGCAAGAGACAGTGGACTGTCTGAAGAAGTTCAATGCCCGGAGGAAGCTGAAGGTAACACTCATGCTCCCCAAGCTGCAAAATACACAATAAGGTCAATGCAGGATGGAAAAGGGCAGGGTGCTGTCTCTGGGTGAGGGGCATGGGGGTGATGGGTGTTTGGGGATCCCCATTGTGAAGAGGGGAATAAAGAGCGAATGGGGTGGTGGTTGCATCTGGCTGGGGTTCCCAAGTGCTTAGAAGAAACCATGGTGAAGGAAAGCACTGAGGACTTTGCCACTGTAAGGAAAGCTCCTCTTCGGGGCAGGATGTGGATCTGAGAGCCATGGTGAGACCTCTTTTCCTGATGACCAAGCCACGTTGTGGCCAAGGAACAAAGTCACCCATAGACAAGCAAAAAGCTCTGGCTCACCCACACCAGTGTCCCCCCAGGCTTTCGCTGCTTGGATGCTGCCATGTGCCACAGCCTGTTGCCCCTATGAAATCACCATCTCCCCAGGCTTCACCAGCGAGCTGGAGCACCTCCCTGCAGTGCCCATCTCCTGGGTGCTGCTCAGCTCCAGCCAGCAGCGTGGCACTGGGAACGGGCTCTGGAAATCACAGTGCCTCTTCCAGAGCCGGAGACACAGCTTGGGATGGCGCTGATCTGCACCGCAGTCAGAGCCATCAGTGCTCCAGGCCAGCATGCGATGGGGCACAGAGTAGTACAGCTGCAGGCTTCTAACAAGATTATCAAGAAAAAAAGCCTGACTATAAACTATTATTACTTTTCAGTTACACAAGTAATCAAATTAGTTCAGGCATGCACTTCAAAATAGTAATCCATTACTGTAAGCAATTAGTCTAAAGTAATCTCATTACACACTGAACAACTAGTTAGTAGAGTCAGCTGGAAAAGGGGAGGCATTTTTATGAATGTTATTTTGCAATGATGATATTTGTGTGGCTCCTATGAAAAATCCCTGTCCTGCTGCTCTTAGCTAGCATGGCTTTAATTGCAATTAAATCTGGTTCCGGTCCTGGTGGCTCCCCTAGCTGCCAGCTGCTCTCTCTGGGTCAGTGGAGTCAGGATACATCTAGGGCAGGGAAGAAAGAGACATAAATGTGCCCTGGGGATATTTAATATCCCTTCAATCGGCAGTTTCAGAGAATGCAACCCAATGCCCTGATGCTGGGAATACAGGGTTGGGTACCTAAGATTGCTTTTGATGGCAGGAGGAGAATATCATCCCGTGGGCCAGTTTCCTTCCAGCGAGGTGGTGCTGGGGCAGGTGATGAGCAGGGCTTTCCTTCCACAGGGCTGTGGGGCGTGGTAGAGGTCGCGGGGGGCTGGGGCCCAGCACACTGTGTCCTTCTGCCTTCTGTGTCTTTCAGGGGGCCATCCTCACCACCATGCTGGCTACCAGGAACTTCTCCGGTAGGTGCTGTCTCTGGGGCTAATCTCCTTGTCTTACAGGGTGCCCAACGCAAACACATAGAGTCTCTGGAGAGCTCGGGTGTGGCAGCAGGGCTGAGGTTGCAGCCTGGTGTCTCTGGAGATGCGTGGCATGTGGTAGTCCAGCCTGTAACTCCGGGGTGGCTGCTTGCTTGAGATGCAAAACAAAAGATGTCTAGATGAGGCACAGAAATCCCCAGAGTTATAGGTTTTAGGGGTTTGTATGCAGCAACCATCTGGTTTGTGCTGGCATGGGTGTGCAGGGGCAGCCAGGCTCATGGCAGCTGGTTTTGTGCACTCCTGGTGAAGTTTGTGGCTTGGGGAGAGCATCCTCTGCACTGGGAAGGTATCAGAAAAGCCCTCACATGCCACTGCAGGCTCTCTAGTTGGGCAGGAGAGTGCTGATCCCGCAGAGCATCCCACTCTCCTCCTCCCTCCTTGTATCCCAAGGGCTGCACAGAGGCACAGGAGCAGGCACAGAGCACAGAAACCCACTCAATGCACAGAAAGAGGTCTTGGTGCAGCCACGAGGCTGTCTGCCCCAGTGCCCTTGCTGAGAGCTATCCCCTTTGGGGACACCCTGGTGCCTGGGGACAAGCCTTGCAGCTGGGATTTCCCAGGCAGGGATCAGTAGGTCCCTGTGATTCCCAGGCACGGAACCAAAAGGAAGCTGGGTGACATGCACTCGCTGTCACCTCCAGCACTCCCCGGTGCTGGGGGTGGCCCTAGCAGAGGAGCCGCAGTGGGGTGCCTGGCACATCGACTGAGCAGACTGGTGGTGGCTGTTTAATGTTAGATGGGTGTTTTGGGGTGCTTCACCAGGAGTCGGGTGTAGCTTTTGGGCTGGGGGGAGATGGGGGCTGCTGGGGGACAGAGAAACGGCCAGGGCTGGTCTCCACATTTGTTGAGGGGAGATCATGCTGACGCATTTAGCACTTGTGGGCAGAGTGCGGCAGCTGGAGAAGTCCAACAGCTGGGGGGATCCGGTGTCGGGCCTCGCGCTGGGAGAGGCGGCGGACATGGAGCATCAAAGGGCAGGAAATTCAAAAGCATCTCTTGTCATGCTGCCCGTCCCACGCACAGCCCAGGCGGTAGCTGGTGGCCTTACCCTGGAGCGTGGCAGGACTGGCAGGCAATGGGTTCCATGTGGGGCTGAGCTGCAGCCATCCCACCCTGCTCTGGGGATGCAGGGGGAGCTTGTGCAGCCCGAGGCAGTGCCGGCAGTGGGAGGTGGGCACCAGGGATGGCGTCTGCTTTTCATCATTGTCAAAATGTGGGCTGCAGCTGTCGGGCCGGCGGGCCGGCAGCACATGATCCCGGCAGCATGGGGCTAAAATTAGAGGGCGGCAGGCGGGCAGCCCATTCCACCACGCTGCACGGCAATCGGTCACCAGCACTGTGTGGCCGGAGCCCCCACTAGGCACCTCTGAGCCACCCCAAGGACTCATTGGGACATTAGGAGACAACGGGTCATGCCCCTGGCCGAGAGCACCCAGGATCAGGCGGCACGGTGCTGGCAAGGTTGCCCCTGAGCTCCCGGGGACTGACTGCACCGGGGATCGCTGGAGAGAGGACAAAACCCAACGGCTGGTTTGGCGGGGTCGTGCCGCTCTGCCACCCAGCACCATGCTGCTGATCCTCACCCTCCTGGTCTTGGTACCCTGCCTCGCTCTCCTAACCTCCTTCCTCCTCTCTCCAGGAGGCAAAAGTGGTGGCAACAAGAAGAATGATGGCGTAAAGGTAAGTCCCCTCCCTGCTGCTCTTTCCTGCCTGCCCCTCGGCTGTCAGGGTGGCAGTAGGGGTCTCTGCGCCCTGCTGGCTTTCCCTGCGACATCCAGTGCTTTGAAGGGCACCTGTTGGCACAGCTGTCCCAGCGTGTCCCCATGCCACCCACTCAGCTCCTGCCACAGGAGGCTTGGCAGCGTGGTGAGCGAGGGGAAAAGGTTGGCACTGCAGGAGTTTGTGCAGGGAGGGGAGTGATCCACTGCTGTTTCATTGCCTGCAAAACGCACTGCCCCTTGCTGCCCCCAAGGATGGGGAGAGGGGACATGAAAAGGCAGCTTTGCAGCCCACAGCCACGGATTCAGCCTGGGAGCAGCCATCAAGATGGGCAGCTGCATCTCCTGCTTGCCCTGCATGTGTCCCACTGTGGCTGGTGGGGCTGGGCTTGCCCCACCACCAGCTCCATCCTATTCCTAAAGGCTGGTGTGTTGCTGGGTGAAATGTGGGTGCCTTTAACCCTCTTGGCAGCACTGCTGGCCCCCTGTGCCCAGTGCAGACAGAGCAAAAGAACTTGGCAATGCTCTAAAAACAAGCCACTGCTTGCTGGACCTTGTTTCTTGGGCTATAGAGACCTCAGGTTTGCCTGCTCCTCAGAGATGGGCCCACAGCTCTTCTTCAGGTCAAGGTGGCTCCTGAAAGTAGAAAAACTGTGCTGCTGAGCAGCTTCTTTGGATGATATGGATATGTGGTAATTAGCAAACTCTGTCAAATTCCTCCTGCAGGAAGGAATGGTCCATGTGGAGGGTCTTCCTCTCTGTACCTGTTCCCTTCATGAATTAAAGTGATTGCTTAGCAGGGGAGAGGTGATGTGATCACATCCCCCATTGCAAAGCAGGGGTGAGTGGCATCAGGCAGAGCTTTGGAGAGCACAGCTGCTCTCCTTCCTTCAGCCCTTTCACAGGGACCCAGTTGTTGGGCTGTGAGGGGTGCAGGGTTTTGGACGAGCAGAACCTTTATCTGTCTTCTTCTCTCCTTAGTCCAAAATGGTCAGTTGAGCCAGAGGTCTAGGGATAGCTTGTATTTCACATATTCCTTCCAGACCCAGTGGCTGGGACAGGACATGTCTACAAGGCTTGAGACCATGCACGACCATCTAAACCTGGGCTCAGGTCCACAACAGACCATTCTGGCCATGCAGCACTGTTCTGCAACATGAAGCTGATGGCCTGCATTGCTGTGAGAGGACCCTGCTTTGGGCTGTGGTGTCAAGATATCATGTGGCTTCCAGGACAGGATTGTTGGGTTTGGACAACAGTGCTGGCGCAGAGGAGATAGGTCCCATGGGAATCAAGGCAATCCATCTGCCAGCCACTGCTGTCCTCTCTTCTGCTGCTTTGAGGTCCTGGCTGGTTCTGGGAGTCACCTGAGAAGTGACACCACAGGCCAAGCTGACTTGGTATGAGTTGCTGGAGAACAGGTGAGAACAATCAGGAGATGCATTTTTAAACTAGAAAAGAAGAGATTGGTATATGGGGAGCCTTCACAGGCGTGGTCCTGAATCTATTTTTCCAGCAGAAAAGGGACAGCCTTGAATTTCTTCTCTAGCACTACCAGGATGGTGTGATGGTAGAAGACCATTTGCCAGTCCAAATTGCTAAAGATGCTCCCTCCTGGTCTCCAAAGTAGCTTTGAGGACAGACGTTATCCTGGGAAGAGGGGTACTAGCTGTCATAGCGAAATAGCTTATTTGGATAAACAGCCTTCTCTCCCCTCACTGAAATTCAGCGAGGAGGGTCTGGTTTTAGAGTGGAATCAAAGAGGCTGCTTTGTATCCCAGATCCTCAGCTCTTTGCTGGTGAGCGGGGGGCAGTGGGTGAGGCTGAGTCCTGACTGCTGTTTACCAGCCAACACTTGGCTCAAGAGGGTGTACAAGCTCTGGAGAAGGAATTTTCTTTCTTATTGCTCCCTTTCCAACAACTGGAGTGGAGACAGCCTGTCCAGGAAGGTAGAGGAGGAGAAGACAAAGTAGAGGCAAGCTCATTCCCAACCGACTGCTTGTGGTGGCCACCTTCAACCTTGCATTGCCACGCTCAGTCTCAGGGGATTCACCGTGCAACCCACTCATGGGGGCACAGGGATGCTGGGTGCTCTGCATGAAGCTTTCTTGGCCCACCATGGGCAGCTGGCAGATATCAGGGCATCACTGGGAGGGGTGCATTTCTTCCCATTGTGCTAGAAAAGTGAGGCAGGACCCTGGAAACCTGCCTTGGGCAGATGGGAAGGGAATGATCCTGCCTGCTCAGAGCCACGCTCTAAGTCAGGCCACATGGTACAGTTCGTTGTCAGAAGAATTGTGTCCCCGTTTTGAAAAATTTGCTGCACTGACCATCCCCATGAGCAGCCACCCCTGCTGTTCTTACTCAGAGCAATGCAGGTGGGCAATAGGTACTGGTGCTGTGCTCCAGCCTGCACAGCCACCCAGCCCTGGGACAGTGCTAGCCCAGGATCAAAGGGCACAAAATTCACCCTCCCAAGGATGTTCCTCCCCTACTAAAAGTACTCACGGGACCAAAAATCCCCCTCAAGCCCTCTTCTGGGTCTGTCAGAGGTCTTCAGGTCCCAGCAGCGATGATACCTTCACTGCCCTGTGTAGTGTCACATCTAGTCACATCGTAAACTAATGAAATCACTGCCTCATGTTGCATCCTGTCCCGTCCTAAATTAATGAGCTCACTACCCCGTGTTGCATCCTGTTACCGTATGTCCAGACTCAATGCAGTCACTGCTTTGTGTTGCATTCTGTTGCGTCTAAATTTTCTGCAGTTTACTGCCCCGTTTCATGTCCTTGGGTAGCAGAAGCTGTCCAGCCCTTTCCTGCAGACAGCCCAGCTCCGGTGGCTCTGTTTCCCATGAGGTTCCTCCTGAAATACCACAGCTCACTGCCCTTTAGGACATCTGTTTAGTGAAGGAGGGGCAAGGATTAATGTAGGACCTAGCGAGGAAGGGGAGAGCTGCACTGGCAGAGAGGGAAATGCAATGACTGTGCTGGTGGGAGCCAGTTAGGATGTGAAAGGAGCAATGAGGGGAATGGATATCAGCTGTTTTTGACACCGCAGTCCACCCGTGCACCCTAATGGGTCTCTCTTCCAAGAGTTTTGCACAATGTGTGCTGCTTTTCCCTGTACAGGGCAGGCAGAGCTGGTGCCTCATTAAAGATGCTGGTAAAAGGCTTGTTATTGGCACTGTAGCTTCTGAGTCCTGCACACTAATGTTTCCCATTGCCTGCTGTGATTCATCCCCTGGGAGATGGAGATGAAGAAAGAGCACAAGGCCAGCATGTCCATGCCCCTGTCTCCTGGCTAAATTCAAAATGGAGACAGGAAGCGGAGCACAGAATTAGTTCAGGATTGCAAGCAGAAACATGGCTATGAGGTCACCCAACCTAGATGTCTTCGAGCCTAGTGGTAGCTGTGAAGGACGGAGATAAATATGTGCATGTGTGAAATGTTCTCTTTGGAAGAGACTTCCCACATGGTGTGCCTGCCTTGCAGGGTTGAGTTAGCTGCTCAGTACTGGTCCAGGTCCAAAGCTAATTGAGTGCCTCCACGCTAGTCGGCAGCTTGGGCAGATGCACCCAGAACAGCTCCAGAGTCTGTAAATGTCAGGATGGCATTCACACCGACCACAGGGCTTTGCAGATGGTGGAGCTGCCTTAGCTTGTCAGTGTCCCAGTGCTGTTCCTGTGAGTTTGCTGGCCTGGTCACAAGGCTACCAGAGTAGTCATTGACTCCCAGGGGACTCCCTCTTGGACTAGGCAGGTCCTTAGGCTGAACGACACCAGAGATTGTGGCAGGTCAGGAGACAAAGCATGGGGAGGGAGCTGGCATGGCACTAGCAGCACCACAGCAAGTGGCACATCCCTACAGGAGCACCAGATTGTCCTCTGCCCCTTGCCTTTCATTTGCCCCTCCATGAGGACCATGAAGAGTGGCTCAGGAGCTGCTGCCTCTCATGTGCTGCTCTCTGCCTTTCTCACTCTGTGTCTCTTCCTGTTCCATCTCTTCTCCTTGTTTTTCCAGAAAAGAAAGTCCAGTTCCAGCGTTCAGTTAATGGTGAGTGTCCTTCGTCTTCCTCAATGCCAATATTGCTGGGCCTCTCCATATGTTCCAGCTTCCCCCATTTTTGGAAGTTACCTCGGGGTAGGGAAGAAGGGACAGCGGGGTTGGAGGGAACATCCTCAAAGCCGTATCACCCACAAACTCCCATTAACAGGGTTGGTGCAGGCACTTGCTGGCCACCAGCTGGTGGGAAGCCAGCCCTGGTTCTTGCTGATGGGTTCTCATGCCGTTTCTCCCAGTTCTCCTGACTCAGGTCTGCAGGCTGCATCGGTCCAAGGAGCCTTGGAGAAACGCCTTCCATGCCTCTGCGGGGACTGTATGGTCATGGGACACCTTGCCAACCTACATCGGGGTATTATGGGTAATACATAAGCAAGGCTCTGCTGGGAAGAGCTAGCAGAGCCATTGCTCTAGCTCCTCTAGCAGAGTCTCCTTGATGGGGCTCCTGGAGAGAGACAGGGGGTCAGTACCCCCTACCCCCACAAATCTGTGTAGTGCTCAGCTGTTTCTTGAAAGAGCTGTGTCTCAGCCTTCAGTGGTCCATGTGGGTCTTGGAAGCACTCTGTTTTATTGTACGTTTCTCTCCCTACTCTGCGGTCAGTGTGGTCTCTCTCACTCCTGCACAGTCCCCTCTTTCTCATCCCAGCTCCTCTTCGCTGTTAATTTGTACATCTCTCTCTTTATCGTACAGTCAACATGGTGTCTTCCACCCCTGCACAGCCCCCCTCCCTGCCCCTCTGGCAACGCTTCTAGGAACCCACCAACCTGTCCCGGATTGGCCTCCATCTCTGTCCCCACAGGCATCGGTAGGGAAGGCAGCACTGTTCCTATGAGACCCTCCGTAGCCCAGCTCTTGTGCCCTTGGCTACAAGAAGTGGAGGTCAGGGAGGGCTCTGCCAGTGCTGCCCCAGAGCTGTGGTTGAGAACGGGTTGGACCTGCTGGTGTTTTACTTGATTTCTGACCGTTGGCACAGTCGAAGCTGTGGGTTCGGACTCGGGGGGCTGTCAAACACACGAGCTCCATCTGGCGTGGGGAGAAGACGCCTCTCACCATCCCATCTCTCCTTTCTGTTCTTTGCTCAGGAATCGTCGGAGAGCACCAACACCACCATCGAGGATGAAGACACCAAAGGTACCAGTGGGCAGCACATAAGGACGTGGGCAGGATGTTTCAGAGGGGTGCACCAGGGTCCTTAGTCTAACCACCCCTAATGAGCTATTGGCTGTGACAAAACCCGGCACAGGCAAGCTGTTTTGGGTCTGTTCAGAAGTAGGTTTGGCTCCTAAGGGGTGAAACACCAGCAGGGACGTGGTCAGTGCAGGTGCTTTCCAGACCAGGTTGCCACCACAAGTGGTTGGGACACTTCTAGCGAGGACATGGGGCTCCCAAAAGCAGGGATGTTCCCTGAAAGCAGGCATGGAAATAATAGGGACAGCAGCTGAGCCACCCGCTCCTCTAAAATAAATGGCCCTTTGAAAAAAGCCTCTAGGGGAAATCCCTGCCTCCTGCCTACCAGAGCCAGCTTTCTAAGAATAACCCAGGGAATAATTTATCGGTGATAATTTGTGAAGTCTTTCGAAGAAGTGATCTCAGCACAAAGCAAGATGGACTTCAGCCTGACGTGAAACTTAATGGGACATTTGTCCTGCTGGGGAGCAGCTCCCTGAGTGTGGATGCAGAGGGAAGTGGTGCTTAGGAAAGAGATGGAGGTCCCTGGCATCCATTCTGAGTGACTCTCAGGAACACACTCCCTCTCTTTTCATTAGCCACAGTACAAAGGGAAATTAAGTCAGGCATGACACTGATGTGCATTTGAAGCAGAGCCTTGTTAATAAGCTCAGGAATAATTCTGACAGCTCCTCCACAACCCTGGGTGCTCGAACTGCTTTTGCAACCCATCCCCTTCTCAGCTGAGCTGGCAGTCCCAGGGTCCCTAGCAGCAGCTGCACAATGCCGTGTCCTTCATGGGGTCTCTTACTGTGTATCTCAAAGTGGATGGTCACATCACCCATCTGTCCTCCCCTCAAGCTGAGACCCTCTCCTCCCATCTTGGAGGGAGGAGAGAGTATCCTTGGTCCAGCTTGCTCTGAGTTCATGGAGTAGAAAGTCCTGGCTTGGCAAGGCTTCACAACCAAGACCAGCCTTTGCCACCTTTTTGGGCTGAGGGCAGCTCACCACTTGGTGATTAACCCTTTTGCTCTTTAGGAAAATCTAGGGGGTTTCAGTTTTGCCATAACTTTGCAGGCCTTTCCTCTCTGGGAATGAAGAGCCTTTCTCCTCAACTCTCTCCCAAGTCCTTCTCCTCCTTTTCCTCTGGATGGTTTCTAATGGCACCTAATGTATCACCATCTGTTTCTCATGAGAAAAATCCCTCACTGATATTGCAATGCCAGCACTTTTGGTTCATTTTCTCCTTTTATTTCCTTTTTCTCTTTAAACCGACAGTACGGAAGCAAGAAATCATTAAAGTCACGGAGCAGCTGATCGAAGCAATAAGCAATGGAGACTTTGAGTCCTACACGTGAGTGTGCCCAGCAGGTGTTTGGGTTGGGGCTGGGGCTCAGCCCCCAGAGCGGGTTCTCTCACTGTGACAACAGAGCCCGGGAGGTTTTACTGCTGCCCAAGGCAGGATGACCTGGTTGTTGTGGTGGTGGGGCATGGAGACCACCTAAGAGAAACAGGGGGCATAGTTTTCCAAACCTGTTGTTTCTCCCACCCTAATCTGATCACATCTCTCTGCTCTTGATATCATGGATGAGCTCACTTTCAGGCTTGCAGAAAGATTGATAACTGTGAACATGATTTATGGTGGAAGAATGAACATTGCATCCGTGGTATCTGTTATATCCAGATTGCCCCAGGCTGCTTGGAAATGTAACTGCTTTCTACTCACTGAGCTGATGCTCCTCAGAGTACACTTCCGTGTCCAAGGCCTATTTAATTAGTGATTTCTGAGCAAGTGCAGGTCTTCATCCCTGCCTCAGAGAATTGCAGCAGAGATGTTTTGATACAGAGCAGAGAATATGAGATTTTTCCCACTGTTTTTCTTTATTACAAAGAAGATGGCAGTGTTTTGGGAGGTTTAGTTGGCAATGGTGAATGATGGAGAATTAACCCTGCCTCGCTCTCCTGACTACAGTCAGAGGGCTGGAGGTGAGGTGGGGTGGACTTCATGCAGAGTGCAGGTTGAGGTCAGACTTCTGCTTAAATTATTCACTGATATGGAGTCTTCTTGGTCTCAGGCTGAGGGAGAGTTATCCTGAGCACAAGCCATTTGGGTTTTGCAGGCTCTCATGTCAGAAGCAGCAATATAACCTCTTACTTTTCTGTCCCTTTCCTGCCTTCCCAGGAAGATGTGTGACCCTGGAATGACTGCCTTTGAGCCCGAGGCTCTGGGCAACCTTGTGGAAGGCCTGGATTTTCACCGTTTCTACTTTGAAAACCGTAAGCAGCCCCCTTGCCTCTCAGGGGACCCTTCCCACCTCCCGTGGGCTCAGCTGTGTCTTTATTTCCATCAGCTTGCTGGAGAGAGGAGGGCAAGGGTGGCTTTGGGAACATCTCTGGCTGATGTTGAAGATCTCAGCAGGAGATGAATGAAGTCTGTTAGGCCAGCTAGGGCCAGTCTATATGCAGAGGACTTGTGTGGTTAGCTGTTTTCTATATAGTCCCATTCTGAACCCACCCGTGCAGCATTTACTCAGCCCTTCAAAGCAGATAGCTTAACCCAAGCATCCCCCCTTCCCATGCTGCTGCTTCCTGGGCAAGAGCCACCCCAACTCCTTCCCCTGCCCAACACTGTCTGTACTCATCCCCTTTCCAGTGTGGTCCCGGAACAGCAAGCCCGTGCACACGACAATCTTGAACCCCCACATCCACCTGATGGGAGATGAGTCTGCCTGCATTGCCTACATCCGCATCACACAGTACGTGGATGCAGGAGGGATCCCCCGCACTGCCCAGTCCGAGGAAACGCGTATCTGGCACCGTCGGGATGGCAAATGGCAAATCGTCCACTTCCACAGATCTGGCGCACCCTCTGTCCTACCGCAGTAAGCCCTGTGAGGCTCCGGGGATGGGGCAAGGGGGGATGAAGTGGATGGTGTGGGCTCCTTGTGGCATTGAGGCTGCAAAGCAGGTGGATCTGACGGGGAGAGGGATGCTCTGCCAAAAAGATGATTGAAGCAAATTCCCTCTCTGCCTGGTTTGTGTTTTACAGCTGAAGCGCGGTGCTGCCCATGTGGGGTTTGTCACTGACTATCAAGGGGAAACCTCCTCCAACATCTTTACCTATGGGACTTTGGCTGTTGACTCTGCTGCTTGGTTCCTGCTGGAATAACCCCCGCTTCTCACCGCACACACGCAACAGCTCTGCCAGCGCTGTGCAAGCATCTCATTGAACCCTCCCACCTCACTGGGGCCAGACACGTCTTCTGTGTGGCCGTTCCTCTGCATGAACCATGGAAACAGAAACCATGAACCTAAACCCGAGCATCTGTCCAGCGAGATGATGTGTGCCAGGATCAAGGCCTTCATCCCCATCTGCATGGAGTTACTGTGACCCTCCACTGCCTGGCACGTCTCCTGAATTGGGCTTGGACTCATCACCCACCTTCATCTCAACCTCTGCCGCGAGGCCCCTGAGGAAGAGGAGGCAAGGGGGCAGTTTTGAACCACTCTGTGCTACACCCTCCCTGGGCACCGGTGGATTTTGCTTTGCTGCTATTGAGGTCCCCATGTGCCACCGTGGCTCCCACTTGCTCCTGATCTAAGCTCTCCCGCATCCCAGCAGCCTTGGCCAGGGAACCACAGTTTATACCCTTTGCAAAGTCCAGCTTCTGTGTGCCCCTGGGCGAGGAGGGAAGTGTTCAGATGGGTGAGTAAAGGCGATCTTTATTTTCCCTTCACCGGAGCGCAGGCTGGCTCCTTCCCAGAAGGGTGAATAGGTTTGTGCCCTGGCTCTAGTGGCTGTCATGCCAAGAGGAATGCTCTCCATCTTTCCTCCCTTCTCCCCTTGGAGCAGGGACCAGCAAAGCTGGGAGAAGAGAGGAGGAGAAAGGCAACTGCTTCCTGGCACCACATTGGCAAGGCTGGGAGCCAGGGCTCTCCCAGTCATGCTGTGGTGGTAGCACTGCTCCTGCACCCTTCTCCTCCAGCCTGGATCTTTTGTCCAAGCACCCAGCCCTGCTCCTCGCATGCAGCACCCAACACTCCTCCATGTCCGACTCCCAGGCTGGAACAGGGGGCAGCTGAGCTGGCTGCCAGCTCGGGGCGCCAACCTCCATCGCCCACATGACTCCTTCCAGCGATGACGAGGAATGCAAGCTTTATAAAGTATAATAACAAAACTCTGCAGAATCTGATCATGCTTCAAAGAAAACAACTAAGCCTTTAGCCGTCTTCTACTTTGAGCGCATGCATTTTTATAGGGAAAAAGAAAACATCCTACTGTGTATTTCGTAATGATTTTGAGTATTTGCTGAAATGGATCTTTATGTAATAACTAGAAACATTCAACTGTTTAGGGAAAGGGGGAAGTCTTGGCCGTTGCTGATTTTTGTTGCGTTTACATTTGGAGAGGGGTTGTGCTGCCACGATGCCCCTGCCAGGGGGGCATGGCTGCTGGACCCCACCTCGTCCCGCAGCACTGGGTGGGCGAAGGCACACACTTGCCTGGGGCACCCACCTCTAGGGGCACCTCTCTCCCCAGGGCACCTTCCTGCACCCTACGGGTCTTCCTCCAGGGCAAACCCCAGCAGTGGCTCTTGGGGAGCCATTGGGACATGGCTTTGAGAATGGAAGATGTGTCTGGGAAGGAGAATTTTGGTCTCACCTCTTTGCTGTCAAGTAGAGGTCCAAGGGTGGGTGTTTTCCTGGCAGTTCTTCCATTTCTTGTTCTCTTCTTTCCTACTGGAACCTCTGCTTGTTGATGTGAGACTCCTGAAGCGCTGCTGCCCTGGGGGACTTTCTAGCTGCACTCTCTTCATCTGCATGGCATTTAACTTTCTAGACGGTGCGTGTGTTGAAAAACAAAGAAATGAACAAAAAAAAAAAAAACAACTTGTTTTGGACAGAACAGAGGAAAAAAAGAAAAAAAAAAGGAAATGTTTTCTCCATGTAAATTCTGAATGTGTATTTTGCCTTTTCTGTGGTTTTGAATGCTTTGCTCACTGTCAAGGCAGGGTTGGCTGCCACGCAAAATGCAGCCGCATCCTTGCAGACTGCAAAAATATTTTCCCACTGGATCGAGGGGTAGAAATCCAAACCACTGGGGCATGAACAGGCCCTGAGAGGTGTTCCAGTGTGTCCTGCTGTGCCGGCAGTGCAATGGTTGCTGGAAATGCGTGTAGGAGATGCCTTCTGGGGGGCAAATCGCAGGTTCTTCACAGGTGTAGATGGGCATTCCTATGCCCTTGATGGACCTGTGCTGTTTGACTGCAGAGCTACATTGGCCCACAAGAGATGGTCCCCAAAGCAGGGAAATCCATGCAGGGAGAGGATTAGCTCTTAAAGTAGAGTCTGGGTGTTTTTACAGATCTGTTTTACTTCCTGTAGTCATGTAGTGCTGAAGTGTTTTTTACTTTTTAAAGGAAGGACTCAGCTCTTTCATGGTTCAATCTCTCCCTCTCCAGAGCTGTGTCTGAAATGCGTCATCCACCTCCTGATGCTGAGGCTCTCTGGGTGTCAGGAGTATCTCTGGGAATCTGTATGAGATGGACGAGGAAGGAGGAGGTCAGAGCATGGCTCTGTGTGGGGGCTGTAAGGCAGATGTGGTATCAGCCCGGTTCTGGAGCTGCTGATAGCATGGACGTCCGGTGGGATGTGAGGGTGAAGCTGCTCCAGCAGCTGTCGCTGGAGAAAGGTCTGGGACAGAGGGTGCAGTGGGGTTTTCTGGGGATGACAGATGAGATGCTGGGGTGGACAAAATCTCCTTTCATAGAGAGCATGCTTTGAGCAATCGCTGCTAGGAAGGAACATCTTGGTTTCCAGGGAGGCTTTGAGTTGTCTTCTTGGAGGTGGTTTGTTCCCTACAACCATCTCCCCAAGGACAGGTTCCTCTGGAGGCAGCTGGATATCCTTGCAACACCTAAAATGCCTCTGATCCTTTCCAAGGGAAGCAGAGTCTGGGGTTTCAACTCCTTTCTAGTCTTCCTGTCAGGCTGAAGCCTGACCAAGGAAGACCCAACTTCCCAACCTGCCCAATCTGGCAGCATTAAGCACCTGCACTTTAGGGGTCTGTTCTGCCTGGTTTCTCTTCCCCAACTTTCACTCCTTCTCCAGAGTGGGTGCCTGGATCTCCAGAGCATCTCTGAGCAAGCACTGATACATCACCACCCTTTCATTCAGTAGACATGGTGGACAGCCTCTGTACCTGTCTTCCTTCACATTTTCTGATTTCTCCTAAACTTGCAGAAAAACTAAACAAATAATCAACTGCCACCATCATTCCTGTGCTTGCTGAGCCAGGGATGCTCACATTATGTCTGTACTTTTAAGCTATTGGTACTTTCCCTGGCATGTGTTCACTGGCATCACCCCAACAATTCCACCGTGGTTCTGGGGATGACAAGGTCCTTGTTAGGATGGAATTTACCACCACAGCCTTCCTGTCCTCATTGGCCTCAAGGCTGGAGATCAGGCTGCAGCACGTTTCACTTTGGATACAGACAGAGCCTGGCTTATCTGGTCACCTCACCATCTGGGTCAAACCAAGCTCAGAAGTCCCCTAGTCTGATCATCTTTTTCACCTCTTGCAGACCACAGGAGATATCTGTGTGGAAGCACTTTCTGTGCTGGTCCTGGGCTCCCAGTTCCACAGGTGGACTTGGGAGTCGCATGTTTTTCCTTTCTGGCTGCCAGGGTCTGGCTGCAACATCTTAATTTCTCAGGTCTTGCTCTTGCATCCATTCTGGAAGAAGAAGAGGGCACTCCTGTGCCTCTGCTTTTGCTGGAGAAGCAGGTATTCTACTCCTTACCCCAGCCAGGCACAGCCAGAAGAGCTGTCTTTCACCCCCCCTCGGAGTAAATGCCCCTTCTGCCAGGCACTGAAGCCCCATCTGACCCCAAACCTGCCTCCCCTCCCTTTGTCCTCCACGAGTTGATGTCCCCATGGAACCCTAGAGGTTGGAGCAGGTAGAAGAACCCATCTGCTTCCTCTTTTTTCTCACGGTCTGCTTTGCAGCCATGGCTTGGTTGCTGGAGAGGACCAGCAAACAGCAGTACTGTGTTTAAGAGGGCAGCCACATAGCCCCGAGGACCAAGAGGTTTCTGTCAGCAAAAGATCCCATAACCGTCTCCTCTGATCATCCCAGGAGCTGGGTTAACCCTTCTTTCCCCACTGCAGGGCATATCTCATGGCGTACACCACCCTCTTGATGCAACAACGGTCCTTCTCTTGCCATTTCCAAAGGTACAGGTCCCAACCCATCCGTACCAGACAGGGAAACCTAGATGTGAGCAGGCTGTGGGAACATCAGAGGAGGGGCTGGTGTCCCTCTGCCATCTTTCCCCTGAAGACGACCCACCGGCTCCCTTCCCTTTGGCTGAATGTCTGTCCCACCTGCAGATTGACAAGGAGTGGAAGAGGGGGTGGTGTAGGGGTCTGTATTGAGCAGCTCTTTTCTTCTTTGGGTTGTTGTCCTTTTTTCTAACTGTTGCACAATTTTAGGGCTTTTGTAACATTTTATGGACAAGCAGGGAAAATAACAGTGGTTTAAGAAAAAAAAATGAGATATCTCTCTCTCTCTTATATATTATATATATAAAAATATATACTTACAGGAAATCTCTATGGAAATATTTATTTAAGATGATTGCAAAAAATATATTATAATTAAGAGTATACCAAGCTTTGTCACGTAACAAAACAATCAGGCCCCGGGGAGGGGTAACTGCCTGTCCCCTCGTGTCTGTCAGTCCGTACGGTTGCAGCTGAAGCCTTTCTCTTATCTTTTTGTACGTGCACTCGAACTGTCGAGCAGTGTGACCATGTTGGATTCAGTGGGAGCTTGATGTGGGGGGAGGGATTGATTTTGTTTCCTTTTCCTTTGTTTCTTTGGAACCTGTGGCTGTGAACAGAATGATCACTGCTCAAATCGGATGCTCTGTTTGGGGAGGGTGGGGGGGTGCGGGAGGGAGGGCGAGTGTCTGTTTTATTCTTGGTGTTCAAGTGCAATAAATAGCTACCAACTTCTGAGCATGGAAACGGATGATTCTCCGTCACTACAGTGACTCAGACTGTCTGCCACCGCCTTGTCCCTCCATCACCGCACTCCTGTCCTCGAAAGCATCAAGGCTGGGATCAAGCTGGGATGCTGGTACCCTGGGCACTGCCTGCTCCTCACTGCCACATCACTGGGGATGTGGGAGAGCCTGGGGTTTGATGTCACCCCCACTTTGGCTCACCCCCACCTGGTCCTCTCACCAGGGAGAGGGATCTGGGTCTGTAGGTGTCTGGGAGCTGCCTGGGGCTGGCTGGGAGATGGGAGCTAAGCTGTCACCCTTGCTTGAAGGATTGGTTTTGGGGAGCTGATGCTGAAGTGTGCAGGCCAAAGAAACCCTCAGCCAAGCCCAGGGTGGGTTTGAGAGGCTCTTGTGAGAACCTGCCAGGCTTTGCCCATGTAGACAGGCTGGGGGCTGCCATAGTCCCAGCTGTGGTCCCTCTGCTCACCAGGGGTCCCCAAGTTGAGATGCTGCCCTCCTCCCTGCCATACTGTGCTCAGTTTTGGGCCCCTCACTGCAAGAAGGACATTGAGGTGCTAGAGTGTCCAGAGAAGGGGAGTGAGTCTAGGGAAGGAATTGGAGAACAAACATTATGGGAGGCAGCTGAGGAAACTAGGGTTGATTAGGCTGGAGAAAAGGAGGGTGAGGGGAGACATCACTCTCTACAACTGCCTGAAAGGAGGTTGTGGCAAGGTGGGTGCTGGTCTGTTCTTCCAAGTGATGGGTGATAGGACTTGGCCTCAAGTTGCACCAGGGCAGGTTTAGATTGGACAGGCTGGGGTTGTTCAGCCTGGAGAAGGCTCCAGGGAGACCTGAGAGCAGCTTCTAGAACTGAAAGGGGCTCCAGGAAAGCTGGGGAGGGGTGTTTTACAAGGGCATGGTGATAGGACTAGTGAGAATGGGTTTAAATTGGAAGGGGGGGAGATTTAGACTAGAAATAAGGAGGAATTTCTTTACAATGAGGGTGGTGAGGCCCTGGCCCAGGTCGCCCAGGGAAGCTGTGGCTGCCCCATCCCTGGAGGGGTTTAAAAGACCGGCCGAGGAGGTGGTTTGGAGGAGGGCAGGTCCGGGGGATGAAGGTGTCCCGAGTCCCCAGCAGGGGGCAGCACCGCCCCGCCAGGCCCGGCACGGAGCAAGGAGAGAGGCCTGAGCATCCCTGAGGGCGCCGGGAGGGGACGAGGTGTCCGTCTCGGGGGGTTTGGGGAGGATGGCATAGCACCCCTGGACGTAGAATTATGGAATGTCCTGGAGGTGGAAGGGAGCAGAAATCTTCGAGTCCAGCTCCTGATGTTGAGGCCCTGGAGCGAGTCCAGAGAAAAGTGACAAAGCTGGTGAAGGGGCTGGGGAACAAGAAGAGCGGCTGAGGGAGCTGGGGGTGTTTAGCCTGGAGAAAAGGAGGCTGAGGGGAGACCTCATTGCTCTCTACAACTACCTGAAAGGAGGTTGTGGAGAGGAGGGAGCTGGGCGNTCTGGAATACTGTCAGACTTGGCACTGTGAGTGCTTCCCTGCTGTTCCTGTGCTCCACCACCCTCTGGGTGAAGAACCTTCTCCTAGTCCTAGAATCATAGAGTCACAGAATCACCAAGTTGACTCTTAGGTCATTGAGTCCAAACATTCCTATCTGCCACTAAACCACGTCCTTGAATACCTTTTCTACCCATCTTTTAAATACCTCCAGGGACAGTGACTCAACCACCTCCCTGGGCAGCCTCTGCCAGTGCCTGATGACCTTTCCTGTGAACTTTTTTTTTAATGCCCAACCTAACCCTCCCTTGGCACATCTTCCCAATGGTCTGAGGCCACATTGAGGGATATGGATGCACCACCACTCCTGGGAGCAGGTTGTGCTGCCACGAGCGAGTCCCACACCATCCTGAGCACAGGGACATGTCCTCTGGCTGTGCTGCTGCCCTGGTGCCTTTTGCCCTCAGTTTCCCCTTCCCACCAATAGCTTTGCTACCACATCCTCAGCATAGTCTCTGCTTTGTCCTTCCCATCACTCTGCAACGCAACCCTGACTGATAGTTGCTATCAAGGAAGAGACCAGAGGATCCTGAGATTTCACAGGTGATGGAAGGAATGTGGCAGACGCTCACACAAGTAGGAAACACACAGAGACCTGAACAGCTTGCTCAGCACAGGGCACCTCCATCTCCATCCTGCTGGGAGGCTGTCAGGCTCTCCTTGTTGCTCCAGCACATTGTGGCTGGCAGTGACATCGCAAAATGCCCAAGCCAGTCACCTGCTCCATCACACCCTTCAGACCCACAGTGTGTTCCTCGCCAGGGACCAACCCAGCCTGGGGTCCCCACTCAGCACCCACCGCGATGGCTGGGCAACACCATGACCTCCCGAGGCCTCCCACTCAGTAAATAGTGTCAAGGTTAGAGCGAGGGATTCATTGGGGTCATAAATGTTTATGGCAGGCCCTCCCCGCTCCCCAGCCGCCACAGCCTGAACTTTCCATCAGCGACACTTTTATGGCTGCTCTCTAATGATTAACCTGGGGGATGGCGGTGGAAGGTGCTTTGCAGCACAGTCGTGCTGCCAGAGCCCCATGCACCCAGAGAAGCTAGGGCTGGGATCCCCCAATCACCCCAGCCAGGGTGGGATATGGCAAGGGGGACAGGGAAAGCCATTGGTGGTCCTGCAGGGGAAAGGAAGGGCAGAGCAAGACGGGAAGGGAGCCCAGCATCCTTGGGCACGGGGAGGTGGGTGGGCAGGAAGAGGAGGCATCAAAGCAGCCCTATGGTCTCAGAGAGACAGGCAGGAATTAAATCTCCCCTCTCACAGGGAAGGGCTGTTAAAGAAAACCCACAGCCTCATGCCAGGATTCACCCTGGAGGTCCAGCCCACAGCACTAGACTCAGGGCCGCATGCATAATCCCAAAATAAACCCTAATTTTTCCACGTATCCTGGGGTTTTGGCTTTTATCCAAGCAAAGCAGAGAGTTGCAGGACAAAGCCCAGGGGGCTGCTGTCGTCCCCTCATCCCTGGAAGCCCCCTTGGATAGGTCCTTCTTGAGTGTTATTTAGCTGAGCTCCTCTCACCAGGCAGGACACTCTCTGGGGAACTCCGTGCTTGCTTGCTGAGGATTTCCCCCAAAAAACACATGAAAACGTTGTATCACACACTGTTTTTTAATGGTGAGCAAAGGACACAGGGGAAGAGGCACACAACACCAGAGTGATGGGGATGGGTAGTGTCAGGTCTGAACAGCCCCATCCAGGATCTCCCGGGCACCACTCAGCAGTGGTGGCAGGAGTTGAGGTTGCTGGGGCAGGGGCACTGGGCTGAGCTACCCCAAAATCACACACAGACCCTGAAACCCTGCCTGATGACTTCCCCCAGGAAAAACAGTGCCCAGGGCTGGGAACAGCCTTAGGGTCTCCCCTGGAGGAACAGACGCACTTCCTCCTTTAGCACTGGTTCCATCTGGGACCTGTCCCTGACCTCCTGCACACATGGGGAATGTGTGCTCCTGCCCCCAGCCTTTTCCCTTTCTCCCCCTTGCCCCAGCTCCTTCCCTTCCTTCCACTCACCCTCCGCCTGCCAGGCACTGGGAGGCCCTGAGCCACAGAGTTTCCTGGGGGACCTACAGGCTTGGAAAGACGCAAGCTGGTTTGTTTACAAAACATTTTTCCCCTTCTCATTGTTTTTGACAGCTCATTTGTGAGGTCAGTTTTCTTTAGCAGGACAGCGATTCAGAGTCGTTTTGCTGGAGTACCTCCATGTGAGCAAAGCGCAGCAGCACATGCTGTCCTCTGACCTTTCTTACACGTGTTTTTGGGTTATTGGTGTTAAATACACAACAAGCAAAGAACAAACCAACTCAGAGGGCCCCCTCCTCCCCCCAGTCTCCTGCAGCCCTAGCTTCCCTGCACAGGGGAGGCAGGGCTGGGGCTGAGGGTGGGAGTGGGGCAGCCCAGACACTTGCACCAGACACCATCACCAGACACCATCACACAAACACACAGACTCGTCACACAGCTTGCCAACGCTGAACAGAAACAGCCTAGGGGCACCAGGATGGGCAGCAGCTCCATTGTGGTGGGGCTGGGGCAGTGGCGAGGAGGGCAGATACTCCCCCAATGACCCCCTTCCCCAAGCCATCCTGAAGTGCTGAGGTGCAACCTGTGCATATTGAGGGCTGAGCCCCCTCTCCAGCCTGCAGGGTGCTGGGTTCCCTCACATCATGGACTCCTCCTCCTCTATCTCCCGGTCCACCTCAATGGCTGTGTTCTCGAAGCTGGTGATGCCGCCGTATTTCCGCATGTGGACCATCAGCGGCTTGGGGGACTGACTGCCAGCCAGGCTTGTCACATACATGCCGGTCCTGTTCTCCTCCAGCGACGGGCCCCAGTCCATGGTGGGTCTGCTGGCCTGCTGGACTCGCTACAAGGAGAAAGGTGGAGGGAACACAGCCACCTTGCAGCAGCATCCACTCCACTCCCTAGTCTGCACCCACACCTACCTAGCCTCTCAGCCACCCATCCTGGAAACAGTGTGCTCTGACAGCCCCAGAGGACTGGAAGAGCCCCCAGTGAGGATAGGATGAGACCAAAAGGCTGTCCTGAAGCTTTTTAGGAAGGCAGCTTGGTACAAAGGTTCTGCTGTGGGTTGGGGATGTACTATGGTCTGTGGGTGCTTGTTCCTGGCTGTGCTGCTGTGCCACTGTGCCCAGGGCTGCATCAAACCCAATGGTATCCAGCCTGTTCACTGCCTGGGGAGTGCAACAAGCTCTGCTGCTTCTGCTTTTAACAGCCCGGGGAGAGTAGCAAAGCACAGCCGGGGCTGGGAGGGCTCAGAGCAGCCTTAAGGAGCTGGTGGGCAATGCCTTTCAGCAGCGGGATCCTGCCCATGCTGCCTGGCAGCTGACTTCCTCGCTCTGCCATTACTCCTGCAAAAGGCATGAAAGGTCCCACATGTCCATGCCTGCTCTGTGCTAGGGTTAATGTGTTTCCCACAGAACAGGACATGGCAGGCTCAGTTTGGAGGGGGGATGCTCACAGTGACTCAGTGCCTGCCTGGCATCGTGGGCTGGAAATGCCCTGGGATGCACTGTCTCTCACACACTATGGGCAGCAAGAAGGGGTTAGAGAGACACACACCTCCAGGAGAGAAGATGTGGGAGTATACAGGCTCAGCAGGGGCTCATGGTCACCCCTGCACATTTCTGAAGTGCTCCTCAGCAATGCCAGGCCCCAACACCTCCTACCTCCCACAGTGTCCCTTCTTCTTGGAGCACAGCCACCACCATGCCCAAGGGAATCATCAGGCAGGAAAGGACTCCCATGAGGATGCCCAAGACCTCAGCCCAGGTGGGGAAGCGGTAGCTGCCATACTCAGAAGGTTGGTACTTGACGATGTTGTAAATCAGCAGAGCCTACAGAATGGGAAGAAAGCAAAGTCAGTCCAGAGCCCTCTGAAGGTCCTATTATGCTCAAAAAAAAAGGCCTAGAGACCTTGAGCAGAGTCAGAATGGTCCCTGGGACAGAAGACGCCATCAGAGCAACTTGTCACCAGGGGGGATCATCCAGGGATGCTGGCACCACTGCAGCTCTCCAGCACCATCCAGTACCTCAAGATGAGCAATTACCATCATTGTTGCTGGTGACAGGACCATCCAGCAGGCTCTGAAGTAGGGCCCTGGTTTGAAGCCCAGCATCATGTGGATGTCTCGGCAGAACCTCTTCATGCCTGGAGGAGGTAGAGTGACTCAGAAGCTGTGACCCCTTCTCCAGAGCCAGGTACCTGTGTTAGGTTGCCTTGCACCAACCAAAAGTGGGGTTTTACTCTACAGCAAAGAAGTGTCCACCCTCCCAACTGGGATTCGTAGGAACAAGGCCCAGCTGATGCTGTCTGAGGGACCAGGCTCAGCACCCCGTGTGTTTCTGTAGAGGTGAATCCAGTCATGCCCAAGTAGAAATAAGAGTTTGAAGCAAAGTTTTTTCATGCTCCATTCCAAAGCTGATGTACTGCTCCCTCTAAATCTTTGTCTTCATACAGACAGCCCACTCCTCCTGGTGCCCCTGTGGGGACAGACACGCTTACCATAGACACGTGTCACCACAAGGCAGGTAGTGATCACCACGACCATGAGACCAAAGCCAGCACTGTAGTCATCCAGGAGGACAAGCCAGTACATCCCACCCTGTGGAGGCAAAGGGCAGTGGCCAGCATCCCAATAAACCCCTACCCATGTCCTCCCACTTCTGGGGACACATCCCTCTAGTCCCTTTTGGGGGCAATGGGGAAGGCAGCAGTCAGGCAACCACAGGAGACATAAACGTCCTTCTGGGACTGGTGCAGGGACAGGAATAATGCTGTATAACTCCCCTTGGACCACATATCCCAAAGAAGCCCAAACTCATCAATCACCTCTCTTCTACCTCGTTAGCTGCCATGAATACATGTGTCACAGCTTCAGTCCCTACCTAAAGGTCTCCATAAAATGAGGTCCTAGCTGGTCCCTGTGATTGATCCAGCTGCACACACTTACCTCTGTTGTGAGGATGAGACCCATCAGAAAGAGGGCAATGCAGATGACAGCTGAGAAAGAAGCTTTTTTTGGACGCAGATAGTAGGGAAATTCATCTGTCACCGCTGTAACAATGGTCTCCATAAAGGCAAACTGCACACAAGGGAGAAAAGGGTCCTCTAAGCACCCATAGGCAGCCTGGGCACCACGGCAGCCTTGGTAGGCTCCATCCTTACCTGGCTGTCCAGGCCCAAGGTTAACAGCATGAAGAAGAACAGAAAAGACCAGAATGGAGAAAGAGGGAGCATTGTCATGGCCTGAGGGTACACCACAAAAGCCAGCCCAGGACCTAGGGAAGTCGAAGGACAGCAGGGTGAGGGGAGGGAAGCCTAGCAGAGCAGCACTGCAGACCTGCTGGGTCTCTTGCAAGCTGGGCAGCAGGTGTCCCCACAGCAGAGGGTGGAGAGGTGCAGGAGAACAAGCCTGCTCCTTTCTCTGACCTTTCTTAAATGTTACTTAATACTGCTCAAGGTTTGCATGGCAGGAACCAATCTCCCCTCTTCCCTCCCCATACATGACATGCTGACACCCTTGAATGTCATCCTGGAAGGGATGATCCTCAGTGCACCCAGGCAGAGAGTGAAGGAGAAAGGCTCTTTGTTTGGCCTCACCTGCTTTTGCCACCTGGTTAACTGGGACCCCAAGCTCCTGGGACATGTATCCCAAAACGGAGAAGATGGCAAACCCTGCCAGGATGCTGGTGATGGCATTACCCAGAGTCACTATGAAGGTGTCCCTACAGTGAAGAAAGAAGATGCTCTGAACATGCCCACTCCTTCCCACCCCACTGCACAGTGGTGTGGTATTGCCTCAGGTGTCACAGTAAGGAGACCCAGTATGATTTTCCTCCAGGGCTTTGCTTGGCATGTGCTTTCCAGGATCAAAAATGATATGGGCCATTTTGTGGGGTTGCTCCCAAGCTTACTTTCCCCAGTGGAGGGGATCCACACAAAAGTCCTACACTCAGGCTCTCCTTTCTGCTAGTGACCTGCAACGGATGCTGGGGACAGGACAAACATGCAAAATTAGTCTCAAATACCCTCAGCCTTCAGCACCTGCACCCCAAGACTTCTAGGCCAGGCACTGTGTCTTGATGCTTGGGAGAATTTTCTTCCACAGATCCCTCTGTCCCTCTCAAGTCTGTGAGATCTGCCAGGTATCTGTAAGGTGCTTGGTCAAGGAGAAGCACTGGCTTCTACTGCCTTTGAACCCATCAGCTGAGATATTCATGGCTCCCCTCAACCCATGATTTTTCTGAGACAGCAGCTGGCTCCCACCTGTAGATGTTCTGATGGAAGGTGTTGTATGAGGCAAAGGTGAGGAGGCCCCCAAAGCCTACCCCAAGGGAGTAGAATATCTGCAGAGCTGCCTCGATCCATACCTGTGAGAAGGAAGCAGGTCTGAAAAGAATAGAGGTTTGGAAACTTCCTCACAAGGAAGAGGGAGTTGGAAACGTGCTTCCACAGAACCCCATCAAGTCTTCCCCAGCCCTCCAGGCACACAAAGCCCATGGAGCCTTTGCCTTTCCTTGCCAAAAGGTTCACCACTTGTAGTGGGTCAGCTGGGTAGTGGAAAGGTCAATGTAAGGGAGCTGCCTCTGTTGCATGCTGGAGGTAGCAGAAGGAGGTTCAGTTTTGTGTCTTGAACAAACTGCACAAAATCCTGCTCACCTTGGAAGACAACAAGTGATCAAACTGGGGTGTGAGGTAAAACCGGATCCCCTTCCAGGCCCCCTCCAGAGTCACACCACGAATGAGTAGCATCACCAAGATGAGGTATGGGAAGGTGGCGGTGAAGTACACTACCTGCAGGAGAGCAGAACCAGCTAGGAGAGCTGGGGGTGAGAACGTGGCCATCCCCCGTAGCCCTGTCGCCAGGACAGGACACTTGGCATCACCCTGTGAAGCTGCAGTCCTGGGGGTGCTGCAGGGCCAGTGGTGTTAGCCCTGCTGGTGCCTGGGTGTGAAGCCATCCTCAAAGTGACCCATGTCCTGCTGATGTTCTTTATGGGTCTCACTTTCCCAGATGTGCAGAAATTTGCAGGCTCTAGTGGGCATTTCTGTAGGTCGCCCAAAAGAGATCATCCAGCCCTTACCTTGCCAGAGGATTTGACTCCCTTTAGGATGCACAGGTAGACAATAGTCCAAGAAAGAAGCAGGCATAGACACAGGTTCCAGCGGATGCTCCCAGGATCTCCAATCCCAGAGCTCCCTTGGATGTGCAGGACGTACCGGCTAGGGTGAAAGGAGAAGTGCAATTGAGCAGCCACAGGCACCATCCCACGCCCCAGTCCTCCAGAGACCCTCTCTGAACATAGCAAGGCCTCTCCTGCCAAAAATAACCTCGTCAAAAACCCAGCAATGAGAGAGCAACAGCGCACCAGCAGCTGTTTGCCAGGGGAAGGGCAATTGATGTGATTTCTACACCATGCATTAAAAAGCCCAGGGGGCAAACCTCCAGCCAGTCCAGGCGTGGGATGCATTCAGTCTAATGTATCTCCAGGCCAGCAAAGCAGCTCTAGATCATGGACACCTCCCACATCTCAGGGACACAATCCCCATGCTCAACTGAGATATCACCCACAGCTGACCACAAGAGCCCATCACAGCACCCACAATGTCCACCATGAGTGCCCACCTAGCCCTGAGATGTGCAGCACAGACCTTCAACCTTGATCCCATTCCTATGCTTTCTGTGGCTGGATGCTAACCATGTCCCAACCACGTCAACCAGGTCAGGCTGACCTCTTTACCTCCAGTACTCCTCACTAGGGCTGACGGTGTTGGTGATGTTGACGGGGAGGGTGGTGTTCCCTGCCTTGATGACATGGTGGTCCAGGCACAGGTCAGTGTTCCACCAGTTGCCGCAGTGCTGCCAGGGCAAGTCGCTTGTGAGGGATGCAAAGAGGTAGAAGAGAACGTAAGCAATGATCATATTGTAGTAAATGGCCACCAGGGAGACGATGAGGATTGTGCCCATGCCAACGCCTGGAGGGAGGAGAGGGTAAAGAAGAAGTGAGCCATCTCTCTGAGTGGAGCACATCTAAACCCAGGGTCAGATAATGGATCTTAGCAGCCAAACGTTTAAACAGTCAGAAGTTCACCTGGCAGAGGGAGCCCCTAATTACCATTGTACCCTCCAGACATGCCTTCTCTGAACTGCTGGTCTATTGCATCATACAGATGGTTTTACTCCAGCTTAATGTTAAGATCAAAAGTATTTGATGTCACTTTTTTTTTAAAGAGACATTTTGTTCTTGCCTTTGACAGTCACTGCCTAGCTTTGATGCTATATTTTGTACATTAGCAGGCTTAATGATTTTCACACAACATCCAGAGCCTCTGAAGACTTATAGATCTCAGACATATCTTGCGGCTACAAAAGCCGCTAACTCAGAAGCCCAGCCTGCTCCACCTTTCCCCAGCATTTAACCTTTGATTCTAACAAGAATTTTAAGGGTCATGGGATGATGATGCTGATTCATGTCCTGGTCAAATAGCTCTTCCTGAGCCACCACAGAGACTCTGAACTTCACTCACGCACCTTTAAAGAGAGGGCTTATCTTCCAAACAGCAAGTGGCCCCAAGCTGGAGAACTGGCCAAGTGACAGCTCCATGAAGAAGATAGGGATCCCGCAGATGGCCAGCATGATGAAGTAAGGAACCAGAAAAGCTCCTGCAAGAAGCAATGAAAACACTGTAAAATAACACAGACCAAACACCTCAAGATCCCTGAGGGATCTACACCAACACTTACAAGACAGCAAGGGGCAGCAGCTCACCATTGGCACAGGAGAAATGCTCTGGGATTGATCCTATGCTATGCTTCCCCCTCCTCCCTCACCCCCAACTCTCTTTTCTCCTTGAATCTTTTGCAAACACCCTGAAATTCTCCAGTCATTATTGTGTGTGACAAGCAGCTACTCTAGGAGCAGTTGAACAAGTCGGGTTCTTGCCTTGTAAAAGGTTTGCTCCCTTCCTTCAACACCTGGGAAGCATTTGCCAGTCCTGCTGAGTCCTGGAGGACACTAGACCAGGAAGCTATTGAAAACCAAGGGGGTTGTTTAGGTGGTATTCGGTCCAGCATGCAGGTGGGGATGTCTGCAAGGCCATGAGTGCAGAGATGGGCTGGTGAGTCCCTTCTACACATGAGTACAGGTTGTTAATGTCCTACAGCAAGAATGGGGGGCAGGAGGAGGCTTCACCCCATGCCAACAAACACTACTTCCTGGCTTTGAGAAGGAGAATCTCCCATAAAAACATCTCACTAGCCCAGCTCAAGGAAGGGGGAGATATGGTCACTCCAAAGGATGACTAAGTACCTCCTCCGTTGGTGTAAGCCCTGTAGGGGAACCTCCAGACATTTCCGAGGCCCACACAGTATCCAATGCAGGAGAGGAGGAAATCCAGCCGCCCCGTCCAGTTCCCTCTGTCTTCTGGGCACTCAGAACCCAGGTCCCCGTCCTGGCTGCTGGGGCTCACCAGGAGCTCTGGTGTCACCGGCTGAGTGAGAGAGCAGGAGAAGGAAGAGTGCAGAAGAGGGTGGAGGAAGGAATAAAAGGAGAGAGGGAAGGAGAGCTGAGAAGAACTTGGGTGTGAATATGTGACTCCTTAAATATTTGTTCCTTGGGGGCACCTTGTCCCAGCATTTCTCCAAGCACCCCTCAAGCCAACATCTTGCTAAGCAAGGAAAAGAGATAAATGAGATCCCACATGACCATTGGTCCTCTGGGAAAGCCACAACAGCCCAGGTTCATCCTGGGAGACCAGGACCCATCTTGCAATCCCAGTTTCCCAAGAAATCCTTTAACGGGTGAAGATAAGCTTTCCTGATCTCCTACAGAGCACGGCATGAGGACAATAGGTGAAGGAGCATCACCAGCTTTTCAGGGAGCATGATGACCCCAGCTCCTGTTGTGCCAAGCTGCCATTAAATGCTCCATATGTTTTTCACACTTTTCCAACTGCCAAAAGCCTAAACTGTGGAGATTTAGTGATGTGTTCCCAGTTGTCCCTGCTGAGCAAGCTCCTTCCAGCTTTTCTAATCTGTCCTGGATCAGTGAGGCACAGGCAGCTATCAAGCAGGCAGATTAACCCATTCCCTTCTTCCTCAGCTCAGCAAGAGTTAGGTGCAAGTCCTGTAACACAGGGTTGCAGAGTTGGGGTGATGCACCATGAGGGTTCCTTGGTGTTTGTGAATCTGTACATCCTGTGTTCAACAAAACATTTGGTCTACCCCAGCCTCCTCAATCTGGGAGAGCATACCCACCAGCTCCATCCACTGGCAGTCACCAAAGCTGAAAGGCTCAGCCCGAAGCTGCTGGATGAGATCCCATCACAGATATGTCCTCAGCAAGACCAGACAGAAAAAAAGGGGTGGGATGAGGGTCCTTCCCTGTGCCACTGCATGTTGCTGTGCCTCAGCCTGGGAGTTTATTCAGCTCAGCTGATACTAAGGCACAGAGACAGAAGGATGCTGGGAACTCTGCCAACTGGGCACCAGGAGCCCACGTAGGAGCCTTCCCTTTTTGCTAGACTACCAAAAGATAAAAGCATCAATCTCCACGTCCCTGAGTGCATGCAATCATAGGGAATGAGCCCAGAGGATGTGGCTGAGGAAAAGAGGCTTGGATTTCGAGGGATCAGCCACAAAGAGTTGTGGGTCCCCCTGCCTCAGAGTGCACAAATGTTCAGAGCCTGTTGCAAACCTCCACATATCCAGGAGATAAGAGCAAGTTTGCAAGCAGAGCCCAGTGCTGCATCTCCTGGTGAAGGTGGCAGCTCTCTACCCTCCTCCCCCTCTTCCTCTCTAGCTGGACCTTAGGATGCTCCTGCTAACGGTTCCCATGGAGACAAGGAGCTACATTGCCGATGACATCGGCTGCAGGCTCCCACTCTTCACAGGGTGCACCCCACTTCTCCAGCTGCCAGCACCACACACAGTTTGCTTGCAGCCCAAAGGCACCAAATGTGGTTACAAACCTGTCCTCACCTGGTGTCCAAACCTCTTGAGGAACAAATGAGCTGGGACCAACTCTTCCTAAAGGCAACCTGAATTGCACAGCTTGAGTAAAAGCATTACACTAAAACCTGCCTTTAAAAGCCCATCCCCGCTGGATCACAAGGTAAAGGCGAGAAGAAAAGCTTCAGACACACAGGCTCAGAAGTCAAAATGTGACCAAAATATAATACCATTGCTCTAAAACCATTGCTACCTGGCAGCCCTCCTGCAGCTTTTTAACACAGCTCTTTGGCTTAGCAGCTTCTCCAAACCATGGCCATGCCTGCTAATTAACCCAGCATACACAGCAGACACAACCCTCAGCAGCCTGTGCATGCAGACAATGAACAGACAGCTCTGCCAAAAGCATCAGCAGCTAACACCTGTATTCACTAAAGTCTCTGCCAAGAGGGGACAGGAGCTACGAGGCCATCACAGTTTGGTCTCTCCACCAAAAAAATACTTCCTAGACCCTTACACAGCCTGGGAAAACTCTTACTACCCAGGTTCACATCACAGAAAAACAGTGAGAAGAGATGCTGGGAGATCGTTAAATCTTCTCACCTAATTCCTGCACGTCTGCCTGAATCCTAAACAGCTGCAAGAGGTTACAGGTGGAGCTGTGTGACCTGATTAAACGCAGGTGCTATCCATCAGAAATAACATGGAAATCAACACAAAAGCAACAAAAAAGAAAGGGAGCAGCAGGATTTTTCCCAGACTATACACAGCCTGGTGCCTATCTCAGTCTCATCTTTTAGAGACCATGGGATGTTGTTTGTCACCTGTGTCTCAATGATGACTTCCTCCTGCCCTTAATATCTTTAGCAGGAGCTGTTCAGTTTATAAATATGGGACCCCAGGGCAGAAAGCAGAGGCTGCTCAGGAGTCAGATAGACCCAAGGACAGGGACGTTGCAATCCTCACTGGGGAGGCGTTGGCCAGGGGTGCTGTTGAGAAACACACATGGATGCTGCTCCATGACTGTGGTGCACAAAAATGCCCCAAGTTACAGCCTTTCCATAGAACTCACAGAAAACCCTGCCTATTAGCCTGAATTGAATTGTAAAATGCAGTATTTAAGGATTCCAGCCCATCTTTGTCTCAAATAAGGGACAGATATGTACCTTTCCGCTTCAGGATGGTAGAAATCTCACACAACTGTTTGATTCCAGTTCTTTTTTTTAGGATGAATTCTCCCTTTCAACCTTTGTCATAACAGGAATTTTCTTTTTCAGCAGCAGCTGAAGTGCTCTAGGGCTACAATATCACTCTATTACTTTCCATCCTCAACTGCTACCTTTCAAACCAGGCTCCTCTCTCACCCTTATAAACACACAGGGCCTAACAATTCCCTTAGCAACGATGTCCGCTTTGAACACAGCATCACTTTCCATTATTCACCAGAAGATTATCCCAAAGAAGTCATCAAAGCAAAGGTCACTGAGAAGAAAAAGCACCTTAGTGTCTGCCAAGATAAAAGCTGGCTTCCATAAGGAAATTGTCTCGTGCTAATTATTTTCTGTAAATCAATTTACTTAAACCAGATCAAAACCTGACTGTATCCACGAAAAGCCAGCCAGATTAAAGTTACTTCTTTAATCATATTTTGTCTCCATTCAAACTGGCTTTGTGGGGTTATTTTGTTAGCATTCTATGCGTGGATTTTGACTGGGAGAAATGCCACCCAGCACCAGATTTCTCCCCTGCGGATCCAAGCCGTATGCGAGCACAGTGTGCCTGTAAAGTGTGAGTCACTTCAGATTAGTTTGAATTGCTTGTTAATCTCTTCGAGAAAAAAAGAAAAACAACCTAAAAATTAATTCAGATGTAATATCACTTAGCAAGTGAATTAAATAAGGCATCTCTATGGTGTGGAAGAACCCTGAGAAGGGCTAGGCAAAACCTACTCCCCCCAGCACATGCCAGGAGAGGGAGCAAGTGATGCTGGAGCCAACACAAGGGGTTTGGGGACTGGAGATTGCTGAGGCTGAAGCAAACTCATTACAGAGATGTCCAGAGCACAAGAAGCAGGAAGAGTTGCAAATGCTTATGGCCTTTCATCAGAAAACCCTGGGGAAGGAGCAGGGAAGGCGTGGGGCAGTTTGTGGCAAACACAGGAGGGCAGCAGCTCAGGCAGGAGCAGCCTGGTTGGTATGGGAAGAGGTGGCCCAAATCCTGGCTCCCATCATTGTCCTCCACGAGTTTTAGCCAGTTTCTATCAAATAACCCCCAAAAGCAAATGAATAAACACTATCTGCCCAGCTCTTCTGGAAACATTCTTATGCAAAATCCAACCTGAAATCCTCAGAGACTCAGAAAGATCTTCTCTATTAAAGAGGAATTTCCATATGTCTAAAATGTCTGGAGGGAGGGATTAAAACTCCTGGCTCACTGATGGGAAGGGGATCACAACGAGAGCGAGAGGAGCTCTTTGGGGTCCCAGGGAGGGTGCTGCAGGCAGGGTTGTGCAAACTCTTCTGTTGCCGCTGGGCAAGCTTGATGCCAGCATTGCATATGGTGGTCCCAAGGTGCCAGGTGGATGTGAGCACCAGGTTCTCCATCTGGAGCTCAGCAAGAGTATTCTTTGGGTGATGGAAGGCAGTAGGGCCCTGAGTAGCACTGGGAATGGGGAAAATAACTCTGGAGGCATCTGCTTTCCATTCCAGCTGATCACAGTGAGACTGAATGAATTCCTGAGTAAATGTTAAACAGGATCAACAGCAGCAGAGGAATCCAACTGTCTTAGAAAGCCTTTGGAAGGCACAAAGACAACTTTTAATGGAACTTGCAGTCACAAAGTCATGTGGAAAAGCAATTTGTAGGCAAGAAGTGGGAGGAGGAAGAGTCAGACTACACCTCAGAACAACAGCAGAGAAAGGTAGGCAGCCCCAAGGATGCCAGGGCATCAGGTATCTGCTGGCTTTCACCAGGCCACTGATGCCTTCCTCACATCATGTCCCAGTATCCTAGGAACTTCTTGACAAGGATGAAACTCTGCCAGGTTTTCATTCATCTGAAGGTTGGAGTGACCCTGCCCTGGGGCTTGGGGTTATGGTTTGGCGGAGGGCAGAGTCCCAGGGGCTCACAGCACTGGGTCACTGCCTGGAATACTCTGGAAAGGGCTGACCCACCAGCAGCGGCAACATATCTTCAGGAGGGGGTTGTGGCTGCCAGGCTCTGCCACCCTGCACCACCGTGAGTCCATGTGGGACCTGCAGAAGGCGCTTGATCCCCAACACCAGAGATCGGGACACAGAGAGAGCAAAGTGGCAGTGGAGGGGAGCCTAGGATAGGAGAGCCTGAAATCTGGGCTTTAGAAAGGTTTCCAGCAGAATATAAAAGCATTTCCCGCTCTACCAAATGCCAAAGATCACCAGGGGAGTTCAGGGTCCTGCAATACCCAGACCTCATTATATCCTGTGAAGGAGAAGGCAATCCCAGCTGTAGGTGGGAAACTCACTGCCCAGCTCCCTGTGCCCGTCCCAGCGAGGGGGGAACGCCTCACCACCCCCTGAGACCGGGCAGTGCCTTAGGGGAGCAGAATCACCGGGGAGTCACGCTGTGGGGAGCCAGCTCTGCCCCTGGGTGCCCATCCACAGCCGCCCGGCCAGACACAACATGAATCATTTGTGGCAGCACCTGCTCTCAGCGGAGGGGGGGAGAGAGCAGGCAGGCAGCCCGAGGGGGCAACAGGCAACCCTGCCCGCACCACTGGGCCTCTGTGCTCCACTAATTGCAGCGAGGCAAGAGCAGTCGTTATGAAAAGCCCCCCATCCCTCTCCCCACCATCCCACTTTGTCCCCACACGCACACACTACACCCGTTTGCAAGGGGAAAGTCTGCACCCGGAGTGTCCCCAAGCAGGGATCGGGGGGTGATGGGAATGTCTGGCCCCCCTTCCCCACCTCCCAGCCCTGAGGGGCAACCCCGCTTCCCGGCTCTCACCTCCCGAAGATGCTGCTGCCGAATCTTCTTCATCCCAGAATCCTGTTGCTATGCGCTCCCTGCTCTGACACTTTTTTCCTCTCGTTTTCTCTAGCAATAGGGACGAAGACGGGGGAGCGGGAGAAGCGATAACAGGCAAGGAGGGGGGACACTTCCCTGCCGGCTGGGCTGTTGGGGTGCAGGAAGAGGTTGGGGCACGGGGGTAGAAGGACTGAAGGAAAGGTTTGCCTGGAGTTGTGGATGGCTGCGTGCTGAGCAGAGGGGGAGGAGGGGATGGCTCTCGGCAGGCTGGAGAAGGGCTGTCTGTCAAATGCACCCCTGCTGGGGCGGGGTGGGGGGTCCAGGACCTCAGCCCCCCACCGGGACAGTGAGGAGGAACAGCTGCTGCCTTACACATGACACAAATGCATGAGGTCTCTCTAGGGATGGAGCTGAATTAGCAGGCAACCTGCCACTGGGATCCCATGTGCCCCCAGCAGCGATGGCAGCAGTGCAAGTGCGGATGCCAGAAGCTCCCAACATCTTTCTGTCTGTCTCTGAGCTGATTTTCCTATGGTAGGACAGGGCTGGAGGTGTGATTTCTCCTCATGCTGCCTGAGCCCAGTCCCCAGCCCAGGGGAGGGGGATGCTCAACAGCCATCAGTCCTTTTGGGCAGGATGAGCACATCCCACCATGCTGCAGGAAAAAAAACAATCCTCAGGCAGGTCCCACAGTGAGCAGCCGAGTCCAGCATATTGTGTGACCAGTGCTGGAGCACAGGTCACACTCCAGGGTTCAGGTGTCCTTGTAGAGTCAGCAGTGGGATCCTACATCCCCAAAGCCCACCAGGATTTTCCCTGTCACACTCAGTCAAATCCTCAGT
>WAAB01012891.1:6032-112588 GCA_013389865.1 Piaya cayana | reverse complement strand
AATGATTCTGTGATTTTGTGAGTGGTTCCATGTTAGAACTGACTTCCGTGCTTCAGTGCCTGCATAGCAGGTGTGATGAGCAGCTATACCAGGTCAAAATGCAGGTGGTGGTGTTGGAGAAAATGAGGGGTTTTTTGGAAGTGGAAGTTTTGTGAATGAGAGCTGACTTTCCGCTTGGTCTTCGGAGGAGCAAGTGGTTCAGTTGTACTGGAGCTGTGAGGGAGGAGAGCTGTGGGTTGGCCATGGGTCTGTGCTGGGGATGGTGCAGAAGGCTGTACATCAGCCCTTGACTTTCCAGTTTTTAAGAAATATTTTGCCTACTTTTAATTCTGTTCTCTTGAGAATCATAGCTGGTGCAGAACTGAAGTTATGTTTGGGCTATGATAGCAGCTCCTGTAGGTCTGCACCTAACTGTGAGTTAGCATTTGCTGTGTAGTCTGTCTGTCTGTCTTCTTTGCACAGCAGCGTGATTGCAAAATGGGTCCAGTTAATAGTTCAAAGGTACAATTCTATGGTGAGAGGAAAAATGCAATAGTACTTTAAGTGTGTTAGGTCTGTAAGAATTTGTGTGTGGACATGAACAGCATAGGAGAGTAAATAGCCAATACTTTTGTCTGTCTTGGAACTCCTTTGGTACTGTCTGTATTCAGTGTTTTGTAAACATGTAAAACTACACTTGGGATTATGGACAATGTAATTTGTAAAAAGTAATGGTACACTCTTTTTCTTGTCATTTTGGTTTGACCCTTGGCTTCATTGAGCCATCCTTAGCATTTCTGAAGACAAGCAGAAACCTCACATGTAGCAGTTTGGTTTTGCTTAACCAAGCAACTTTAGTTACACTTGGCAGAGCGTGAAATCCTGCAGCAAGGTCTTGATGTTAACTCTCTGTAACTGGCTTTGGCAAACAAGCCTGTGACAACTCTTCGGCTCATGTACTCTGAGTGGCTTCAGAATACATCAGCACAGACAATGGGCAGCTGTAAACATTTAGCTTTGCACAGTGACAATTTCAAGAGTTAACAGGACATTTTAGAAAAAAAAACAACCAAAACCAAAAAACCCAACAGAGGGTGCAGTGCTAAGAAAGTAAGAAAGAAGTTGTCTTGGTCTCATATGTTGTTTGGATACTGTCTCTGTTCTGGGGTTAAAAATATCCCGAGGTACCAATATAAAGTGCAAAGCTGTCAGAATGTTTTATGAGAAAGACAGGAAATTTCTGTTGTCAGCAGAAGCCACTGGCTTTTATTATTACGTTCGAGTAGCATTTTGGCATCATATGCAATGTTATTAATAACTGCTCATCATTCAGGATTGTGGAAGAGGAGTTGCTCCAAGGAGTAGAAGAGTCATCAATCACCTCAGTGTAATTGTTAATAAAGATAGGTTGACTTAAAGGAAAATATTTTCCATATTATATGCTGACATTTTACTTCTAAAAACTGCTTTAAGTAAAAATAGTTTGCCTTATTTTCTGATGTTTTAATGGATGTTTGGTGTGTCAGTGCTGTTCTATGGTTTCTTTTGGCAACTACCACAACTCAGTTGCCGCTGTATATGATCTGTGACCTTGATGCAGACAACAGAATGAATTACTGCTCTCTGACATTTCAGTTGGGTCTAATAAATGCCAAATGAGTTTTGGATAATAATCTACATAATGGTAAATGCTTTTAATGAATTCCTTATCATTAACTTAACATTTTCCTTGGAAGACTGACTTAATGCTTGTCCTATAAAAACCTTATGCTCCTTCAGCATTTATCCCTTTGGATGCCATATTCTAGCTGTGTTGGTCTGGTGCATGTAAGCTTGGACAGTTTTTACCCAGCAGTATTTAGTAGAGCTTCCACTAATGAGTAAAAAGTCCCAGACCAGCAGTTCTTCTTGATGCTGTCATCCTCTTCATCAGCAGCTCATCTAGCAAATTGTTGGGTTTTGGGTTTTGGGGTTTTTCTGTTGTAAGCAGAGGGCTTGTGAGAGCAGTTGAGAAAAATGAACAGAGAAGTCTGAGAGGAAGGGTTCCGGTTTATATATTCCTCAAAAAAAAAAAAAAAAAGAAGCATTTTTCTTCTGAAGCATATTTTAATAGTGCTCTGAGTAGAGTTATTACTCCAATAGCTACCACATCTTTTTATTTTAGATTATGTTATTCACTAAACAGCATGATTCTTTTCTTTGTACATCTTCTAGCCAGTCAGCAACTCCTGTAGAGCAAAACAGGAGGGAAGGAGTAGTTCTGATGATGTTCAGTCTAATGCTGCTTTTGTTGCAGGAAGAAAGAGGAACTGCTGGAGACCCAGCAGAGATACGTATAAGCAAATGCAGTTGTCACTGTATGTCTGTACAAGCTATACAAGCTGGCCCTTCCTGCTTGGTGTCTTATTAGTAATTAATGGTAGTTTGCTCTGCTTTTTTGGTGTCAGTATGATTGTCTTCTGACACGTTGTTTGCTGCTGTATGCAAAGAAGAACCTGTATATTAATGTTAATGACTGTGTGGTGTTACTGAAAACAGCACTGTTTGCCCACCTCTTGTCAACTCAGGCTGCCTTCACAGCTTCAGAGGGTACATTGCCTGCACTATACGTAGGATATTCTTCAAAGTATTTTTCCAGTCTGTCTGGAGGCTGACAAAACCAGCATCTCACAAGCATGAGATTTGTGTCTGTGTGTATTTATATGTATATACATATAAACATACATACACGTATATATTTCCACTTGTATTGTGGTGGAAATGTGCTGCAACTTTCAAATTAAAAATATTACTTTTATGTGGATTATCATAGAATTGTGAAATAGTTTGGGTTGGAAGGGACATTAAGGATCATCCAGTTCCAACCCTGCTGCTGTGGGCAGGGACACCTCCCACTAGATCTGTCTGCCCAAGGCCCCATCCAACCTGTTCTTGAACACCTCCAGGGATGGGGTAGCCACCACTTCCCTGGGCAACCTGTGCCAGGGCCTCACCACTCTCATGGTGAAGAAATTCCTCCTTATATCTAGTCTGAATCTGCCCATCTCCAGTTTAGACCCATTGCCCCTTGTCCTGTCACTACAAGCCTTTGTAAACAGTCCCTCCCCAGCTTTCTTGTAGTCCCTTCAGATATTGGAAGGTCACTATAAGGTCTCCTCAGAGCCTTCTCTTCTCCAGGCTGAACACCCCAACTCTGTCAGCCTGCCGAAGGTATGTATGATAGCTTAGGTGTCATCTGACAGCTTTTCTTTGCAGAATTCTGAACTCCTGGTTATTGACAGACAGTGCTTTCTGGTGTGACCATTGATACAGATCAAGAAATCTGCATCTTGCCTCCAGATAAACAGTAATGTGATGTTTATGCTGTCTAATGCAGTATTTTTATCCTGTCATTTGCACAGCACAGAAGCCTTCGTTTATAACAGCCTCTGTTAACAGTCTGTAGTAACAGTCTATCAGTATTGAACTGGTTCAGTTGCTGTTAAATGCTGTGAGTCAGAGGGGTATACGTGCAATATTTGATTTGTTTGTTTGTTTTATGCTCAGCTGAGCTAGATGCTGAACATGCACAGAAGGTTTTAGATATGGAGCACACCCAGCAAATGAAGCTAAAGGAACGTCAGAAGTTCTTTGAAGAAGCCTTCCAGCAGGATATGGAGCAATACCTTTCTACAGGATACTTGCAGATAGCAGAGAGGCGAGGCAAGTTTTAAAATATCTTCTGTGTAATCCACAAACTCACAATTTGGAGAACATTGTTGAGGGGTTGGAGTTGACAATGGTTTTAATGCTTGCAGCTGATGAATTGCAGTGTTTAGTTTCTTCCTTGGTAGAACTGAAACTTCAGATAACCTACTTGAACAAACTTTGGGTTCCAGGGGACTTAGACATCTTAGAAAATCTATCAGACTGTGCTCGTTGCCTAAGTACATCTGGAACAGCACTTTTCTCTGCAGCTGAAGAGTGCATCTATATCTACGTAGATATAGGTATCTACGTAGATATGGATAGAGGTGACCACTGAAGTTCCCAAAACCTAGGATTGTCACCTGGCAGGAGATACACCAGAAAAATTTTAAATGTGCAGATGAAAGCTTGGTGTTGTATTTCAAAACGTTTCCCAGGCAGTAGCGATTTCCATTGTCCATGTAACAGAGTATGGTCTCTCTCCTTATTATGAGGTGACTCAAATCTTGCATCTCCTGTGTAGCTAAAGCAGAAGGATGCCGTAGTCTGTAGAGAATTCTGTGTGGTAGGTATCCATCTGTCGGGCCAAAGTGCAAGGGTTGTAGGACCCAAAAGAAAGCAAGTGGCAGATACATCACTCATGGCAGGAAAAAATATGGAGATTCTGTCCCTGCTCCAAGACCTGCTCTGCTATAACTTGTAATGTCAGAGTGAGGAATACAATCCAAGATTTCATTTCTCTGCATGAGTGGTAAAAACACTCACCTGCAAGATGCTGTAGATAGTTTGTCAGGACAGTCCTTTGAGAAGTGGGATATGTAAGTCTAAATTCCTTTGGTCTAGGAAGGAATTGAGTTTGGGTCTCCTGCATTCTTTACATATATATATATATGCATAGTCTACTTAGACTAAAAGTGGACATTGTGACTGGCTGGTAGTGGGCACATAGCCCTGGTAGAGGGTTAGGGCATCCAACTTTGAACTTCAGCCTTGCAGTATAATGCAGAACATATAAATATCAAAGAAACTGTTTTAATGAAATATTTAATCCTGTAAAACTACATGAACTACAGAGCTGTAGTATATGTGGAGAAAAACCCCAATCAAATTATAGGATATCATCTCAGTTCACATATAAAGGCTCTTAGTAGTGTAATTGTTAATTTTAGGCAAATCATTGAACTGTTCATTGTGATACTTGATATACCTGTAGCACCTGGGTTTAAATCTAAGTACCCCTAAGCTTACTTGTTCTGTGCTTGCATGTTTAATTGTTCTAGGAAGAAGATGCTCATCCAAGTATTTAATTCCTTTGCAGACTGTCAGCATTATGTTGACAATAATAAGTAATATGCTTGAGTAATTAATAACATGAAATGCCCATGCTGAGAGAAGGTTTTGGGCATCAGCCTGGGTTTTACATACTACTGTCATTTATTAGGCTAATGAAATGAGGAAGAAGAATGGCTGCTCTCTGCTAACATTAGTCCTTATTTCTGAATTTCCACATGCCTTGTATATTGACATTTAGCGATGGTGTGCTTAAATGTGTTTGGTTTTCTCTAAGAAGACTTTTAGTGGAGAGAAATTGAAAGGAGTGTTGCAAAATGGAAAGTTTCGGTCTTAGCCCCTGAGACCCATCCTTGCATATTTCTACCAATGCTATTGCTATAAATATTGTTGCTAAAAATGTTTTGTTTTGAAAAAAACACTAATGGATGTGAGTTACACAACAAAGACTGCACAGGCTGCTCCTGGGTTTGAGCTGAGATTGCTGCTGAGCAGCTCCTGTGGGTGTGCTCCTTCCATATCCAATTAAATTATTACTTCTGCTTACAGCTACTGAAGCCTTTATAGGTAATAACATCACATAGTCAGTTTTCTCTTTGCACTCTTTTTACACAGAGCCAATTGGAAGTATGTCTTCCATGGAGGTCAATGTGGACATGCTGGAACAGATGGATCTAATGGATATGTCTGACCAAGAAGCACTTGATGTCTTTTTAAACTCAGGCGGCGAGGACAATAATATGCTTTCTCCCATGCTGGGTATGGTACTAGTAATGACAGCGTGCTTAGAGACAAACTGATAAAGCACTAGAATTGGTCACATTTGCCATGGATGCTGTTATCTCATAAAAAATGAAAGTTCATGTAAACCGAATATTTTTCATTGGTTATTTTCAAAAAACATTAACATTTGATTGCAGTACAAGAGAGCTTGCTGCAGAACTACTTTATTTCTGGACTCTCTATTTTCATCTGGCTATTACAGCTTTGTGTTGTGTTTGTCACAGTATGGATAGGGAGCTGTTACAAACTGCTTTTAAGGTGTGTTTTTCTCTGTATGAAGTTAATTGAGGGCATTTTAACAAACCTCAACAGTAATTTTATGGTAGTTAGATTTTTAAGACTGCTTTCATAGAGTCTGTTCAGAATTTTGGCATTTTGAAGTAAATTTGGACCAGATGTACAGTGTGAGATCTTCAGGAAGAGAGATTCAGAGACATAGTTCAACATAGCAGTCCATATGTATGAAATACAGCATTGTCCTGGAAGCCTCTAAATAGTGATTCTGATACTGTAGCTCATTCATGTAGCCTTCTTACTTGCTAGTAATGTTAAATTGGATTAAATTAATCTTAATCCAGAATTTTGTTTATGTGTTCTGATGAACAAAACAAGATCCATGTTTTGGCAAGTTGCAGCTTGATGATGGATCTGCTTAAAGCAGAGAATTAGCAACGCTGGATGCTTTATCCACCAGGGAAGTGTGCTCTCTTAACTAAAACCTTATTTTGGTACTAAAATGCTTTTTCCAAAAAGAGCCAAAGTAAGTTTTCATGGTGGAGATGATGAAGCTCCTTTAAATATGCTTAGAATTCATTTGAAAATACAGGTTAAAATCAAAGTACTTAACAGTGCAGGAAGAGTTCTACTTTAAATCCTATCCTATATTTTGGGATAAGTAAAGAAAAAAGTTAATAATGTCCTGGGGTAATTTTATTTTTCCCTATGTAAAGGTGATTAAAAGGTGATTATTAGCAGCTGTGAACATGACAAGCTTACATAAAGTAGTTAAGGCATGCTTGACTACTAAAGATTTTTGTGTTTTATTGCAACAACTGAATTCAGGTGGCTGGCTTTGGATAGGCATCCAGTTCATGCATTATTAACGTTGATCATCATTTGAGCATGCAAGTAATTACAGAACCTGGGACTGTTTTCCCCCTCACTGTGTCTTTGGCAGATGTCGAATCAAAAGGCTTTGTGTCTTTAACAACAAACAGTATAACAGGATTATCTAAGGAAGCGTAGAAACTACGAGGTGTGCAGGTTTTTTTCCTAAATAGATTTAAAACTTAAGAACCTGTGCAAAAACCATGGAATTCATTGTGTGCTGTAACATATAACAGTGTGTATGTACAGATAGCGTATATATATTTATTATAGCTGTGCAAATACACTGTAATATAATGTACCAGTGCTGTCATGTTCTAGCACTGTAAGCTTAATGCAAAGGCAGGGTAGGCTTGGAGCAAGACTCCTCTACAGTTACAGGGTCACAGCCTCAGGAATCTGGCTGTTGTTCCAAACCATTCATTTGCCTCTGAGTTAGAAGGGGTGATTTTTGTGCTTGCTTTAAGGATGTGGCACCCTAGTACCAAGCCAAATATGCAATAGCGTTCATTCTCATTAAAAAAATGAGATGGCTTAAAGGTTACTCTTCATTTTGCTGTTAGTGGAGAAACGAGTTGGTCAGGGCAAGCCTTGTTTCACAGTTTTACTGAACACAACAGAATACAGGTAAGTTATCCTAATAACTGGTAAAAATGAAAATCAACTGAGGACATTAAAATGTTTTCAAAATTTTCTTGCTGCAAACTGCCAGCTTACAAGCCTTGGTTTTGCAACATTTCATGGTAGCCAGTAAGTAACCAAAAATTTTACTCAACTCTGTGACTCCAGAAACCTCCTGCCCAATGTGTGTTGTAAAAGTTAATCTAATGCGGGCTGGCATGCACAACATAAAGACAGGTGACATTAAAAATTCTTTCTAGCATCACCCGTGTTCTGTATATATTGCTGTGCCGCCTGAGGAAGCAACTGAGTAGCTCTGCTGGACATCCCAGACTGACACAAGCGGTGGGAGTGGCAGGGTGTTTCTAGCCCAAGAAGGAGGGTCAGCTCTCAAGAGTTGTGGAAGTTAGACCAGGTGTTTATGAACTCGTGTTGTGAATGGAGGCTGACAGAGAGCAATTTTCCCTCTGCAGTTCCTGGATCCCAGAGAGGCTAAAATAATGATTATCACGTACAGGACTACATGTCCAAAGTTTGGGTCCAGAATTTAAGGCTGCAGCTGGTTGGGTGCTTGCCCAGCAGTGTCTTGTACCAGCAGCTTCTGTTGCCTCCGGATGCTGTTACAACTGTTGTCTTGTTAAAATTCAACTCAGACCCTTGGTAAGGCCATGGGCACCAGCCACAGGGCTGTGTAGCATTACTAGCTCTGCAAACAGCCCTAGGAGAGGTGAGGTGTAGTCATCAGCTCATTCCCCTCCAACCCCCTTGAAATATTTGTTTGGTTTTATATAAAATCCAAGAGGATTTTAAAGAACATTCTGTCACTAAGGCCACACAGAGCTGCAGCTGGGTGCCCTGGCAGTGGAGAAACACTTGTCAGGTGGAGAAGGGAAAAAGGGCTTTATTTGGCAGATCACACAGGAGACATCTCCCCAATTTTTACTTCTTCTTTATTGCTAGGAAGCGTCCACAGAAGGAGATCTAAGATCATTTCAAAATCTGAACTCTCAAACACCATTACACTGAGCTTGCTTAGAAGTCTTTTTGCATAGGATATGGAGGAAGCAGAGTCTCAAAACCCCCTCCCTGAGCACTTGAGCTGTGATACGGCTTTACCAGAGGAAAGCTTTCATGTTGCGAGCAAGAATTTGTTTTGCTTCTGCATCTTGCTTTTTAGTCAAAACTGGAGATTGCTGTTATTGCCCATGACCCGATTATTTTATTTTAATTCCACTCAGGTTCATTATTTGTGATGTTCTGTTGGACAGTTTGTCTGGAGGATTTTTCTGTTGGTAATGATCTTCAGCACACGCTGAAGGGGACTTTACCAAAGTCAGAATCAGGAGGATTAAGTAATCTTGACTCACAGGCAAACTGGACATCAGCTGCATCTCATAACAGTCCAGATACTCGTGCACTCTGATCTTATTTGATCTTGAACATTAGCAAGTCTAGAGCAAATGAGACGCACCCTCAGAAACAGATTAGAACCCGCCTGCAGCTCATGTTTGAGATCAACTCCAGAGAAGCCAAACAAGGCAGCTTTGTGTTTTGGGAGGGACTTTTTAATGGTATTTTGCAAAAGAAGCAAAACCGCCTGAATGCGACTTATTGACCAACACTGATATTGATTAACGTGCTGCCTTCTCAACTCCCTTGCTGAGTCACAGCTTGATTCTTTCTTTTCTTTATTGTTATTCTTTTCCCTACTATAAGGGCCTGACCCCAACACCTACATGAATGAGATCAGTCTTCAGGTTCCAAGCCAGTCTGAATTACGACAGAAACTGTCTTCACTGTCATCGACTTGCACCGACTCTGCCAGCCAAGATGCAAGCGAAGGGGAGTCTCCAGTTGTTCAGTCTGATGAAGAGGAAGTTCAAGTGGACACTGTCCTTGCTGCTGGAACTGAAAGAAAGGGCACCTCAGATGTTAGTGATGAAAGTGACTCTCAAACTATTTGAATCTTAAGACCATATCCTTTAAGAATGACTTCTGAATGAGTGAACACGTGAATGAAGAGCTTGCCTGAGTAACGGTTTGCTAACTGAGCAGAACAGCCAGATCTTTTTACTTAGTCATTACAGCCTTTTTACAAAATTGTCAGTCATGTGGAGGTGGGTTTTTAAACAAAAAAATGCCTAAAGCACACACACTTTAACAGTAGTCTTGGGGCTCAGGGGAGCAGGAAAACTTTTCTATATACTATGTATAAGAGAATTAAAGGGGAAGCATACAAGACTTTCACCACTAACCCTGAAATGGCTGATTGGAAATACTTAAGACTCGATGTGTAATACTGAACCCAAATTGTTCCTTGCATGCATTTTCAGCTGCTGAAATGGAAGACTTAGGAACCAAACCAAAATGAAAAGTTATTTTCTACTCTTTACTACCTACTGTCTGCCTACTGCCTTTGTCTACTAACGCAGCAGTGTCTACTCTCTCACATTTCTTATTCAGGACCAACTTAGATATTATAGGTGTTAAGGAAAAAAGAAACTGAAAAGGAGGAGAGATGTATATTGAAATGTTACACTCCTCGTGGAGCAGATATCTTAGCATTGTATAAACATACTCCTCTTTTGAGATAAAATAAAGTATTTCTATCCTGACCATGTCTTTTACTTGATTACCCAGCTATTTCATCCATGACAGTAAACAGAGGAGACTAATTGAGAAAGAAATGGTTATTTATACTGCACCAGTGTAATTTAGTTTTCCATGGTAACATCTGTTCAACTACACTGATGCAAGCCAGCTGTGTAAGGGAAATAAACCCAAACGAATTCTAAATTAAGTGCATACATTTTATAAACCTTAGGACTTGTAGTCATCATCATCATCTTTCTGCCATATTTTTTATTCTGCAGTCATTTTTCTCTCTAAACTTGAGGTCTGAACATATCTAACACCTGTTTCTTGTCAAGTCTCATGCTCTGTTTGCAGGGTTCTGCTCTCCTTTGAGAAGGCTCCTGGCTCCTGCTCTTCATGCACGGAGGGAAGGAATGTAATCAGAACCAGCGTAAGTAAAAGGATGAGCTGTGATGTAGAGATCCCTTCCAAAGACCTGCCCGGACAAAGCTAATAGTTGTGAATGAGGCATCTCCTGCCACCAGCCAGCTGGGGAGTGGCCACTTTCCCTAAATATTCACTCTATCTCCTTGTAGCTGGCAAAGTGTTTCCTGACCCCTCTCAGGAAAATGACAGCTAGAAGCTCTCTGCCTACAATTAGATATTTACTATTTAGCAAAGCGTATGTTGAAAGAAATGGTTCTTGAAGGAGCTTACTTTACTCACTCACTTTCCAGAAGACAGACAAAATGTCCAAAAAAGTTTGTTTTTATTAAACCTTGTAGTACAAACCTGGAAAGTAAACAAAAAACTGGCAATAAACAACATGAAGTCTTTCCTTACAAGGAAAGAGAGCAGAGCAGCGCTAATAAATTAAATGTCAAACTGTAAGCCATAGTCAGAAGTTTACTGTCAAGAGGGAAAAGTACACAGCAAGGCCATAAAAACCAGACAACCACATTTGAAAAACACTTGACTCTGTTTATGTTATTGTTAAATATTCCAAAACAGTTCAGTCTTCTGCAACAACAACCAACAAATTGTATTATAGGACTTTCCTGACAGTCACCACTGGCAAGCTCAGTGCAATATGGGTAGCTACGGTATTGTTGAATTCAATTACGAAACAAAACAGTTTGTGAAAACATTTTCCCTTTTTTATTCCACACATACTGTACACACAACCAGAAAAGGGCAACAGCTACTCCATTATTATTTTTTGTTGTTGTTCAGTGATGTAAGCAGCACTTATAAATGTTACAAGAAAAACCCTGTAAGCATCCAATCCAACCGATGAAGAAAGTGAAATGTAAGGCTTTTCTTCATCTTGTCTCCACGCCATCCCTCCCCCCACCCCAAGAAAAGGCTCAAGTATTTAAAAAAATTTACAGGCATATGTACAAAAGGTGTGATTTTTTTTTGTTTTGTTTTGTTACAACATGAAGAGAAAAAAAATAGACAAGATGAAAGCAAATGCATTTTCACATTCAAAAGAAATACGCAGACCTGCTAGTGGCTCTAAATGTGATCACATAATGAAACAAACTCAAAACAAAAATTAATGCTTGACTGTGTAAAGGTGTGGGAAAAAAAAAACAGCAGTGGAATGGAAATGGAATGTTAGAAAGATTGCACGTCTATGACAAAGAAGCACTTATGGCTTCGATCACTTTTTTTTTTCTTTTTTTTTTTTTTTTCTCAAAGGATGCTATTGAAGGGTTTTTGATAAAGTAGCCAACAGCACCAAAAAATAACAGAATGGATTTCCTAATGAAATCAGGCACAGTTTTCCCTCACATGACTCCTCAAGGCAGGCAGTCTTTTTTTCCTCCTTTTTTTTTTTCTTTTTTTTAAAATTTTTATTTTTTTCCCCTCAAAACAGATGCATAGTGATGTGCTGGTAAAAGAGAACATACTCCAAATCTCCTCCTTTTGCCTACGGTTAGGAAACAAAGTCCATCTTCAGCTGCCATAACCTCTCAAAGAAAGTGTGTATTCTCCAATTTAAAAAATTACAAAACTCATCTTGCCGTGACAGAATAAAAGACAGCCAAAGTAAAGCAATTTCTTTCAAGTTTTTGTCTCCTATCCCTTTTCTGTCTAGAAAAATCTGCTCACATGACTGGAGAACAAATTAGAAAACACATCAAACTTTAACCTATCCAAAAAATGGGTTAAAAGCCTTTTTTTTTTTCACAGTTACCAAAAAGGCTTTTTTTTTTTTCAGCGATAGGGACAATACAAATTTCGTATTTTATCAGCCCCTTGCCGGTTTTAAAACAGTGAACATACGGCAGTTTAAAAAAATCAGACTCCTATCTCTATCTATTCTAAGTACAAAAAAAAATTCATCAGTTTAATGCTAAAACAAAATTAGTTCTCTAAAACAAGAAGAAAATCTTCTTTAGAGCTAGTGCAAAGACAGCTTGTATTCTACAGCAAGTACTCCAAACTATGGTATAATAATTACAAAAAATATATATAAATTGACAAAATGAGAGTGTTGGCATCTTCAGGATTAACTTGAAGCACTTTTGGATGAACTGGAGGATGAAAGCCTAGATGATGGCACGTCCACCGTCGCTCTCTTACGAGGTCCTCTTTTTGGTGTAGGCTTGCTGATACAGTTCTCAATGCTGCCATTCTTACCAGATACTTTTCCACAGATTTGATTGACTAGACTGATTATTTGTTCCTGTTCAGGAAGTGGGGAAAACAACACAAGTTAGCATCTGCTCTCTTTCTCTGTTCACTTCTGATGGACAGGGATGTAGTGCTGCCCTTTGGACTGAAAGCAGCCACTGCCCTTTCTTAAGCTTCTCCCTCCAAACTTGATGTCAGTGCTAGAGCTGGCTTAACTCTAAGCAAGAATAAAGAAGCTGGGCTATAAGGCAACAGCACCAGGGTCAGAAATGTTCTTCAGACATAGTTTAAAACCCACTGCTGAACAAAGGTGCAAATGCCATAAATTTAAATCCACAGTAACATAGATTATAATACAGTATTTGCCAAATATTTCTTTAAAATTGAAGAAAAATATTCCACTTTTTCCTTGTCACTGGTTGCAGGATGCTCCTTTCATTTAATGCTCTGTAGGATCTCTGTGTGCCCAGGTGCACAGAGAAAGATGCCTTGCTGCCAGGCAGAAAAAGGGTCCCTGGCGCTATTACGAGCAAGAGACAGGAGTCCTTGAACTGCACATCAATGTGTTTCAGCTACAACTTCACTCCTAATTCCATTACGTTGTGGGATTTGATGAAGTCTGGGGAGCGTGGGTGAGATTTTTTTGAACTGGCTGTCCCCTCCTAGTGAGAACGTTTATTTTTGTGCAAAGTTGAGACAGCCTCTTAACTGAAGTCTCCCTAAGGATCAAGTGGATCTACCCAGTGGCATTTGACATGCCGGTTCTCTCTCACCATTCACAGCCTTCAGAACCAGTTCTGTAGTAATAACCAGGTGTGCAGTCAGGCTCTTTCAGAAATGGAGAAACATAGTGACGGCCTATTTACATTTCAAAACAATCAGCAGCATCAGCTAGTACTAAATGGGAGGCTTTTCTTGCCTTTCCCAATGCAGCCTAAAAGATCTACTTTGTAAATAGAAATCCTAGCAAAAAATAATTCTTGCATGTGACTCTCCTGGAAAGAGTGGCATTGAAAACCTCAACAGAATTAACAGCTCTGTGAAAATACAGGATGTTAGGGGCTAAATAATCTCAAGAATAAGAGAAACACTGGAAAATCTCTGAATAGTTTCTTGAAACTCTTCAGCGTTTATCACATTACAAAGGTAACTTCACTCCTGTCTGGGCTTCTTAGCTTGTCCTTGTTTCTGCCTACACTACCTGATGCCAGAATAGAGGCTACAATTAAAAATGAACAAAGCAGTGAGGGCACGATCTGCTCAAGGCTTAACTTTGCCCTTTGGGGGTTTTCCCCATTCTTCTATGTGCATACATACCAAAAAGGCTTATCTTACCTCAGGCTGACAGTGAAATGCCACCCCCTCTCGTTCCCCATCCCCACGCTGTCTGTGCACAAACGGCAAATGAGACATGTGAAGAGGCATTAGCCCAGAACCCAGGCACAGTCCTAAATCAGTAGCCTGAGTTTTCTGATTATTCATTGTCACATTGAGCTATTCAGTCATTACTGAGCCTCTCACCTACGAGGACTCGACAAGTTTGCTTAGCAGAGGGTTCAGGCTGGACTGGAGTAAGAACTTCCAGTTACCAACAGAGAGAACTTACCCTAAAGCACAAAAGTTATCATAAATTAACCAGTCAAAGCGTGGCCTCATGTTCTACAGCATCTCAAAGCATTAAATGGCTTCTCTGGTCTCTAACACATGTTCACACAGTTTATACGTTGGGTTTCATCTTTGTAATTGTGTTTCCCTCTGTTTCTTTTATTTAGCTCATAATAAAGTGCCTTCTTCCCACACACAAAAAAAACCCCAAACCAGCAAAGTGCAGTCTCCTGGGGTCTCAGTGGGCCAAAGGCAGAGTTAAGTCTACTCCCAAGCTTTCAGGATCCAAGCTCACCACCACCACCAAGCTCTCTTGTACAGACCTCGTCGTAACGGTACATCATTTTCAGTCCCCGACAAGACTTCTGTTTTTCCACATGCCGCAGGGCACACTCCAAGCAGAAGACAACATTTTCATTCTCCTGTACGACCTATAAAAATGCAGAGGGAGGTGGGGAGAGAACCGCAGTAAGTTCCAAGTTGTAGCCGTGTTAGAGAGATGACATTTTCCTGTTGCAATACATGAATTAAACCTGTATTTTACTACGAGTTAGTGGAAGAAGGCATAAACATGAAACGTTAGACATTATTAATGTGTAAGAAGAGGAGAGCACCTGTCCCTTTTTAGGTGCTAATGTTGGCAAATACATACAATTTAAAAAGAAAAACCATCAATAGTAATGCAACCAAATCCAAGTGCCTGAAGCTCTATTGATATCTACTATGTAGCCTAAAGCTTTCCCAAAACCAGACGTTTCCCAGTACTTTAAATGCTCCCTTGAATAAGGATAAAATCAGAAGCTTAGCCACAGGATTCCTCAGCTACTGTCTCATTCAGCAGAGGTCACATTTGCTTGGCTGGCTCCCTGCCAAGCCTACGCATTCTGCTTGGAATTTGACAACCAAGTTGACTTTTTTTGTCCCTTATTACTGTTAAGGATGACAAGGAAAAATCCTTCCCTCAATTACACTTACTCCAGAGCAAGTGGACCAGAATTAAGAGGGTTGTTTTTTTAAAACAAACTTTTAAAGTTACTTCAAACTAGTCCAGCTCAAACATGTCTTAGCTGCTCAGTGGTCTAAAGACACGGATAAGCTCGGCATATTCACATATGTCACATATTTTAACATCCTATTTCCATCAAAAAACATAACATACACAACCAAAGAACCCCAAAAGATGACAGGAAAAAGGACTGAATGTGGACTTGCATGCAGTGTATTATGTTTATTTATATATCTGATCTTGAAACTAAGTTGTGGCTTTTAAACAAAACTACTGTATTTCTAGCCGTTCTGCACACAGCTGAAACCTGAAGGCATCACTGCAGTGGTTAGCACACTTCCAAAAGCAAGCAGGCAATTACTTTGAAAAAAGAGAGGGAGTTTATGGGCATGACTTCTATTTTTGAACAGACAGGTGGCAGACTGCACATCTTAGCTTGATAGACAGGATACATCTACCCTGCAATCTGGCTTGCAGGGAAACTGTCGCAGCAGGGGCTGCAGCTGCAGGCCTGAGATTCAAAGCAGCGATTTTGAGTTATCATCTCATCCGAAGAACGGTTCTTGCTACCCGTCAGTAACCTGCAGGTATTGGCGTTACCCTTCCTGGTGCAATGCAGACGTGCTTGTGGGTGTCTGAGTGACTGGTTTATCCCTTCCTCACAGGGAGAGAAGCCAGCAGACACCAACCATTGTTGTCTGTCACCGCTGCCTGAGGCGATAAATGTTCTGACACAAACCAAATCAGCATCTCCACTTCTTGTGTGAAGCGCGAGAGATGTGTCTCTAGTTCCATGCTGTCTCTCAAATGCTGATAGTCCCCTACAGTAGCTTAGATCAGGGGAAAAGGCCTCCAGTGGTAGCGAAGGGTTTTACTCACCATGGAAAGATAGCACAAGTGCTGACAAATCTGACATCTTCTCTCTGACGTTTCTAACTGCAACCACTTTCGAGGCTTTTTCTTTCCATCCATCCCTGTGCTGCTGCTGTCGTGGCTACCGTAGCGTGCTGAAGAATGGAGACCTGCCTCATAAAGCTGCTGCCGCTGCCTCAGCTCCGTGTCCCTGTGAATGTTTTATGCAATTAGACATCGGCATCACCTTGTACCACCACAAAACCATGTACAATGTCCCTTTTACCACCGTCATCACTGAAACCTTAGCTCCACACAGCAAAGCCCTGAGTGTTGTTGGGAGGCTAGTGCCATTTCCTACACGTGCTGTGAGACAACAAGCACCGCAGAAACACTGCCTAATTGCAAAAGCTACCTCTGGATTCTAACAGCGACCACTGTATCAAGCCAGTGGTTCTCAAACTGCTCCACAGAGAACTGGGGACTGCTGAGTACATCCTGGAGGTCGATGGTTGCTGGGGCCATGTGGAGAGTCAGGAGGTGTGGCTAACATGACTGTCATTCCTGAAGTTGCCAAAAGCCACCTTGAGGAGGAGGAGCTGATGGTGTCAGGAGTACCAAAGCCACCTTCATCAGGAGGCAGAGATGAACCAAGGACCTGCTGCCATGAGGTGCTTCAGGCAGGAAAGGGGGAGCAGAGCAAGTGATTTTGCCAAAAGACGAAGAACTCTGTACACCCAGGGGAAAAAGAAGGAGATATCAATTAAGAGTAAAAACTAAGCCCTCTAGCTGCCCTTCAGCCATGGCATTTGCAAGGTGGACAGTATTTCCTATGCTGAACTCTAGCATTGGGAGAGCAGGGTGGGTCAGAGCTGTGTGGAAGACAGCGACTGTGGAGTGAGCTGAGCAGATGGAAGGGGAGAATAAAAAATTTCACCACCAGACACAGCTGAAGATGGGTGGAGAGCCAAGCTAAGCAAATGGCATGGGCAAACTGCACATCTAAGGCAGATCAGGAGAGGCAGCAAAAGACACAGAACAAACAAGCAAAACAAAAGGAAGGAAGAAAAAAATACAGTAGAGCATTCCACTTTGGCTGGGATTTTTTCACACTTTGTTGTATCGGATTTTGTTTTACATAAGCAGCCACAGGAAAGACTGATATCCTCCAGAGAATTCCAACCTAAGCATGAGAACAAGTTTGAGAACCACTCTGATAGAGGTTGATGTGATGGTCTAACAGCAAGCGCCAACATTTCTGTTTCACCTTTCGCACTTGCAGACTTTTCCTCTTCAAGGGAAAAAAAAAAAAAAAAAGACAAAAAAGTGCACTTGGAAGTGAATATTCCCACAGGGGAACCAGCTGCAGGTAAAGCAGTCAGCACACCTCTTTGTATTTCTTTCTGAACACTAAAACAACTCATGGGTTGTTTTCCCCTTCAATATGTCACTGGAAAATTTCCAAATGAACATGCTAGTTAGTTAAATACAGTTTGTAGATTCCATTCATCAAAACTTTCTTGACATCTCGAGTACCAGTTGTCACAAACTTGAAAGATAGGTAGCAACTACATGGTAGGGAACAAAAGAGAAGATTATTACACAGGAAGCCAGGCAACATGATATTTTCTTTTTTTTACCTACTTTAAGAGAAACCCTAAACATGTTTCCTTTACACTGGAGAGAAAAAGGAGCATCAAATATTTTTCTTTAAAATCTTAAAGTTTTAGTGCAAAGAGGCGTGAGGGCCCATGCATATAAGCTGCTGACATATTCAGTGGATTAAATCAAGACAAGTTCCTGTATACAAAGTACCTTCTACAACTGTAGTGTAACAATCTTGATGCTGAAGACAAATGTTCCTGGTGCAAAACCCATTCCAGGTATGGATTGACAGTGGCTACAGATGCCAAGTGACTAAAAAACTGAAGAAAGTTTCTTAACCACTTGGCATCGTGCAGCTCACCTAATGCATCAGGAAATCTCAGCACCAAAAATAACAAAATGAAAACCCAAGGCAAACTGTAGTTTTATTGCTTTGATGATGCCCAAAGTAGGGAATTCTTAGAGTAAGACATCCTAACCATGGGCACACTCTCATCTGATACAGCCAAGGAAACTGCTTCTTCCACATGTGGCTGTCTTCAAGTATGTTTGCTGGGCTTTTGCTTGGTTATGTGGGTTAAAAACATGCGTCTGAAATGGTTACTTACCACCTCTGAGGTCTGTCAATGAAAACAAAATAGGTACAACAAGCCCCCAATTCGTTACCTGAGCTCTCCAAGAAGTGATGATATCGTACTCAGAGTCGGTCCATTTTCCTTCTTTGCTTCTGCCGTTGCAATCTGATAAAGCAACTTTTCCATTGAAAATGGTTTGGCTATACGTCGCCTCTTCATTTCCTGGGGCAGAAATTGTCAGATTAATTCTTAAGCAAATTTGGACATAAAAAGTTATTAAGAATGAATTAAACATAGCAAAATGTAGCCTTTTAAAACAAGCAAAAGCAAGAGCTTTCTATAGTCTAAATTAAATAAAGTATTTATGTTTCTAACTTACATCCAGTGCCTGCCTAACTTCATACTGAAGGAAATGCTGACTATAAATCAGTTCTTAGAGTGGAAAGCCAGGTGTCTGAGTGCTTTAGGTCTTCCTGTTGAAAGAAGATTTTTCTGCATGTGCTTTAAGTGAACCGATGCCACAGAAGAAAACTTTGATAACCTAGACCATATGTTTCCTACCAGACAGTCATAGCCAACTGTTTTGTCAGGGAATACTCTAGTGCCTGTTAGAGCAAACGTTTTCTTTTCATTCAGAGTCACCAGTAGAGGCCAAAACCATTATCTGTAATGCATGATGGCACACGTGCTAAGAAACAAATCTGTACTCTATCTTTTCATCACAAGCTTTACTGTGAAATTTAATGCAGAGATAAGACAGGCAGAGTCTGTCTACAAAGAGAATGAAGCAAATACTCCAATACCACGATGTTTCAGCTACACCCCTTTTTCAAAAAATAAAACTAAACTTCAGCAATGGGAAAGACCAGGATACAAAGAGATGTCAGGAAAATGAGAAAAATAAAAAGAGCATATATATTAACCAGTTCACTGAGGTGGAGGAACCAATAAACACCTCAAAATTCTCTCCCTAAAACCACCTTTTTCCTGTAGATGCCAAGAGAAGTAACCAAATCACCAATTGCAAGCATTGAAGTGATAATCCCTAGAAATGTATCTTAAAAAAAAATAGTAACCTTTGCTGACCAAAAAGTGTTCAAAAGCAGTCACAGGTAAGGAAAGAATCCTTCAGGAGGTTCTGCTAAACCTGTGTGGGGTCAGAACAATTGCAATTTTAGGAGTATTACAAGAAGTTTTGTTGTGCACTGGGTTTGCTTTGCATATTGTCTGAGGCTGCATAAGAACAGCCACTTCAAGCCAGATCAAAAGCCTGCACAGGCAGCACACACAGCCAGGATAAAAGGCCACAGTGGGTGGAAAGAGAAAAAAGCAAGGTACACTCCTGCTGGTTGGCAGCTCAGCAACCCCTCCAAGCCCGAGACAGGTCTGTGATGTGTTCAGCACAACTCACGGGATCTGTGCATTCATCTGTATTTTTGAACTCATGTAGGTTCTTCTCTTCCTTACAGCACGGATACACAGATAAGTATTTTAGAACAGACTTCTGTTTGCTTTTGACCTACTACCTAATAATTTCTTTTAATGACATGTTTTTCCACATTACCAAAGACAGCAAACATTCATATTATAATTATCATCACCTTGCTGCTTCTGAGCTGATCTTACTATCATATATGCCATTAATTTTCCAAGCTGAGTAGTCTACTTACATTTAATGCAGAAGCTAATTCATATCTTTAGTCATCAGTCTCTGCTGTGTTTTTTTGAGTTACTCTCTATTCTTTTTTCCAATTAGGGACTCAGACTTGCACAAACATTCATACCAAGAGCCTAAACACACTATAGCAATGTTTCTGCTCTGTTCCCTATTCTCTCTTTGCAATTCCTAACATTCAAGATTCTTTTACAAATCTCCCTGGAGCACTTAGCTGGCAGCTCCATAGGAATCCAAAGACCTCTTTTCTCAGTCACAAGAGATCATTCAGAGCCTATTGTTATGCCTGTCAAATTAGGATTATTTTTTATTCCTGAGTCATTTGAAATTTATCAACCCATCTTCTCACTCAGTATCATGAAATCTTTCTGTAACACCGCATAGCTTTAATTTTTGCTGTCATTACCATTCATATCCTCAGTACAAAGGATCAGTTTTGCTAATCACTTCCTTTTCAGGATTATTTACAGATATGTTGAACTGTACCGATCTTGTAACAAATTCCTGAGGAATGCAGAAGACGACCTCTCTCCGTGATAAGAACTGACCACTCGTTCCCATCCTCTGCCTCTCTACAAATCAGTTATTATTTTGGTGTGTGAGGTTTTCCATTTAACCCATGGCAAATTAACTTCTTAAAAAGCCTCTTCTGAGGAACCTCAGCAGAAGTCTTCCAGAGATGCAGATCTCAGTTGTGTCTCTTTGGCCATGTACCTTTCCAAAAGTTTCAAGGCCTGGGGGCTGTGACCTCACTGCAAAGCCATGCTGGTTGTCCCAGTCTCATTCTTTTCTACGTTCAGTTTTTCTTTCGGCCTCTAGCAATCTGTTCTTCAATGTCTCTAGCATTTTGCTAGAGTGGTTGTTTTACTTGCATTTTTATCTTCTGGTCACAAAGGGGATTTTTTCTGGTCTCGCTTCAAACAGAGTCCTTTCTCCTGGTCTTCAGCCGTGCCAAGTTTAGCGGGGATTTGCCTTTTGAAACTTTGTTTTTGCTAGGTAATGGGCACATGTTGTGAACCTTTAGCACAGCATCTTTAAACAATTTCTATGCTGCAGCAAATACTTAACCCTTCTTTCTGCATTCACAATTTAACAAGCTTCCTTAGTATTATGTGAATCTGTTATTTGAAATGAAATACCCCAGCCATGGATATTCTGCAGTTTACTGTGTTTTCAAGGTTCTTAATCTCTGATCACCATCACAGTACAATTATTTGATAGTGATGTTTTTAACTGGGCTCCACCATTGCTGAGAAGCCAGACGACAGTTTCTGCTCATGTGGATTTCTCAACTAGCTGCTCCATGAAAAAATTTTGGTTCTGGCATCACACACCAACACAAACACTGTCCTAGCTAGGCGAACACCACCAGCATGTCCCACTATCAGCATGTGTCCTGCCCCTGCAGATTCTGTCACCTCCTTTAGTACAACACAGGCTATGTCTACACACCATCCAGTATGGCAGAGCAGGAGTGATGTACAGAATACTACAGTTGATGCTGATGAACCAAACATCTAGAGAATGTCTATGTGTAAAGCCAATGGCTCTAGTTCAGAGCAGTCTACCCTGGTCCTGTGGCCACACCACCACCACCAGTGTCTGTAGGACATCAAGTGAGCTTTTGGGGCACCTCTTCCCATTTGGTTTCATCTGAATGCAACCCAGTCTGCCCAGGCTAAGGCAGCTCTGTGATAGGAACCAAGGAATAGTTAGCTGTGTGGTGTTTTAAAGGCACATTAATCACCTAACTAAAAGTTGGGGGGGGCGCAAAATACATATAAAGTCCCTGCCAGCATCTTGGCTGGACAGCCAGGAGCACAGTGCTAATACTACACTACACTTTTTCTCTTCAGGAAGGGAAGATCAGTGCACAGGGATTCTGTCACTGGTGACTGAATTAAACGTGGCTTATTTGACTGTAAGCTCTCTTCTGTGTGCAGCAGTGCTGCTCCAACTGGATGACTAATTCCATCTTTTCTACATACTTCTTCCTCTTGTATTATGGTACCAGCTGAGTCTCTTCTTTCCACCAAGTTTCTGGTAGTCCCTATACCACCAAAGAACAACTTTAAAATCAAACATTCCTCCTTATATCCAAACCTCTAGACTAGAGTGCATTCATTTAGTCTAATATTCTTTCTTCCATTTCTTAAATGAGTTTTATTGACTTTGCCCAATGCCTTATTCAAGGATCCAGAGTTACCCCTTTGCCATTCCAAACAAACCCTTCCACCACATATGTAAAACTTCTCCTCATCCTCAGTTTAAAATTTCAAAAGCTCTTTAGAGTGTTTTTTAAAAGCCAGTGACCTGGTTCCATGTATGGTTTAGGTGAAACCTGTCTATCCCTTTATACAGGCTTTATACAAATTATTTTATTCCAGCAATTACCCCAATTCCTTATAAACTGAAATCAATGCAATTTCAGATGAAGAATTTCATTTTTCCATATATTAAAAGAGACTGAGCAGTCATTCAATACAGAGATGGACCAACATTGTTTAGTAATATAAAGAGAGTCACTATAAAAAAATCAGGTCACGGTATCACAGAATGAAAACAAAGTTAATGTATCAAACAGCTGAAAACTGTCAATATTGCTATTGAGAATGGACAGACAGGAAGGTACAGTCAGTTCTTTGCCAGAGAGTTCAATAACAGTCCAGAAGAGGAATCTTGCTTATTACATAGAATGTCTCACAAGCTCCAAAAAGCACAATCCCAGCCAGCCTTTGAAAATGGCAAAGTGCCTTGTCAAAGTGAAGGAACCAAGGAAGACTTCTGACAATTTAAGGGGTTTAAGAACACAGGACAGTTTGAGGAAAGAAGAAGGGAAAACAGGGGGATGAAAGAGAACAATGCAGTAGGTGTTTCCAGAGTTATTTTGCTATAAACACATATCTATGGTTCTTGCAAACTTTGTTGAGAGCTATGATTTCAATTTGCAAAGTAGGTTATCCTAGACTGGAATCTGCTGTCAGCTTATATTGACTCAGTGAAAAACTCTTAGAAATTAATCAAAAGAAACTGTTCTTCAGAATCTGAGGCACCAAGAAGAACTTTTTAATTGCTGCATAGTGATTTTTGTCTCTTACAGGAGTAGTTTCACAATATCAAACAAGTGTTCAGTAGAGCAATAAATACAGCATACGAAGTTAATAGAATTGTGTACCTTCAGACAGAAAAGGTTAGCTCAAGAGTCTCATTCCTTACCTACACACATATACAATTCCCACCATCCCCCAAAATAAATCTGTAATAAAATAACATTTTATTTCAAACTAAGTTAATATACAGTTAGTATAACCAGGCTGGAAGAATTCCATTAACCCTAAAGAACCCAAACCTAACTGTAGACATATTACTTTTAATTACTTGCTCACTACTTGGTCTAGAGCTGTAAATGATAATTTACTAGTGGCTTTGCTATAAAACACTACCAAAACAGTGTCTGTAATCCACAGTGTATTTGAGGAGGTTAGGAACATAAGTAGTGACGTATGTTCTTTGTTAAATATCAGAGAAATGTAGGCAAAATCATGATGACTGGGGAATTCACTTGTTTGTTTCTGCAAACAACCTGCCTTGGTTGTGTGAAAAGGGAATGGGAAGTTTGTTTTATTTACAGCTCAGTATCAGATGGGCTGGTCAGTGAACCTAAGCATTTTCAAGTTGATTAAAATAGAAATTGCCCTGATCAACAGCTTTTCCTGAACAAAGGAGCAGAGAAAGACAAGCAATGCAGCCATGAGTATTAATTGACTCTGCCTATTGTGAGAGCTAACAAGCACAGTTATTCAGATATTTGCACCTGAGATTCTAATGGTTCTAAAAAATATCAGTTAAAAAATCAGTAAGCATAATAGAATATATTATTATTAGCTCTGAAGGTATCTTTTAAAAAGCTTCCTCACAATCTGCTCTGCAGGCATAGCAATCTTCTGAATTTTTCAAGTATACAGCAGTTTTTAGCTGTCAATTATTACCTCAGTTGCTTTTCTGAAAACACTGGATCATCTTATGCCTTGCAAAATTTCTTCCTTCTTTTTATTTAATAGTCCACAAAGCCAGACGCAGTTGTACTAGTCTCACAACACTATCAATCCTGGAATGTCTGGTTTGCCGTCGTTTTAGATGGCAGGGCTGCGAATCCATTTTAACTCCTTTTCTCAACTTACCTTGGCTGTTTTAAAACCCATACTTGTCCACTGGGTGGTAGCAAAGTGCACTGTTTCAGAAACACTATAGCCACAACACACTTTAGAAACAAAGGATCCAGGAAAACAGACAACGAACTGCCCGCTCTGCTGTACAGTACGGTGCACCCTGATCCCCTCCTTGCACAAGACTTCTGGGGAGATCTATAAAGACATAAAAGCAAACCAAAAAGAAATGGAAAGCAATCAGAACTTCCTTTAAAGTTAAGAGTCCCCTTTGTGCTGTCACATGCTACTTGTGGAGAAAAGCTGTGCTGTGCTAACAGCCCAATTCTTTTCACTCTTCCTTCTCCACACGCTGAAGCTGAGTGTTTGGAGTTAGAATTATAGAAGCAGCTCTTTTGAAACCAACAGTTTAAACTCTCACTTGCCAGACAATCTCAAACACAAAGCTTCAAACCAATGCTATCTATCACTACAGAAAGTAACACAGATAATTCTGTCTATAACCTAGATCTTTCCAGACAGACATGGTATCAAATTCACCTTCCTACTACACCTGTGTTAGAGAATCATAGAATAGTTTGCATTGGAAGGGACCTTAAAGATCACCCAGTTCCATCCCCCTGCCAAGGGCAGGGACACATCCCATTAGATCAGGCTGCCCAAGGTCCCATCCAACACGGTCTCAAACATCTCCAGAGATGAGGCAGCCACAGCTTCCCTGGGCATATCCACAATTTCCCTGAGAAGAGATGTGAACACGGATAGTTGAGGGAGTTGGTTTTCTTGTGGGCTTCCAAATTTATACTTAGATGCACTAAATGGAAGTTGGTATCCGAGAGAAGTAAGTAAGAGAATAAAAAATACTTTGAAATCCTTTGAAGTATTTGGTTTCTCCTATCCATGCTGGCATCAAAAATGTCAGTCATGGCAGATTAATTGAGTACAAAACACCCCTTTTGTGAGGTTAAATAGATTACAGACTGTGTTAAAAATGGACATTTATTACATTTATTTCCAATTCAATATTTTAACAATTGAGCCTTGACAGAAAAATGCTACATAAGTAAACACTGCAAGCAGAAAGTAACCAGATTCTAACAACAGGCCCTGCATCATATAAACCAAAATAAACCCCCGAACAACCAGCCTTCTGATTAGCCTTGGGTTCTCAAACAGGAATACCTCTCCCAGTGCTAACCTACCATTACATTACTTTCAAGCATTTCCAGCCCTGGAGTGCCATTGGCTTGCAGCAGGGTATGTACCACATCATCAAGTTTGTTCTCCTCCTCCGCAGGAATGCAATACCTGTTGTTTTGTCAGAGGAAGAGAAAGATTTACTGTGGAGTAAATAATGGTCCACAGCTACACAGTAGTAGGCAATTCAGACTAGGACATTGATTAAAAGAAAGAAATTAAACATAGGCTTTCTCACACAGTTCTTTTTGGTAAAACACTAGGGAATCGTGGAATGTTGTTTATTTAGACTCAGTCTGATGGTGTTCACTAGACGCAAAAGGACACAAAATCCCTAAACCAGAAATGTGAACAGTCAGTGCTCTGTAGAATCAGGGGAGAAAAATAAGCAATAGCATGATATGCATTTTAATGGCACTGGGACAGCTAATTATGGACAGAAGTTTGCGCCTCATGAACACCAATATATGTACTGTTATCTTTATCATAACTAGTTTTATTTATTACCTGTGCATTAACTGAAGGATCTTTTTACTTACTAGCATTTTCTGTTCATGGCAATCAAGAAACCACAAATCACTTTCCCAGTTGGCACACAAATTAGCCTAAGACATTCTTGCCTTGCTTACTAAACAAATCCTTCATCCTTCCTCTCACTAGCAATGAAAGAAAGACCTGACTAGGAGCAGACAAAGCAGCAAGAGAGATTTAAAGCTCTGTAGGGCATATACCCTGAGTTGTACATCTTCCTTTCTCTCAGAAGCCAAGGAAGCAGCTGTCCTCTCTGTGCTCACTGCCAGCAGTATTCCCTATGCAGAAGCAACAAGAAATAATATACAAATCTCAGGTCTTAGCTGCACAGATCTACAGAACTGCTGTTTTGCAGGACATAGGGAGACAATATGGTGACAATCCACCACTACACTTGCTTGCACCCTGCCAAAAAGGCAATGGTTTTTGTCCAACCGGGAGATACCTGTTCTCACGATCTGGTAGTTGGTACCTGACGACTGCGAACTAAGCAGTATAGCTTGCTGGGAAATACTAGATTCCTAGACTTGAGTTGCTGCCATGCTGGGCTTATCTCTGACATTGCTTTCTCCAGATTTATCATGACTATTTTATTTCACTTTAATGATGAGACCTCAATCTGGAGCCCATGCCAGACACACACAGACACACAGACACACGTTTTTCCAAACGTGACAACAAGAGAAGAGAAAGAATCTATAAAGATTTTGGGGAAAGGATGCAGTTTCCATGACACAGAATCACAGAATGGTTTGGGTTGGAAGGGATCTTAAAGATCATCCAGTTCCAACCGTCCTGCCATGGGGATGCCATTACCATCCATCCAGCTTCCTCCACCAATTTCATAAAGCGTAATGCTGGCCTGTTACGCTACTTGCTTACAATATGCACTAATATTAACCCTAGATGCATAATACATTATCCTGCTTAACTGGTCTATAGGAGGCTGTACTTCCTATGATTTGAACACCTCTTTACTGTTCACTATCCTGATGAGGACTTCATTGATCTTCAAGTCAAGAATCAGAAAAGATGACAAAATCTACTCATACAGCTAACTGTAGCCACAATAAGGGCTCTAATGAGCTGGTTGCCAAGGTACTCAGAGTAACTCCTTACTCCTTATATTGACAGCAATTATGAGCTTGCTAAGAAAGCCTAGAGTTATAGAGACATGAAGTGGAAGAATCTCATCTTCATATGGATCAAGCCCCAAGAGCTATTTTAAATATATGCTGTGTATTAAATATTTCACGCTACCAACACTGCTAACAGTAAAAGCTGCATGTGTATAGAGTATTACCCTAGTTATATCACCTTAAATGGTGATGAGAGTATTTTAGATTCAAATCTAAAAGAGCCGACTCTTTTCTTCTAGAAATATAAATCTATCTGTAACAGCTGAAAAGGTTGAGGGAAGCAGTCCCTTACAAGACAGGCTTTGGAAAAGCACAGGAATGATGCATGTAGAGGAGGGCAAACACAGAAGCACTACTGGCAGGACTAAGGCTCATACTGCAATTTCATTTACTAGCAATTCTTCTTGTACCTATAGAAATGGAAAGTGCATAGCCAGTGCAGATGTCTGAGTGTCTCAGGCAGAACATCTTTTAATTGGCACTGAGGATCCTTTTTGAGTAAAAAGGTTAGGTCACTGACCTCTGCCCTGCATAACAATTGAGTTCTCCTGTGTTTCCTCTTCAGGTGGTAAATCTGAGAGATTAGACAGTGACCTAAGCAACCTACAGGTAAATGAAGTACCACTGATTTTAGCACCACAGGGACCTGTCCTTGGAAGAGAAGAACTCTGGATGTCGAGTGGACTTAGTAAGGCTTGGTGCCTGGTCACCTGCTTTGTTAGCATTGAGGCAGACACTGAATGCAATGCTGTCAGGGCTACAGGGCTATCAGATGTGGAGTTATTAAATTAATATTTTCCTCCATAAAGTTGGGTACTTGACTGCAATATTAAAAGTTGTAATGACTTGATATTGCATATTAGCTTGACACTTAAGCTAATAAGTGGCAGACTCGCAAAAAAATACCTTTTGCAGGCAAAGGAGTTTCACTTCTTCCTTCTTGTGTTATTCCTGCTTCATATCTACGTTTCATCAAGGCAATCATCGTAAGCACCTGAAGTTATGTACTTATGCGGTATAAGTAAGCTCATCAAGAAAAAGCACGTGGCTTCTCTGGGTTTATTCTTCTTGTCTTGGAAAAACAGGAGTAGCCTTTCCTGAAACTCTGGTTGGCTGCATTCAAGTCTTCCCAATCCCAAAGGCACATGTTTTGACATGCGCAGTACAAAAAGTGGCTTCAGACCTTCGTTACAAGATTCTTGAATACCTTCTGTTTGGAATTTGCTGTCATTTACGACTAGATGAATGTCAGAGAGAAACAGACTCACCGAAGGCTGAAGGACAATATAGCTTGCTTAGCATGTTGTTCCAACATTATATTATTATAAAACATCACAGATTCCTGATTCACAGAAGAGTGGGAAGAGGCGTGAAATGCCCACGACAGAAAGTGACAGAAAACTCCCATGTCTTCAGCATAATTCAGTGTTTACCTTTATCCTCTGGTATCATCACATAGTTTTCCAACTTCAAGTATACAGAAAGGAGCTCCTGCTTTAATGATTTCTTCCAAGATTTCAAGTCCTTGTTTCTGGGCCACGTGCTTTCCCAGTGTCAGCTGGGTCAGCACTGGTGACATCAGCACCAGATGCGAAATAAGGCTGTAAAACTAAGGGCTGAACTAAACACTTTGCAGGTGAATGAAATGCCATTGACATTGCCAAGGCCACCACTCCTGGATGCAAAGGGTGTCCTGCAGGCCTTCCCCTGTCACACTAAGGTGGGTAAAGACTTTCATAGCTCAGGGTTCAAAAGAGGAACTGCTGTAAGGGAACCAGCTTCTCATCTTTGCAGAGGGGAACCATTTAAACAACTTTTTTTCTCATTTTATTGCATTTTCTCTGATAATGAAATACGGTTACACTGCGTATCACTCATTGTTCTCACCAATGACCCTTTTGCACAGTGACACCGGCATGACAGGAAACTGGCAGAAAGGTATGTGACGTAACAGCAGCTGCTGTACTTCCATTGCAATCTAACTGAACATCTGTAGGTGTATGTATGCACTTTATTTAAAAAGGATTCACCATGTTCAAACCCATTGATAGGCTAAGTCTATTTGCACGGAGTGTCTAGAAAATATGAAATGTATCTAGCAGCTAGCTGGTAATGTTCACAGTAAGACACAAGAACAATGTGTGTAATCATATTCACAATTATGATCACACGATAATGAAAAAAATTCATATGACAAAAAAGGCAGAAGGACCTAACACGGGGCCCGGTAGACAAAGAGTTCAAGACATTTTGCATAAAACAGGAAAGTGGTGCCTATTTACTCAAACTATGGATTCAGTCATTTTACAAGTGACAATATGGAGCTGGCTTGACAAGTGTCTCTCTGTCAGCCTAACAAAAGCCTACCTTGACTAGCTGTCATTTGGCTTCCATGTCATGAAAACTTTCCACAGATTAAACCCTACATCAAGCAGAAATATTGCTAAATATATCAGGATAGAGCAGGGAAAATACAGTGAAACTTTTATTCCAGGAAAGGGTGTTTGATTGCTTAAGTTTATACTATATTTTCCCATTAAAACTGTAATCACACATGCTCGACCTTCTAGGTGAGACCTATTCATACTAAAGGTACTACACAAGCTGCTTTTAACATCAGTCTACAGGCAGCCACTGCAGCGAACATGAAGAAAACAAAACACAGGAAGACTTACCAAATGCAATCAGCACCAGTGTGTAAGTAGTCAATGTATGGAAGGTGATTTTGGTCTCGAGACCAGCATGAGGTAGAAAAGACCATGCCAATATTTAGCCAAGGAATTGTCACTCCTAAAATGAAGAGATTAAAAGACTGAATAACTTTAGTTTCTAATTAAAAGACAGTTTGAGAGGACATTTCAGTTAAAAATCTCATTCTACCAGCAAGCTGGTCTTAAGTTTTAAGTCCCCCTACCAGAGTGAATAATTCACAGAGAACAATTTAACAAATCCAGAATTTTCCACTAATATCTACCAGTCAGTTACAGTGCTCTTGAACATATTTATTTTCTAGTAGCAGTAAAAAATGTTTATTCTTTAGAGAATTTACTAATACTTGTAATTCAAAAGCTCAGTTCCATTGATCAGAGGAGGTTGCTTCATGCTATCAAGCGTACACGTACTTGCAAAAAGCTATTCTGTTTCCCAGCTGGTTTGTTCAGGCTCAATGCCTGCACAGGAGACTGAACTATGCTTTCAGCTGATGTTTCTACCAGTCAATTGCAATGGTACATATGTAGCTGGAGCACTTGTAATAATTTGTTTAGAAAACTTGCATGCTGCTCTGCCCAGCGCTACAGACTAGGTTTGCAAGTCAAGTAAGTTGCATTGTTCTGTCCTTCGCCACCCTGACACAAAACAAGAATATCAATGCACTGCCAACAACAGAAAGGGATGCTGCAAGTATAACAGGTTCCCCCCGTATATGGTCTCAATAATTCATTAATTCTTTATCTGCACACCTGCCTTCATTCCTTTAAATGTCACTCACTACATACAACTGCAAGGTCGGTTGACAAACAGGGGCCAGGAAGAGGGAGAAGACTACTACCACATTTAGTGGACACTTACACCTGCTGGAAACATAGAAAAGAGACTTGCTTACCAGGCACAGCACCAAGATGTCGCAGGATGGATCCTGTATTATTAGGAAGGACTGTGAGGTTCCACCCATGCCTATTGGAGAGGTGACAGAGGCAGACACGTGTCAGTGCATGTTCTGGTGCCAACATGCCCAGTGCCAAGCTGACCTGCCAGCCTCACGCCCCAACCTCAACTCAGCATATCGGGGCAGCTGGCATGAGTTGACAAAGCAGGTGGATCTGGTGATCTTACCTTGAAAATGGTTCAGATTTTCCCACGGGAAAGCCACTCCCATGGGTGTTGGTGTCTACTTTTCCACAATGTACTGCTACATGGCAATCTTTCTGTTCCACTATCCGCCAATATTCTTGCTGTGGTAAGAAAAAGTGGCAATGCATTTTTAATTCACCAAACCAGGTATCTCTTATTAAAATATAAACTCCAGAAATCTACAGGGCTTTCACAACCTTAATGTAATTCAACATAAAACACTACTTAAAAATAAGAATATAGGTACTTGAAAGTAATAGTGAATTGAGAAGAAAGAATTTAGATCCTCTTGGCTCCTGTGCTTCAGGACATGACAGATTAAGACTTCTTTCTCTCTCTCAGTTCATCAACACCTCAATTTAAAATGTTGAAAAAAATTTAAAACGAAGAATCAGTACCATGTCTACCAAACCATATATTTTTCTCCCACACTAGATAGCCTTAAACTGCTTATGGTAATGCCTGAACATCAACTATACTGAATCCCCACACTCAGTCCCCTGGAATAAAAACTTTTATGATCCTTGTTTTAGCCTCACCTCTACTTCAGCTACTGTAGGCTCCTTTGTGAAGCACATGTTCATGATATTTCTTGCTGTTCGGTAGAAGGTTGTTAAAGAAACAGACCTACCCTGTGGAAAAAGAAAACAAAATTAAGTGAAAATAAAATGTGCCTCCATTCCCCAGCCTCACTCTTTACCTTACAAACTCAATCCCAGATCATGACAGGAGAAACAGGACACAATGTCTCTAGAACACATGGAGGTCTAAAGCTCATTTCTTGTGAGGGAAAATACCTCAAAATATAAAGAAATTTAATCACATCAGATCATCAAACCGATCATCAAAATGGCCAAGTGAATGTTCCCAGAAGGCCGCATATGTTGCTTTGTTCAGCACGATGCTCTGTGTTTGATAAACACAGAAAATGTACATGGCTCAGCTTTCTGTGACAGGTTGCAAAAGGACCCAGTAGGCAATTCTATCTGTATTTTACAATCAAATCCAATATACATGATCAAAAGACCATGTGGCCACACTGTTTACATACAGAGGAACAGGTGAAAAAGACTTAGGAAATTCACAAAACCATTCAGAATCAAACTGGTATTGTATGCAATAGAAGGAGGTCACAGAGAGTAGAGTTTACCAAGATTACTATAATCACCTGCTTACAAAAGCTAGTTATGCTCAATTCAATAAAAACAGTTCAAATGCAAGGAATCAGGACCTGTTATTACAAGGCTGAGAAAAGCAAAACACAGTAGAATTGCCAAATGTGTGCACTCTTTCTTGGCACTACTGCAGGAGCTGCACAAGAAGGGGATCTGACTTGGTTTTCTGCTTGAGCTATACCTACATTTCTGGACTCCTACTTTTGCACACACACCTACAACACCAGATGCTCTAGGAAGCATCCTCTGAAGGCAGGAACAAGCAAACTGGCTAGCTCCTTTCAGTCCAGACATAGTGCTATGCCCAGACAAGGCCAACCCCATCACCTTCTCCACTCCAGGGCAGAAGAAATATCCTCAGAAGCAGTGAGCTGTGAGAGCTGGTAAGTGCAACATCAGCTGCTGTGTCCATGCTGGCTTGTGGGCTTTGCTGCAGGCAGAGATTTACATCCCCCTGCAAATGTGTCCCCTTGCCAGATCTACTGCTCCTTCCTCCAATTCCCATCATGTCTATTGGTTGCCCATCTGAGCAACCACAGACTTAAAAACTGCACGTAAATGAACATTTTATTACTCGGACTATTACCTTTCTAGTTTTTCAATTATGAAACAAATCTGCCAAACCACCTCAGCCTTTTCTCGTGCTTAATTTATTTAAAAACTATGCCCAAGTGTAAGCTAGAAACAACTATACAAACAGCTTCTCCCCTCAGAGGCTGAGTCTATCACTTTGCCATGCTCCCATGGTTGTAACATTGTCACTTTTTTAATTGAATGCAGCATAATCAGCTGTAACAAAAATGTTTGTGAGATGCCCAGGGCCTGGGGCCCTCTGATTCCCATAAACTTCAGAGGTGGATGTGCAATACACTAAGAAATTTCCTTCATCTTTTTAATGCCCTTCTGAATCATTTACTGAGGCAGCCTTTTACGACAAAACCTCTCATAAAACACAGGGCCCACACCAACACAAGCACACAAGCATACACTTCCCTGCTTACAAACCAACACACCCTGCAGCAGCCTCCTTGTTTCAGTTACTTGCCTCATCCTCTTGTCTTACAGAGAATACGAGTAAGGACTCATCTTCCAAGATTAAAGGTGTCTTTCCATTTTCAGATTCACAACAAGCAAGAAAAACAAAAGTGGAAAAACTGAACAGTTTAGTCCCTTAAAACTGAATATACCCATTTCTTCTTCCTATCAAGAATTTGGTATCTTTTTAGTCTCCTAAAAGTTGTAACACAAATTAAATGGTTGGGGAGATTTTGTTGTCCAATTTTTGTTGTGCCATTGCTGTTTTTTAATCTGAGGGACCTTGTAAAATTTTCTAACACCAAATCAGAAAATAATTTAAAATGCCATAAAGCAGCATTTTAACCAGAACACAAAAAGAATTGCTGAGGAGTAGAGTAACCTTTTCAACACCTTCAAAAATATCACAACAGTTCAACAACTGTCCTAGGAGTTTCAAGCCACTGAGAAGAGTCTCTGTTGCTGCAACAACAGAGGAAGGTTTAAAGAACAAAATTTCCTAGTTCCTCTCTCCTGATTCTTCTCCACAGCCTCTGCACTGGCTGCAAGAGCCAGCCCAGAACACCACCACCACCACCATCACCACCATGCCTGGAGGGCAGGCAGAGAGTAGGACCACTGCAATGCTACCAATGTTAAAAGCATTAAAGCAACCATAAACCTAAGCAGAAAACAGAGATTTCACAGTCACAGGCAGGAAGGAGGGACTGCTCCTGTTAAGCAGTGTAGAAATGCCAAACCCCAGCTGAAGAGAGTTCAGCATCGGATTTGGACAGTTTCATGTGAAAGCTAGCAAAACTTGCACTGGTGATCTCTTCTCTGTATCCCTGTAACAGGCCTAAGAAGCCTTCAGTTTGTTCTGTATGGAAACAAATGCTGTTTTCAGTAAGCTACAACACAGATTTTTTAATTCTTTTCAGACCTAAAACTGGAGAATGGAGAATGAAGAATGAGAATATTGCAGCAGATCCTTCTTTGATGGCAGCAGTTTACTTCACATACTTACAAAGAATGACGTTTTATTAGCCAGGTAGAAAAGACACACATTTGGGAGTAAAGAAAGTAAGCACAGCATCCTGCAGCACACATTTAAAAGCACAGCAGGTCTTACAGGCTGGGAAGAAGTAACACTGAAAATAATGTGGGAGCCCTGGCACAAAGTCAGCCAAACACAAAGGAGATTTGCTCTAACCTTGACATGCGATATGGTGGTAAATGCTCCTGGAAGACTATGTCTCTTTCTAAAAATGGATTCCAGTTCAAGCACCTACTGACTGCAGAAATAACTGCATGAAATCTTAAATGTATGGTCTTCTCATGGTCTGGAGCATAGACTTTAAGGTCTAAACTGGACTATAGATGACATTCTACTCTAGCCCTCTATCTAGTTACCTGGCTGGCCATTTATCAAAAGGGTGGGTTGGGGTTTGGGGGGAGCTTTTGTATGTGTTTTTTATTTTCAATTATAACTAGGAATGTGCTTTAGAAAGGAACCATTACAATCCCACTGTCTGTGGAAACTGTAACATAAGGACATGTTCTCTTAAACAAATTCTGGATTTTCTCAGAAACGTGTCAACAGGTAAAGAATATTCTCCCCTCAAAATAGACATTCATAGCAGGATACATCACTGAAGAAAAACAAGAATGCAGGATTAAAAGGCTTATTTCATAAAACATTATGATGTACCCTCTGCTTAAATCTGTAAGCCAGCACCACCTCACCTCAGTCTTATTAAAAAAGCCTACTGATGAACTACAGTCCTTTCACAAGTTTTGTCGGTTTCTCTGTTATATCAGTATTGTTGCGTAATTTCTTATTTCTATGTCTTGAGGCTTACTCTAACTGACTTAACCAGTTCTCATGCATCAGTCCTTCTACAGGGCTTTCCCCTAAGTGCTATGAGAATGAAGCTACACACTTCTCTGTGCTCAGACTGACTAAGCATCCTGCACAGTGCTCCACAGCAGGGATCTCTCCAGAAACTTACCACAGATTTGCTTGCCCCCACTTTCTCCATGGCACATCACCTGTGAGAGCAGTCCCCAGTCTCTGCACTGCAGCTGAACCTGGGATGGGATTCAAATGGGAAGCCCCACTGTATGGGAAGCTGCCAGCACCACGGTGCACAACCTGAGGCACTGCCTGAGCATCTCTGTGTACCACAGCTGCTTTGATAGGTAGGGAGAACATCAGCCTGCAGGCCCAGCGATGCTTATCTCTTAACAGCCTCTCTGCTCAGAACAGAAGTATTTCTACCGGGTAAAGTCAGACTCATATGGGGTCTGATACTATCAGTACTGCCAAAGTTTTTGGGGCAGCAGCAATCTGGGAGCTCTCAGCCTTTTGGGGTAAAGGCACAGGACTCGGCAGACTCAGGCTGCTTATACTAGCTGGGTTTTCCTTGCTTGCATTTTATTTTCTAAGTCTGATCAGGATGCTTCTCAAAAATCCCAGTCTTGCTTTTTGAGTTCATAGAATCATAGAATATCCAGGTTGGAAGAGACCCACCGGATCATCGAGTCCAATCATTCCTATCAAACACTAAACCATTCCCCTTAGCACCTTGTCCACCCGTGCCTTAAACACCTCCAGGGAAGGTGAATCAACCACCTCCCTGGGTAGCCTCTGCCAGTGCCCAATGACCTTTTCGGTGAAAAACTTTTTACTAATGTTCAACCTAAACCTCCCCTGGCGGAGCTTGAGGCCATTCCCTCTTGTCCTGTCACCTGACACCTGGAAGAAGAGGCCAGTTCCCTCCTCTCCACAACCTCCTTTCAGGTAGTTGTAGAGAGCAATGAGGTCTCCCCTCAGCCTCCTCTTCTCCAGGCTAAACAACCCCAGCTCTCTCAGCCGTTCCTCATAAGGTCTGTTCTCCAGCCCCTTCACCAGCTTTGTTGCTCTTCTCTGGAGATGCTTTGTGCCCTCTGAATTTGGGCCTTGCACTGGAAAAGAAGATGGAAGCATTTCCCTGCTAAGTTTGAGTTTATTCATATAGCAGTCAGGGAAGGTTATATCAATTCTTTTTCATTTAACAGCATTAAGCACAGGATATTAAGCACAAAAAATGCCACTTCACAAATGCTGCTGTCATTACATAAGCTCCCCTCCAACAGCAGCATGGCAAAGGGACTGCTTTTCAAAGGTGGGACTGAGGCCAAATTCCCTGAGTAAAAGAATTTTTGGACTGACAAATCATTACAGGCTGCAAAAGAAACCCGAAGTAAGCTTTTAAATCTGAAGTCATGAGCACATGCAGTCCCTAAATAGCTTAATAAGCCACGCTGGGCTATGTGGCTTCCTTTCCTGGTGATGGAAGAGAGACTGGAAGGGGAAGAACGTCATATTCCTTTCTTTACTGGACACACACACTCAATGCTGTATTTCTCTCAGAGCACAGCTACACAATTCAACGCAACTCAGAACTGCGCTGTGAGTTGCAGTGGCAAGTCCTGCTCCAGAGTAAGAGACTGCCAAGTAAAATACAGTGAAAGAGCCAGCGTTCCTTCGTAAATGGATGTACTTGAAATGTGGAGGACTAAGCATGCATGTGACTGCTAGTGCTGAGCAAAATCTGGCACCATGGATGAAAATATTGTTTGCATTTCAATTTGCCCTCGCTAAATGTAGTAGTATTTCTAGTGATGTTAGTTTTGCTGTGGAGCACCACTTCGCTCAACATGAGACTTGCAAGAGCAGGAATGAGAAAGCATAACATGACTTTAAATGTCACTGGAAAATAAAAATAAAACCTGTCTCTGCCAAAGATAATTGGGCAAAGCTATTCAAGGAACCTCTCACAAAGGGATGAAAGGGCAGAGCCCAGTGCATCATGTTATGACAATAATGCTTTCCAGCTTTTCCAGACATCCTGTGAGAGGCAGGCAGATCAGGATAAACCCATCAGCCCATCTCGCTGCAGTAGCTGCTGGCTGCACTGCTGCCTTGGGGTGGTACTGCAGCCCTTCAGCTGCCCCCAGCCAGGTGGGTTTGCATCTGGATGCCACCCAGACATCAGCATCATCAGTTCTGCAAAACAATTGGCAGAGCCCATCTCGTTACCTTGTATATACACTTGTGTAAGTCGCTTAGAACCTCCTCCCCCTCTTCCTCCTCATCATCCCTCGTGGTCTCCTTTTCCTGAGCGAAGAGCCGCCGCCTGCCAGTCTTCAGTGGGACGTCGACCTCTTTTAATTTGTTGCGGAAGCCATTTTTATGAACCACGCCATTGATGAGTCCATTTTTGGGCTCAAACCGGGGCAAGGAATGGAACTTGTAGGCATTCTCTGAATGTCCCTCCAAAGGTCCTTTCCTCTTCTCCAAGATTTCCTTTTCCAGCAAGACCTCCTTCTCCAGTTTCTTGTGCTCCTCGGGGGAGAGGGAGTCGTAGGAGAGCAAGTACTGGCAGTAGGCTTCTTGCAGCTTGGCCAGCCTGTCCTGTGCAGTTTTGGGGATGCGCAGCATGTCTGCCAGCTTGTTCCATTTCTTGAGGTCAGTCACTTGCTGCATCCCCCCCATCTCATTGATCAGCTGGACGAAGCAGGCCAGGTCGAGCTCGCAGCCTCCTGGGGTCCGTGTGTGCCAGGCAGCAGAGGAGGGGAAAGGGAAACACAGAAGCAGGTTAGGAAAGCAGCTGGTGGCTCGTGTCAATCACGCTACCAGGCTGGGCACATACAGGATGCTGGTACAGCTCCAGTCACCTGGGCACCAAAACAGGATCTTTCTTGCTTATACACCTCCTGCTAAAGACAGGTGTGCACCACCGCTTTACTAGATGAATTAATTCAGCATATCATATTTTGATATTTGCGATAGTCTTGCCTATGGTTAAACATGCTTTCCTCAAATTTCATTCCCTTCTCTTCTCAGAACAACCCCAGCTATCTTCTGACACACTTCTTTCTCCTGGTCATTACGCAGCACCCAGGGAGATTAGAGTTGTCAGCTCTTTAAAAGCTCACAAACTCCCATCCTCTCCTCACCTGCCACCAGTCCACGTCTGGTTTATACCAGGAAGAAGCAAAACAAGTGTCAAGATGGGCATTGGCAATCAAAAAGACAAGTATCTATCCCTTCTGGAGATGAAATGTGGATTATCTAATGTCTGCACAACACTGAATACAGTTAGCATTTAATAGGAGCATAGTAACCATCATTAACTTCATTACAAGTGAAAAAAAACTAAGGGAGGCAGAGGGTGTTTGGGATTGGTGCCTGCAACTGTATTAAAAAAAGTTCCAGATGTTATTCTTCCAGTCCAAGGTCATTCACACTTTAAACTCCATTATGCTTTGATATATTTTAAGATGACTAGCACATTTCACACCCCAGTCAAAAAATAAAAATGAAGAATCATACAAACTGCAGCATAAAAAGTAGCCAAATGGACGAAGAACAATAAGACAAATCATAAATATTCCCAAAGCACAGAAATAAATCCTCAGTAGAAAGAGTGAAGAAACGGACCAAAGACCACCTACAATTCAACAGGGCACCAATGAAGGAAAAAAAGATAATTAATGCAAAACTCGTGTCAACATCACTGATGCCACATTGTCCTTCCTTCCTCTTTTTTCTTTGAGAAAAGTAAAAAAAATCATGAAGCCATAGCTGTTTCAGAGCACTTAGAAAATGTGTTACACAACAGAGAAATGCAAGAAGCAGCACTGTGGTAAACATTTTACTGCTGGATGCAAAGCTACAGCATCTTAAAGGCCGGTCCTATCATCTCACTTGCTAGTGCAAGCTGCATTCCTTTCTTTAAACTACTCAGTGCTGCATCTCAGATGCTTCATATGTGAGCTCAGTTTTCTTTTTGTCCCTCTGTCCACCACTTGTGCCAATCCAGCATGGAGAGAGACTCAGCAGTGTAAATACGGGTGCAATATTTTGGGATAAAAACGGTTCCAATAGAGGCAGAGCAGCGCCAGAGGGTTCTCGCTAATGCTGCCCGCACAGCGCTGGGCAAAGGTGGGAAAAGAAGGGAAAGGGTTTGGGCTGCAGCCAAATACTTTGTAAGGTTTTTACAGAGTATGTGACAAGGGTGGAAGCATGGCTGTGGGGCAGCAGATTTATCCAATTTAGCAATTTTTATTTTCTGGGACAAAACAGCTATGTCTTGAAACTGAGAAAAGGCCAACACCAAAAAACCCAAAGGTTTTATTTCTTTGCTCTTTAATCTTCCCCCTAAAATAACTTTCAAGCTGGCCTCTATTACATGCTGTTACTTTTTTTGGTCTAGTGTTTTATATGCAAAGTTCACAAACAAGCTGAAAGCATAATTTAAGATGGCTTTCCATCCCAATAGATAGAGACGAGTAACACACTCCCAATTTCGAAAGCAGTGTGGTCCACATTTAATGCTATATGTGCTCTCCAGTGGGACAAACAGCGCACACCCAGCCCAGATTAAGGTCCTAGTTTCAAAACTGTTTATGGGTTATTTAAGAAATGCAATATTCTCCCACATCATGCAGTGATCATTTATAATCACTCCACAATACTGGAATATCATTCACTAGCACATCATTCAACCGGAGCCTTGCGTATCTGGCAGAAGCTCCACAGGGCCAGCTCCAGATAGGGTTTAAAAAACGGTCTCAATTATAATACAATTCCATTTCACACAGTCATAAATTTTGGAAACATTTATATCTAAGGTTGATGTTTTCCAGGATTGTACCAAGCAAGTTACTTAAACTTTCCCTGAAAGGCTGGGGGAAAAAAAAAGGTAGTTTTAACCCCATTTATAAAAGGCCTTTAGCAAAATACCTTAACTAGGAGACCTGGCGCATGTTGTGCAGAATTAGTATCTGACTTTTTTCTTTTTTTTAATTGTCTCAATTTCACTAAGTTAGGAATATTTCTAAACTGCTTAGTGAGCAAACTCATCTAAAAAAATTTAAATCTTCAGGTATGCACTTAATACCAAATACTGGCATTACATGAATCATTGGCAAAACTCCCACTTACTTCAATGGAAATGTGATGTGGCCCTGAAAGGAGGAATGTGTATGCATGTCTACTCAAATAAGTGTGCATTTATCGTCACAGCTTAGTTTATATCTGTCCTTCTGGAATCAATAGAGTCCTCATCTTTGTACACTGAATGATGTCTTCAGCTTCTTCTATCCATTTTGTTTTTAACCACAAGACAGGTAGGAAATTAACTGCAGAAAGGATACGTAGGATGCAAATTTTCTGAGACACCACTGTTTGTTCTATTTATATGGCACCCAACAGAATAGAATCTTTGCTTATTAATTAGGTTCTTAGGTGCTTAAATATTATAAATAATTAACAGTAATGCCACCTTAATGCTGAGTTAAGGTATTTCATTAAAAAGTTAACATTGTTACAGAAGCGTTAATCGAGCTGTCTTGCACATTTTCTTCTCTCTCGCCAATGTAAATTTAATTCATTATTCTTCTCTATTAGCATATAACCACTGCATACATCAGGCATACAAAATGTTCACTTATTGCTGCTTGAGTGATTTTAATTTTCAGATTTTCTTGAATGTTTTTGCGCAGCTATTGCAATAGAGCGCTAACCCTCGTTCCTCCTCCTTAAATTCTGTCATTTCTCCCTCATGCCCTGCATCGGTTCACAATAAACTCTGCAATCTCTTTGCGTGCTTTTATGCATTTTCACTCACTTACCATATGTGGTATATAAAAAAGTTCGAAAACAGGAGGGGGAAAGCGTTGCAAACAGTTTAAACAGAAAAGCGTGTCCTTTAATCCAGCTAGCTTTGATAGCTGCCTCTGATCAGATAATGCCTCAAAGGCAAACACTAGCCTCAAGTTGCAACATGCAGGTCCTCTGAGCTCTGACTCAAAACACTTCAAAAACAAAGAGAAGGGCTAACAAAAATTAAAAATGCAAGTTTGTTACGGTGTCATGGCTGCAAAGGCAGTAGAGATGGAGGTGGCTCATTCAATAGTTCATTTGTATGCTGCTGTTGTCATATTTTTACAAACTATTGTCACATTTTTGTCATGTGTCATATCTGACAGCAGACCATAAACCAAGAATTCTGTTAAATAAGTGATTCTCACTCAGGCATTAGCCCTGGCAGACACCTGCTGGGAGAAATAATGAAGCCTCCATTTTGCAATCAACCACATTTTACTGCCTATTCTTGACACTTAATGGTTGTTAAATGTCAGCAGGTCACTGCAAATTTGTGATTTTAAGTGTCTGAGTACCCAAATATAAGTCAGTTCCGAGATATTTTCTTTACCCTTTGGTTAAATGCCTTTAAACAAAGTGGGGGGAGGAAATTGTTCCCAAGAAACCTGTTTGGAAAACATCTTTGGAAAGGTCCAAAAAATATCATAAGGTAACACTTAAACTGAGGCCCATATCAGTACCCATAGTTGAACTACCTTTAAAAATAAACAGCAGAGAAAGGAGAAGATCCTGAAATTTGGAGACGAATACCCCATGTAGCATTTGTTTCCCTGGATGAAATAAAATGCTGGCAGGAGGAAAGTGGTGATACAAAATCTCCCCGGAAAGCTCTCCGATAGCCTGACTGCATGGAGTCTGACCAGGGGATAAAGAGAGAGACCCAGTGCTCTGCAGTGTTAATTGAACAGGGGTTTGGTTAAGCATAAAGGCAAACAGAGCATAAAGTTGCACATGGGTGCTAAGAAGTAGTGGCAAAAGGCCAATGAAACCACAGCCCTTACCTATAAGTGGGAGTTCGTCCATGGTAATGCCCTGAGATTTGAGGTGCTTCTTGATACAGGCCAGTCGCTGCACGTTGGGTCCCCAGCGCCTGCCTAGCTTGTGTATGTGCTGAATCTGTGTCACAAACCGCATTTCATCATTTAGCTTGCACTCAGGTCTCCAGTCTGGAGGAGGAATCACCCTGCACATCCCATACTTCTCTACCTGAGCTCGGACTGACTCAATGTATATCAGTGGGTCATGGAATTCCTTGGTGGAGGGCCTAAGGATGGGAATCTCCCCCAGCATCCCCCACCCAGACCTGCTACTGCCCTTTTCATGCTTTCCCATTGAGTCTTGTGGCTTGTGCAAGGACTCCGCTTGAGAGGTAGAATGATTTTCACAGGAGGCATTTTCAGTTTTGCCATGTGCTTGTTTCCCTGGCGTACTCTTTCCAGCAGTGGCTCTTTTCGGCCTATTTCTTTCCAAACTCTTTTCTGGCACTTCCTTTTTAAGGTGTCCATTCAGCAAAGGCTTTTCTACAGCTGTCTTTTTGCTGGCAGCTTCTGCCAAGTTGACGGCCCCTTTCATTCTCTTGGTGGGTGACTGTGTTTTGTCTATGTGATTCGTCTCTTCCAGTCTCCTCTTTGAATTGCGCAGCCCCTCCCTTAACTGTCTCCCCACCTCCTTAGTGCATGTCTTTTGGTTCAACTTGCCATTGACTTTTACACCATTAACAGCGGTATTGGTAGACTTGGATGCTCCAAGGGATAGCACCTGTTTGCGGGTTTTTGCATTGCTACTTTCTGTTTTCCCTGAGATTGTGTGGTTGACAGGTGAACTGGGCTTGTGGTGATTTAGTTTGGTTTCCTTGACCAGTTCTTTCTTGGCTTTGGTGTATGTGACAGTTCCCTTTGTCACTGTTGCAGTGTACTTCACAGTTTTGGACGGTGAAGGTCTGACTTCTCTCATCTTTTTGGCACTGGCTGCATTTGCACTCGGAGATGACATTCGAGTGATCCCGTTGACTTTAGAAACCTGCAACGCCATTAGTGTTGCAGAAGTAGCAGAAGGAAGGAAAAAGAAAACAGAGAAGTAAATTAGTAATGTTACCACTCAGCCACAATGGCCCAGTCACGGGACAAACATATTCTGCAGTTCTGACTCCTAGCCCCTTCATACAATCTTCATATAATTGTTTTCACCCAGGCATGAAGAAGGACTGGGCATTTATAATAGAGAAATAAAACACGTATTTTTTTTAAAAGCAAATGAAAAAGCCCCCTGAAAGCTAATCTTCCTTTCGGAGGGGACGAAGGCTCTGGCACATTAAGAAGGGTGAGGTCCCTTTCTCACGCTAGCCATTTCCTTGTCTACCAGAAAGCCATTTAGAGTATCACAAAATACAGGTAGTCTGATTTACAAACTAATGCTTTCACTGTCTCCTTTTCTGGCCCTCAGACACTATGTCTCTCCCACCCAACTACCCTTAAGTGCACACACAGCTTATTACTACTTAGTAGACTAACCGGCCAGCATATGCTATCTACTCTAACTGGAATGGGTACACTTTGCAAAATCACACACTTGAGATTCAAATAAACTTCCTCACTATACACACATACATATAAAAAGATACACTGAATGCATTATGCACCAAACAGATCAGGACAGCCATGAAGGATCCAGTCTGTCATACATATTAAACCTTGGGAGGCATTATGTTGCTGAAGTATAAAGTAGCTCAATGCATTTTTAAAAGTTTGATATCTGGGCAGTTTTGCTGACACACATTTCATTACATAATATTAATCACTAATGTGTCATTGCAACTTGAAACTGCTGGACTTCACTGCATTCTGTGAGATATTTTGACCCAGCTATGAAACTAGAATTTATATTTTAACTATAAGACATCTTAAGCACCAAAAGCAACCCTCAGCTTCAAGGGGAATTGCAACAGCTCAGCACTGCCAAGCTAAGCCCCACTCCTAAGAAAATGAAGTTCAAGTTTAAACCTCAAACAAATTTCAGCATTTAAACAAGTTTAAACATTGCCTTCTCACCTCCTTTAACTAGTGTGAATGCAGAAAAACTTATCCAAAAGATCAGGAACATTGATAAAAGTGCTCAAAGTGAAAGTATACAGTACAACCACCCCTCATCAGCACTCAGGTGAATACTACTATTACTGCAAAGATACAATTCTGCCCTGTGGGATTTGAAAGTACTTGCCAAGTTAGTAAGCACAGTAGTTTCTCTCAAATAAATGCAATAATTGAAGTCACTGTTAATATAGGAATAAAATGTTGTAAAATAGAGATCAAATAGATATGGAAAAGATCATGCAGTGGTCTTGCATAAAGTGACTTGTGGAAGAGGAACTGGAACCTGAGGATTCTGCATACACACACATATGTGTACACATGCATCTACTATGTGCGTTTTCTCCTCTGTGCTCCAGAAGCTGGAGTGGGAGTAGCACCCTTTTAAAATCCATTCATATTCTTATCCATCCCTTGCTTCCAAGGTAGAAACATTGAAGGAAGCACCAGATAACTGATGGCATGAGTTTTTACCTTGAGCGGTCCAAAGACGTATGTGATATCATCTGGAAAGCAAACACTTACTAAAAGAAATGTATTTATCCATTTCCCTTGGAATTTAGGTAGCACTCTGCATTTGAAATGGGGGCCTGGGCTTGACTTCTAAAGCACTTTTTAATGCCATGGAGCAGACATGGCTAGAGAGCTGTTGAGGCATTGCCTCTTGCCTGCATCAGTCAGAACAAGTGTTGAACATCGCTGGCTTTACAAATAGCCAGGAACATCAACTACAGATTTCATCTAGTCTAATAGAGAAGAATTGATTGAGAACTGGAAGGGGAAGGTAATCTGGGTGACAGTGATCATGAAATGAGTTTTCAATTCTAAGATGTAACAACAGTAGAGAAAGGACAACAAACAAAAAACTAAACCACCTGCAAAAAAAAACCAAAAGCAATTCCAGCTGAGATAAAGGGCATAAAGAACAAGCCATTATGCCTGTTCACAAAGTTCTCTAATGACTGGAAAATCAGAAAAGAAGCACAGTAAAAAGTGGAACCCCAATTATGTGACTAAGGGCAAGAGGAAGAACAAAAGCATGCATGGTAAAATCAGAAAAGCAAAGAAGCTACAGAAACTTCAGTTAGGAAGGGCTATAAAATGAAACAGAAAAGTTTTTACAAATACCTTAGAAATACAAAGACAACAAAGAACAAAGATTAACCACTACACAATGAAGGAAAATAAATGCAACAGTTTGGCTAAAGTGTTTGTGCTTCTCTGGCATTAACCCTCTCCAAAAGTACCACTGACTGAATACTTACCAGATACGTAACATAACCAATTTCAGCAAGAGAGCTAGGAGGCAACTCCTGTAAGCTTAAGTGCACCTAGATTACATAGAGCATCGCTTCTGGAAATAAGTTGAAAGCAGGCAGTCTACCTAACTTCACATCCTAAAATGATTCTGGAACAAATCATCAAACGGTTAATTTGTAACTACACGAATGATACTAAGATAAAGTTAAAAAAAAAAAAAAGAAACAAAAACTTGCCCATAGCTTTGCCAAAATAGCACATCAAGCTGATTTAATCATCTTATGACAGACACCTGGCACCTCTGCTTCAGTGGGGATCCAGTCCCTGTCCCACATGATGTTCCCCCCAACAAGCTCCCGAGAAATGTCCTAGGCGTAATTACTCTAAACTTAGCTTCAGAAGAGAGCAAATAAAGCCATCCTCAAGAGAAGTTATCATTGTCATAGTTCACTGCCATCCTGGGAGACCATTACAGGAGACTTTATGCAGGGACACATCTTTGCCTCAGTTCTACCAGCTACTTCCATCAGTAACATGTAAAATTTGCCAGTGACACACACATGGAAGGGGCTGTAAGCACTCTGCAGACAAGGTCAAAATCAAAGGCAATCCTGAAGAACCTATTTCAGAACATTTCTACAATAAGAAAAAGTGATATTTTTAGGAAGGACAGATCAAACACACATGGGGAGGAATAACATTTGGGGACCACAGTGAGCTGAAAAACGCAGCAGTAGCATCCAAACCACCTTCTGAGACCTGTTCTTAAGTACACCGAAAGCAAGGGATGGGAGCGCAGGTTTTCCTCAGCAGGATTTGGCCCAGCATCAGGCCCAGAGTGTGAGAAAAATTTAGACAGTGGAGCAAGTCTAAAAGAGCATAAAGTGCTCAGGAATTTGGAACACATGACCCTTACTGAAAAGCCAAGAGAGTTGGGCTTATTTAGTCTGAAAGAGATAACTATGAGATAACTCTGTAATGGTCTTCTGATGCATAACCTTCTCCTCTGAAAAGAGACAGTAAATGCTCTTTCCATGTTCACTGGGTAAAGTGGGAGGAAATAAAACTCTTTGCTTGTGAACAACAATGATGTAAGGCACAAACTAGGATAGCTTTCTCACTAGCATTAACAGAAAAGGAAAATGCTGGGAAGAAGCTGTCAATGGATGTTGTGGAGTCTTCTCTACAGGAGGTTTTCCAGAAGGTTTCAAGCAGGCCATAGCTATGTTACTGTGGTGTCCGGTACAGTCAAGACAACGCCTCAGAGTGAGCAGTCAGGATGTATAGAGGTACCTTGTCACTCCAGCCTTCCTATGATTTTTTCCTGAAGAAGTTGTGATCAGAAGTCTGAAGGGCCAGCAGGGCACTCCTTCAGCAAGGGGTGGTGACACAAGACCTGAGGACGAACTAGTCATGGAGAAAATGCTCATGAAGGAAGGTAAGATCCTATCAGGTCCTCCTTGTCAAAGGAAAACAAATCATCAGTAACATGAGATTTAGGCCAGAATTAAAACTGCCAAGATACAAAATTCTGGAAAACTGAATTCATTAAGAGAACAGCAACTTATCACAACTGCTTAGAGTCATTAGAATACCTCCACACAATGACAGCTTAGATCTCTCAGGGCCAAATCTTGAACTGAACCGGCACATAAGCTTCAGCTATCTAACCTCCAGTCCTAGTTTATAAGCACATTATTTCAAGTTTTTATTCAAACTTAGTTAAGTTCTTCCAGTGATGAACACATCCTGAAGTAGAGAACACTGGGCTTTGAGAATACCATAAGGAATTCACTTCTTTCTTTCTGGTTGCTAAGGAGATATCACAAGAAAGAAACACTGCTGAAAACTTTCTCAAGACCATCACATTTCTAGATCAGACACAAAATGATAGTTTTCAAATGCTTCTCCCTCTTCCCCTCCCCAAGTGCCCACAGGTATCTAAAGTGTTTTCAGAGAGCACAGCGTAAGTTTAAGATACAGCAGTACTACATAGACCAGAACAGACCACGCTTCAAATGAGAATAGGCTGCAACAAACATCTTTCAGCTGGAAACAAGTAGAACAAACAACGTGGTCGTATCCCACCATCAAAGCAACTGGTGGATTCAGAATTGCACATCAGCAAATGTGAAATTCTGGCTGGTCAGTCATTACCTACACATTCCTGGTCTGCACTTGTCTCTGTGGACCCATCAGATGATTGGAACCAAAAGAAACAAGAAAGTGTGGTACGCATTTTCTTACCTTTCTACTGTTGATATGTCTCCCCCCAAACCAAACATACACACACAGAGTCAGCCTAAAAAATTGGCCACACTGCCAGGTGCGCAGGTTCACCAAATGGGGATCTATGCCACAGCTCCATCCCGAGGCAGTGCTTACACTGAGCACATAAGAAAGAAGTCAATTTAGTTCAAATAGTAACAAAGTGATCGACATTAGCCTTACATGACTCAAAGTCTTGAGCTAAAGGTGAAACTAGGGATACGATAATTGTATCTTTGCTTTCCAGCTACCTTCTGAGTTTTGCTGACATATATTTGTCTTCAAACCACTCTTTGCTCCACTTTCCTGAACACTTGCCTAGTAGTAAAGATGGTATGATAGATTTTAAATGTTGTTGTCTTTTAAAAAGTAAATGGGACCGGCACATAGTCTTGCCGCAGTTTCTATGTTGATTTGAACTGGTCTACATACACACCTCTGCATAGCACCTAGGATCCATCCTCTAGACACAGACACTTACACACACATAAAAAATAAAGCCAACAAACAACTTATTAGACAACAACCACAGCAATGCCAACAACAATGCAGCAATGCAACAGTAGCAATGCCAACAACAGCTTTGGTCCCACACAAATTCAAGTTATTGATCTGATCTCGAATTGATTCATAAAAATACTTCTGTGTTTATATGAAATTTGCAGAGCTAAATTACCATCTTACACCAAGAGAGGGCCCCCTGAACTGCATTTCCTTTGCCCACAACCCCTTTGAAGTAGGGGATTTCGGAAGATAGCCAGGGAGGAAGACAGAGAGAGAGGGAAACACATAACAAGTGCAAGTGCACACCCGAAAAAGGAAAGAAAGAAGGAGAGGAAAAAAGAAAATCTCAGGTAATTTCTAGTGTTCTGCTTTTATTTTCTCTAAGACTGAGCAAAACAAACACACATACATAAATAAACCACGTAAATGAACAACGAGCAAAACCACACTGCTAGTGGGAGGAACATGTGGCCAGCACCCTGGGAAAACAACTCTCCTTGTGGAAAATATTGAAAATGCCAATCAAGACTCAGGACAAGGGCAGGAAATTTAGCAAGGGCACATAATATGTTTTGTACAAAGTTAAGTATACCCGCCAGGCAAAATACACAATCCACCTTTAATTAGTCAAAGTCACATTTTCATTAATATTGGCAAGAAAGTATTTATGTGACAGTGGGTTGTGGAAGAAAATTTAAATGCCTTTAAAATAATAAAATAAAAATCATCATCTCAACTTTCAGCTCCCCTACTTCCTGAAGCTTGAGAACCACGTTCTGTGAGGTATCCGTGCAGTGTGACTTCTGGCTGTACCACATTGATTTAGAACTTCTCTCCATTTGGTGTAGCACAGCTGAAAACACCTAATATGCTACAAAGCAAATTCCACTTGAATTGTGGACAAAATTATTCTACACTTTCCTTTTCCCTTCTCAGAACTACTTTCACTGGTGATGGCAGTTGACTTGCACAAGAATTTTAACCTGTTCTACTTTGACGACACAACTTTAAAGCACTTCATACAAGTGACCCAGTAAGTTGAAATAATTATGTATGAAGGGCACTCTTACTCTTTGGAAACCTTGTTCAACGTGAAGAGCTCATGGCAGAGCATGTCACAGCAAGGACCACATGATGCTGGTAGTCACAAAAAAAAGAAAGCAGAAAGGATACAATAGATGGCAGGAATTCAAACTGGTGAGCAAAAACTCCCATGGGGGAATAAAGAATGGAAGTCTTACAGTGGTACAAAGAAATATACTGTAGATGCCCTGTGGCATCACAAATCTGATTTAGAAAGTAATACAAATCCAGTGGAAGCATTTCAGGAAAAGTTAAACACCATTGAAACACAGGGCATGGAAGATTCCCTTGGCAAGAGCACCACTGTTCTTCTATTTGCCATTTTAATTTCCAAACCTATGACAGAGAGGTGCTGTATAAGGCCTGATGAGCCCTACAAGATGGCAATTCCAGCTCCACTGAAGTTCAGCCCAGCCTATTTAGAAGAAAAACCTTTAGATGCCAGCAAATGAAGATTGTCTCTAATTGTCCTTTTGAGAATTAACCATTGTATTGTATTTCATATAAGGTGTAGGTGCACTGCCCTCGCGCAGGTACCCTAATACAGCCCCAGACTGAGCAAGGACACTGGCTAGGGATTCTGAAAATCTTTCACAAAAAAATTATTCAACAGTTGCTATTTTAAGAGCCCTTTGATCCAATCACAAAAACCAGATGGAGATGCATCCTGCCCAAACCCCAGACACAAGAACTGAAAGACTGGTCTGCTAAACTTCCATATTCAATACAAGTCAAGCAGACACAAGCCTCTTGCTGAGTCATTTTGCTGATTTTCAACCAGGTAACATGAAACTATGAATTTCTCCCCAGTTGGTACATCCACTGGGAAGGTGACGATATCCTAGAGGACCATTTTACACATTGGGCAAAACATTTTTCCCCAGACTCCAAGGTCTGGGTTGCCCACATGCAATACCAGACTCCTGAGACAAACATCAGCTTCTCTACAACACAAGTTATCCTCTAAGATAACCCAAGCAGACCAGCCACACATAGAAGGAGTTCGTTTTTCCATGTGCTGCCAGCCTTGGCACTGTCAGCAGAAAGACCAACAAGAGTGCCAATCAGATTTAATAAATGGCAATGTGAACTTTACTCTTTCCTAAGCATACACTGTATATTATAAAGACAGGATTGTAAAGCTTTATCATACTGACTGACTTCCTATGTATGTTTTACTTTTCTTTTTTCCTTCTTTCTCTCTTTCTCTCTCTCTCACTGAAAATTAACTCCCTGCTGTCTCCAGAGCATGACTTTAAGGAATGCCATGTTCACTCTGTAACAGGCAGTTAGAAAACAGAGTGAGTGCTTTAAAAGTATGCATGTTCCATGTGTTCACAGTAGAGTACAATTCATTACCTGTTTTCTTAAGTCCTGAGCCGATCTATGAAGAGTGTGGTGGTTGTTAGCGGTGAGCCCTTTCGTAGAGGAGCCAGTGTTCGTAGGAGGATGGTGATTAGCAGCAGCCTGGTCTTTTCGGCTCTCAGCCTTCTGTTCGCTGTTCCTCTCCTTCCCTGGTGTGGCCTCTTTGCTTTTGTGTTTCTGAGCAGGTTCTTTCTCCTTCGATGATTTGCTGGACCCATTGAAAACTGAGAAAAGAAAAAAGATCAGACTGTTAAGGGAAAAGAAGAAAAAATACAAGACCAAAGTCTTCATTCAAAACAACCCAACTTATGCTGTCAGTGTTGGATCTTTAGTGTCTTCTTATACATAAAGTAAAATCAATACAGAGATAGAAGCACTGCTTTGTATATTTCTTTATATGAACAGATTTACTGAAGTATTTCCTTTGCCTGTTAACACACATTATCTTCAGTATCCAAATTAAAACATACAAGGGATATTACTGTTTCGATTGACCTAAATTTAGACTTATCAGTTTGATTTTTATTCATGACAGTTTTAATTAACTTTTTGCTATTGCAGCAAGGGAATTCTCAACATAACCTAAACAGAAAAAGGATTTATTTTTACATTAATGTAAAAGAAAGTAAACATTTCTGGAAAAAAACATGTTTTGTTTTCATCAGTATCCAAACTGCTGAACCAAACTGACAGCAGTTTGCCAATAGCAGACAAGCTGCAAATAGAAAAAGGTACTTCTGCAAAGAAAGGAAAATACTAAAACCATTTTGAAATACACTATATAAAAGAATGCTGGGACCAATGCTGAGGGCCCTAGCCTTCTGCTGAAATGAAAGGACAAGAAAGCACAGAACAAAACCAGTATCTTTTTGTACAATAAGTATTATGTAAAGGCATACAAGTCTATCTCAGCAAGTTTTGTTCCTGTCCCTCTGATGAATTTTTTTAATAGTCACTGCTTTTTTGTTGTCAGGGAACATTAAAAGCTGAGGTTAAAAAAAACCAAACAAACCCAAAACATGTGACATTTCTGTTTATCCAAAAAAGTTGTGAATTTATGCCAGTGCCACGCCCTTTTCTGCAAAGCACTTGACAGAGGTCCACAAGGCTTCTGATCCAACACACACAAATGGCAAGTGCCCTCCTGCCTTCTCTAATCATTTACTCTTGTTTTTTTACCACTGCCTTTTTCACCATGGTTTTCGAAAAGATGTAAATAAGAAAATTCTTAAGTTAAAAATAGCACAAGTATCCGAAAATCACATTTATTATGCACAACACACCCCATCTGTTTGGGATTAACTAAGTGACTTATTTTGCTGTGAAATTAAAGCCTGCCTTCATCACTAAACATGACATACCTACCATCCATACCTTTTTATCTAAATTGTGAAGTTTAGCTGTCTCTATAGATGTCCTGTAGTATTAGACCAGTGCAGCAGCAATAGTGGTAATAAAAACCCAACAATCCTGCTGGACACAAGAGGGGCATCTAAGCTGCTTACGAGTAGACATCTATCTCCGAGTCTTCCCAACCAGCTATCTACCTTCCGATTGCACCTCCAAAAGCTCAAACTCCAGAAAGCTATTGACAAATTTGTTATTCAGGTTACTTATCATACTCAGTTGATCAAGTGTGGAAGCAGATTATGTAAAAAACAGAAAACTGAAATTGCTGTTCCTCCTCTCTTGCATAAATTGAATAAGAACAACAGAAAAGCTGTTAGCAGTGAAGTCACTGCAAATTCCCCCCTGGCTCTGTCACTCCTGAGCTCAGGAACAACTGGCGCTGCCCCAGCCAGCCAAGGATTTCTCAGTGATTTCAGTGAAGTCACATAACCTCCGTGTCTCATTTCCAGTGATGGAGCTGATAATAATTGCCAACCCCTCTCAGGGAGTTCAAGACAGTACATTTATCCTCCTTTGTAAGGAGTTCTCATATCAGACGGAAGGCGCTACAGATGCATGAAGCATGACTATTTATTTTTAATAAGACACAGCAAAAACAACCGATGGCAGCTTCATTAATATGTATTTCATCACTACGAGTGGTATTTTCCTTCAGAGGGAACAAATCGTATATACTGATCTGCTCATATGGAAACGTTAAGTCAGAGAGATTAGTTTTCTGTATTCAATTGCCATTTTATAAACCGAATATTACTGAAACAGAAAACACAGCCAATAAGCCAAATTGTGCACTTCTATACTTCACAAAAAAACCCCTCAGTGAACATGAGACAAGGTGTATTTTATATGCAACAGCTCATTAATTTTAAGTGTCGTGGGAACCCTGCCAGTTTTGCCCTCTGAGTAATTATCTTTTGTCTTAATTTGTAAGATTCTTGAAAGGAGGAAGAGAGAAATGGGAGAGAAAAAATGTTCAGTCTCACAGGAAAAGCTTAAAAAGCTTAAAGCCTGAAAACACAATAAAAAGGGAGAGACATAGATACAAAACAGTCCTAGTCAAGCTGTCTCTAGTTAAACAGTAAATGGGATTGGTTTCTATAAAAAATCAGTGCTTGTTTCTTCCAACACTTAATATATTTTTATACCCAGCTAGATAGGTATAAAGACCTTTCTGCAGTAATGAGTACTGCAAAATTCCCAAACACGTCATGTGAGCAAGTATCAAAATGTTAACCTGATTAATTACAAAATGCTACCACAAGTCAAGCATTTCAGGGGAAAAAAAATCCCCTGAACTATGATTTTGCCCCCATCTGAGTAAAAACATAGAATTAAGTTATTCAGACAATAAATAAGTTATTTAGTACAATGCAGGATTAAACTCTGTCCTAATAGCTAGAAGGAGCGTTCAGTGAGAAGATTAAACCACCACGAAAGACCAAAAAGCTCCTCAAGAATTCTTATTGTCAAAGAGTAACTGATAACCACCACCTCACAAAGGAAAGAAACCAACAAAACCCCCAAAGCCTGCATAAAATATTACTGAGACCAAATCTGATTTAAGAATGAAATTATTGCTAATTCTTTTGTGTCTTCTTGTGCAGAAAACTCTATTCTCCTTCACGTCTACTAGCTCTTCAATATTTCTGAGTCATTTAGAAAAGCAGAAAAGGGGTAATTCACTAAGCCCAGGCATATCTATGTCCCATCCACTATCTCCCATCCTAGAGATAACACTGTCATGCACAATATCCACTGCTCTGCTCCCAGGTTTTTTTTTTGTCTTGTGAAAAGAATAGCCAATAAATTTCCTACTTGAAGCAATAACTTAATTTTAAGAAATTTCCAGAAAGAAAAAAAAACCAACCCACATGAGTGGTGAAACTCACATTATTAAAGCAGAAATCTTCTGTAGTCTTGAATTATGGTTATTTTATGCTAACTTAACCAGCTCTGTATTTCCAGGACAGTCAAAGGTAAGACCACTACTAACAAATAATTTAAAGTGCAAGTAAATTATTAGTGTTCAGATGCTTCAAACAGAATAAATGGATATCCTTTTATCTATATCTATTTGAATGCTCCTTCTCAAAATGCTACATCTTCCAAAGCAATTATTATTATAAAGCTGAAACAATAAGAGACCCAGGGTGAAACACTTGTGGGTCTTCTGGTTAGCAGTGATGATCAAATGTAAAGAAACCGAACCATTACATTCAAAACTCACAAGCACTAGGGTTTTTTTAAGCACTGATATAATTTATGGCAGCAGAGCAAAACCTTATGGTAGGCATGCTCCCCACAGGTGTACCACAGTGCTCTCTGCACGGGGGAACTGGAGCCCAGGCACCACTATTCACTCCGGATCCCATACAGGGACTTTAGGGTATCTCATCTGAAACTGTGATGAAGAATGCCCACGTAAAGCAATGGGAAGTGTGTGTGTGTACAAGGTGCAGCTATAACAATGGTCAAAAAAAATTTTGATCAAGCAAAGCCACAGATGCAATCAATTACCAACAGATAAACTTTGCTGCAGGAGCTGACAGTGCAGTCAGTGATAAACATTTACTGTGTTTTCACCACTTTCTGAAGTATTCCTACATTTGCATGCAAATATTTTACAGAATACATCCAGCCAGCCTTCAGAAGCCAATTTATAATACATACATACCGTAATCAGGCTTTCAATATAGAAGTAGCAAAATCACTGTACAGGGTTCAGCCAGCTGCTGGCTCCATGGGCAAAACTTTCTCTCCCAAGGCCTCTTGGAGATTATTCCCTCACCAGATACGCTTTATATATGACATAACAGGGGAGTTCATTGCAGGGACAGCAGAGTAAGGATGTATAAACCACTTTGCTTTATGCCAGCGTCTTGAGGAGGAAGGCATGGGCCATATATGTACACACACGCCACGTGTCACGGGGCTCATGCCACGTAAAACAATTGCACATTCACAAAGCTTCCAAAACAAAGGGGGAAGATAAGAGTGAAAGGGAGAAGTTTTGTTTTTAGAAGGAGAAAAGAGAGCTTTGCCAATGTTGTGAACCCAAGCCAGCTATTCCAATGCAAACCTCATGCTGTTACATAGATCATGTTTGGGAAGAGATGTAATATTAATCAACTTTCTGGCATTAAGTATCCGTTACTGTACAAAAACATTCTTGCTCTGGCTTCAATTCAGTTTTAAGTCACTGCGAAAACATTTATGTGGCTCTCAAACTGCCTTAAAGGACCCAGACAATAATTCTTTTCCTCTCTCAGAGGAAATAAAACAATGATCTACTTCCATAAAACAGAGTATTTTGATACTGCCGATTGTTTTCCTCAAGTGTTCAGTATGTTCAGACTTCTACAAACAATTTCCAGAGAAAGAAGCTGTCTTCTGGAGTGCCCCACCCCCTGTCCCCAACATGATCCACCTACTGTGGCAAAGGCACACTTCAGGAGAAAAGGATACCAGTACCTGAAGGGCCTATAAGAAAGCTGGGGAGGAACTTTTTACAAAGGCTTGTAGTGATAGGACCAGGGGCAATGGGTATAAACTGGAGGGGGGCAGATTTAGACTAGACATAAGGACGAATTTCTTCACTATAAAGGCAGTGAGGCACTGGCTGCCCAGGGAAGCTGTGGCCGCAGGGAAGCTGTGGCTGCCCCATCCCTGGAGGTGTTCAAGGCCAGGCTGGGTGAGGTCTTGGGCAGCCTGGTCTGGTGAGAGGTGTCCCTGCCCATGGCAGGGGGGTTGGAACTGGATGACCTTTAAGGTCCCTTCCAACCCAAACTATTCTGATTGTATGATCATGACATCATATGAAAATGTGTGGTACCACAATTCCACACTTCTCCAGCCCTAATCCAGTGCCATGCAACTTGTCAATGGACAACTCCACAACAAAATACCCACAGCCACATGATAGCATAAGTCAAACAGGAGAACTGTGTCAGATAACATGCCACAGAATTTCTTATTGATGCTATCATTAACACAGCTCAGACCCCTGCACACACAGAAATATATTGGGCCACTGAGAGGAGCATTATTGGTATGAGACACCACGCCACTGTTTGCAAAAATTCAATACCAAGTGTCTTGCCTTAGCACAAATTCATTACTCTCAGCTAGCCATTACCACACAAACACGCCAAAAGGGTCTCTCACTAAGCAGTAAGTCCATACAAGAAGTGTCTTATCTGTTATCACAAGTCTCTCACCAGGACAACAATTCAATTTTTTTGAGCAACTTCCAGTTCCCCTATTCTTCTCCACAGGTCATACATCCAGCTACTGAAAATCTGCAAATCCCCAAATGTGTTGTGCCTTATTTGCATATTTAAATATGTAAATTACTGCAAACTGGGTAATTTTCATGTTACATATTTTTGCAGAAAAATTAAATGTGCAAAAATGTTTATTGCAACAATTACTGGTTCCATGGTATTTCAACAAAAGGCTGTAAATCATCAAAATAATTGCCTACCCATTAACTATTGTAGCACTCTGCCTGAAATTTTCTCATTCTGCATTTTAGCTGGATGTAGAAAATATTTTTCTTCTAAACATTTACCTCTTCAGGATTAATTTGACTGAAAAAGATACATGAGCCTAAGATTCTGTCTTATGTTCCCACACACAAATACCACATATAGTTAAACCCAAAACTAAATAAGGAACTACAATCACAAATTCTAACTTTCTCACAATGTTCTCTAATGGTAATGTATGCAAAAGATATGCCACTAAAACCCAAGATGTACAAACACTGCATTGAACTATATCCTGAAATAAGGAAAATTAAAATCTATAATCTTTTCCTGCATCATCTTTGTTACTACACATGTAAGGAAATTACTCTGCTAAATTATCCATTGCAAATTGAGAAGCAAAACCTTCCTCTGTATTTCTGGAGAGTAAGGAAGATGGCACTAAAGCAGAGTATAGTATTTCTAGCGATGCCTGCTTACTACACACTGGTGCCAGATCTGTTTTGAAACATGAGCCCTAATAAAAATGAACTATGTACAATTTTCTCCCCTGCTCATTTCAGCCAAAAGCACGTAGAGCAGTTTTTATCTGTTCTGGTTAACGAAACACAGCATGGAGCTGTAACCAGTTTTGACCCAGTCGGTTTGCTGACACACTGGAGCTGGTTTGCTCCAGCTAAAGACTCTCCTTCACAAAGAAACCTAGTTACAAATGATGACAGCTAACTCTGTTTTCCAAAACATAAATGACAACTTAATTGTCTCGGGCATCTGAAGACAAACAGGTCATTCCCAGGTATGCTGGCCCAGATATGCACTTCTCTCCACCTTTGAACTGCTGTGCTGGTGTGAGAAAAGCCTAAACCCATCATCATCCTTGAGGAAATCAGCCAATAATTACTTGAGGAACCGTTGCCTGCTGCATGCAATTTCAAAGTCGCCTGCTCTACTGTATCAGTGCACATTGCTCCTCCTGAGGCTCTTTTCCAGTGCACAAGCCCTTTCAAGTACAGCAATGCCTATACCCTTTTGCTCTTGTGATGGGACTGATAGTTCAGCTCCCTAACTGCATCTTCCAGCTCCCGATCCCAGCTTGCCTAACAGAAGGTTTGGCACCTGCAGACAAAACCTCCCATTGTGCCACAGAATGAAATCAAAGTAGGATTTATTTAGTCAAGAGGAATTCAAAGAATTAGTTTTAATGAAACAGAGACCTAAGCCTACCCTCTTACCTACAACTTGGAATTTCTTCTGCGTGGCAGGGAGATCTAATTTAGACTCGGTACCTCCCTGTCCTGGAGGAAAGCTGAGTACTGCTCGCCTGAGGAGAACCTGCTTTCCATGCACATCAGCCCGCAGCTGATGACTGACACCCTCCTCCCTTTTACATAAGGTGAATTTTCAATTAGATCAATGTCTCTCCATCTCCTCCTCCATGCTGGCAAGATGCCCTGTCATCCAGGCTGTGGTTGAGAAGTTCCTCCCCGCACCTGGCAGCTACACTGAAGAAAAAACACATTGTTTAAGCCAAAGCTCCTGGCCTGGTTTCTTCCACCAAATTCCTTGTGTTCAAAGCCATGTAATAGTCTCAAATAATCTGACTGATGGTCATTTGAGATGCATACAAAATGCATGCTGGAAAATAAGCATATCCATCTGAGCAGCACACAGGCATCCCATAACTGAGCATTCTGGATCTAAACATGAAAAAATATGTGGTTCCTGAACCCACACATGAAAGAGTCAGCAACAAGGCTGTAATTGCACCAGTCACCCAAACCTCTGCTCTATCTGCTGCAATATGCAATCCCACACCATCTCTGATTTTCCACATGTTAATTTTGAAATTCACCCAAACTTACTTAGGTCTGAAGTTAAAAGGGAACTACGCACTTCAAAAAGATGAAATCCTTGACTGAAACAGCAAGAGGGATTTCTCTATTACAACTAAACGATCATATGGTTTCTTAGATGGGAAAAACATCCTTTTGAAGTCAAGAGCTATACAGAGGCCAAGTGGTTCAATTCATTAGTTTCTGGCCTTTTACCATTATAACCTGGCTACAAATCCTAACACAATTAAAATCATTCTGATTAGGACCAAAATTCCACATCAAGTTTTTGAAAGCTTCTAAAAATCTCCCCCTCCTCAAAAGACATAATTAAAAGTTCAAACTTCTGCTAATTTTATTGCTGAATTTGTCAGAAAAGCAATCAGCAGTATTATGTGGAAGAGGTCAGACTAGATAACCTCCTGGGGTCTTCTCTGACCTGAATTAATCTATGACATGTAATGTGAGAGCATACCTTAATCCTTAAGCAAGTAAGAACCACTCACACATTTTGCTCTACATTACAAGAGAACAGTTCTCTTGCAACAAAAGCTGAAATATTTTCTCTTAGTAAGAATTACTCATTGTGAGTTTAAGGATGCTGAAGAAGACAGTAAGGAGAAGAGTTACACACAGAACATCCCACACAAGATGAGAGATACCTACCCAGAACTAATAATAGTTTCTAACCAGGGCACAAAGCATCACTGCTGGCATCCAAGTCTTTATCTGCTGCTAACTTATCTTAATAGCAGTCAGATCTGGCCTAATGAGCTGAAGTCAGGCAATGACATGAAACCAATTTTTGTGGCTCTACCATCTTCCCTTATAGTAACAACAGCAACATCCTAGAAAACAGTTTAATTGCAAGACTATCATTGTCTGCACTAATATAATGCATGAGGAAAAACTTGCACATTGATACCTATTCATTTTCCACGTTTCCATGAATGTGAGGGATAAACACTTCTCTCATCAAACATTTTACATTGCCCTTTAACAGCTGAATTAGTGTGCAGGACATCAGAAATACTACACAAGGAAGATGAAAACACACAGGTAATGATCTGATGCTTTAAATATATCTATGTAAGCAGTAATATTGGAAGGCAACAAGTCAGTTGAGTTAATTACTTTAATTTGTGCAGCAAGCTACACCACGTGCTGCAACTTATTCATACTTCGGCATTTACGACTGAGTTAGCTGTCCAAAAGGTGGCTCAACAGGCTAGGTTATAACAGTTTGGTGTGCAACCTTAATAATACCCCATATTGGCATTAGAAGAGGATACTGACAAATGACTTCGTCCAGGAAAGTTCTTCTGCCCCCCATTTAGTAGAAAGCAATCATTTGACACTGTCTAATGACATTAATCAAGTTCTGAACCTTTGTTGATGTATGTCATAGCAAATGCTTAGCATTTTCAGGTCCAAAGTGCTTGACTACACATTGTATATTAAAAACAAAAGACTTTAATTCATTAAAAATAGACTCTCACGCTAGATTAAGTTCATTTGCTGCACCCGTCCCTGGTCTGCCTGTGTGTGTGGTCTCATTTAAAACAGACACACATGAACCAGAACCTATTTTATTCACAGGAAACAAAAATACTATTGGCTGTCAACCAAAATAACAGACACTGAAAAATGGGAATACCCATGGGTAAGGAAATTTTAATTAAAAAAAGGAAAAAGAAAAAAGACAACAACAAAGCAAAATGACAATGATGAAGAAGAAGAAGCTGCCTTCTCTGGGAATGCCTGTTTCATCACCTTTGTCAAAACATTTCATATTGTCTCCTATGTATTTTATAAAGGTCTTTTGCAGATCTATTAAAACAGCAGCTTCATTTATGCTCACTCTGATCTATATTGATAAAGATTATGAAGCCATTAGATGGCTCATTAAGTTTGCCTCTACTTACCCCCAATTAAGATTTCAGGTGTCTCTGGTTTTGAACTAATTTCAAAGTGGCTGCCATCTGGGGCATTCTCAAGGAAAACAATTGGCTCCTTTTGTAATGATTTATCATATTTAAAACTCTTAGGCAGCAGTTCTGTTACATGCAATCTCACTTCCCATATGTAGAGTTTTGAGCCTCTTGTTTTGGGGGGATTATTTAGAAATCAATCCAAAGCACCAAGTTTTGATCCATGGCTTCTACAGCATTAAAGTGCCTGCTCTCAGCTGACAGTTGAAATGCTATTAGGCATAATGCACCTTTACTTAATTCACTTCTCCACAAATGATTCAAAAAAGAGAGGGTATGAGCTTGGGTGTGCAGTAAAAATAAGACTGAGATGTACTAATGAAAAATAGTTTTGGTATATGTAACAGGGGCATCCTTTATAGAAAACTCCCTTTTGAAAAGCAGAGATGAAGACCAGCACAGTGAAGCAATTGGGAATCCACTAACCTCTACTTCAGAGCAGAGAGTACCATGAAAGAACAAAAAATGCAGGCATAGGTCACAACCATCTCTCAAAAAGTAAACTGTCTCTCTCTCTAAAGAGAAATCTTTCTCTCAGTCCTCCAACTAAGCGGAGGAAAGCTGAATGGGCAGTCACCAAAAGAGACGATTTTCATGGTAAGCTAATACTGAGCAAGGAAACAGAGAGCATTGGCTCCATTTTGAAATTGTGTCAGGCAGTGAGGGCACAGAGGTGTTGTGATACACACAGAGGTTCGCAGTAGAGCATTACAAAATGAAATTCAGAAATTCATGAAGCTCAGAAATTTTTCAGCATGGCCTTTAGATCTTTCATTTTACACTAGGTGATGTTGCAGCATACACTGAGATACAGAGGACTTTGTGACAGAAATACTGTCAATAAATGCAGCTTTTGTTGATTTGTAAATAAATAACTGACTTGAAAGTGCTTCTGCCATAAAATCTTTCAATCAGAAACATGAACGAAGCATCTAATCCTACTGCAGTTGTGGTACTGATATTGTATGTAAGAAATTAAGCGTTGCCCCCGTCACATGCTTTGATAACACTTATGAATACTTATATTTAACTTTGATGAAATGAAATCATTCTAGATTAAACATTAGTCTCAAAAAATGCAGAGAGAGATTGTGTGTGCCTATATGTATATGTGTGAGTGTATGTGTATAACTCCAGTATATATCTGTCTGTGTATGCATATATATTTTATACATATATATACACATATATATATATACACATACACATATACACATATATACATATATATATATATGTATAAAACAGTTACAGTTCCACCATAGATAGAATACAGGTTGCCAAGAGAAACAGATTAAAGCAGAAGATGTTACAACTACATCTCACTCCATTTTCCTATTATGGCATGTATCCTTTTTCACTCAGATCCAGAAGGATGGACAAGAAGTAAGCATACTAAGCTCATAAATGTCTCTACTAGGCAGTGAAGGAGAACAGCACTGGTTAGGACCTACCTTGCCCATTTGGTACATGTTTATGTGTTTTTCCTTTCCTGGGGGTAGACTGGCATGACGATGAAGCATTGTTTGTGGCTGTTTTTGTGTCCTCTGTCTCCTCCTCCTCCTCATCTTCATCCTCATCATCCTGAGAGCTTCCAAAATATACCATGTTGCTGGGCAGAGCTGGAGAACCTGATCATTATAAAGAAGTAGCTCATTAGCATCATTACATTCACTTACTGCATTAATCAAACTGATCATAACCTACTTCAGTGTTACGCATAGCAAGGGAAGAGGGAAACTTGGAGGTGGAAGGTCACAGTAGAGCATAACTAACTGGAGGGGTTTTATTACTAATTCTTACGAACAGGATACCTATGTGCTTGAAAAGCAGGGTTTCCCCCTCCCCAAGCACATTCTATTTGTACTTTAGACAAGCAAACAGTCTTGCTACAAGCCCTAATTAATAGCTTTGTGTATTCAGAAAACACACATTTAGACTAACGCACATGCTTAATTTCAAATGCGTGCTTAAGTGCCTTACTGAAATCTTAACATACAAATTAGGAGCTTACAGCTTTTCCAAACAGAAGAAAAAAGAGCATTTACAAACCAATCTGCACCCTGGTAATATTTTTAGGTTATTACAATAAAGTATGGGCAATTTAAAATTCACAATGATTTGCAGGCCTTTACAGCATTGCACACCATGCTTTGCAGCATTCTGGTTCAGTTTTAAACAAAGAGGAAAACTGAGACATTGAGATGCTTAAATTTGCCTAGCAGGTCCCTGACAAAGGAAAGAAAAGAGTAAAGATCTCCCGACTCCCCATATGCTTCTNTAAAAAAAGGAAAAAGAAAAAAGACAACAACAAAGCAAAATGACAATGATGAAGAAGAAGAAGCTGCCTTCTCTGGGAATGCCTGTTTCATCACCTTTGTCAAAACATTTCATATTGTCTCCTATGTATTTTATAAAGGTCTTTTGCAGATCTATTAAAACAGCAGCTTCATTTATGCTCACTCTGATCTATATTGATAAAGATTATGAAGCCATTAGATGGCTCATTAAGTTTGCCTCTACTTACCCCCAATTAAGATTTCAGGTGTCTCTGGTTTTGAACTAATTTCAAAGTGGCTGCCATCTGGGGCATTCTCAAGGAAAACAATTGGCTCCTTTTGTAATGATTTATCATATTTAAAACTCTTAGGCAGCAGTTCTGTTACATGCAATCTCACTTCCCATATGTAGAGTTTTGAGCCTCTTGTTTTGGGGGGATTATTTAGAAATCAATCCAAAGCACCAAGTTTTGATCCATGGCTTCTACAGCATTAAAGTGCCTGCTCTCAGCTGACAGTTGAAATGCTATTAGGCATAATGCACCTTTACTTAATTCACTTCTCCACAAATGATTCAAAAAAGAGAGGGTATGAGCTTGGGTGTGCAGTAAAAATAAGACTGAGATGTACTAATGAAAAATAGTTTTGGTATATGTAACAGGGGCATCCTTTATAGAAAACTCCCTTTTGAAAAGCAGAGATGAAGACCAGCACAGTGAAGCAATTGGGAATCCACTAACCTCTACTTCAGAGCAGAGAGTACCATGAAAGAACAAAAAATGCAGGCATAGGTCACAACCATCTCTCAAAAAGTAAACTGTCTCTCTCTCTAAAGAGAAATCTTTCTCTCAGTCCTCCAACTAAGCGGAGGAAAGCTGAATGGGCAGTCACCAAAAGAGACGATTTTCATGGTAAGCTAATACTGAGCAAGGAAACAGAGAGCATTGGCTCCATTTTGAAATTGTGTCAGGCAGTGAGGGCACAGAGGTGTTGTGATACACACAGAGGTTCGCAGTAGAGCATTACAAAATGAAATTCAGAAATTCATGAAGCTCAGAAATTTTTCAGCATGGCCTTTAGATCTTTCATTTTACACTAGGTGATGTTGCAGCATACACTGAGATACAGAGGACTTTGTGACAGAAATACTGTCAATAAATGCAGCTTTTGTTGATTTGTAAATAAATAACTGACTTGAAAGTGCTTCTGCCATAAAATCTTTCAATCAGAAACATGAACGAAGCATCTAATCCTACTGCAGTTGTGGTACTGATATTGTATGTAAGAAATTAAGCGTTGCCCCCGTCACATGCTTTGATAACACTTATGAATACTTATATTTAACTTTGATGAAATGAAATCATTCTAGATTAAACATTAGTCTCAAAAAATGCAGAGAGAGATTGTGTGTGCCTATATGTATATGTGTGAGTGTATGTGTATAACTCCAGTATATATCTGTCTGTGTATGCATATATATTTTATACATATATATACATATATATATATATATATACACATACACATATACACACATATATATATATACATATATACATATGTATAAAACAGTTACAGTTCCACCATAGATAGAATACAGGTTGCCAAGAGAAACAGATTAAAGCAGAAGATGTTACAACTACATCTCACTCCATTTTCCTATTATGGCATGTATCCTTTTTCACTCAGATCCAGAAGGATGGACAAGAAGTAAGCATACTAAGCTCATAAATGTCTCTACTAGGCAGTGAAGGAGAACAGCACTGGTTAGGACCTACCTTGCCCATTTGGTACATGTTTATGTGTTTTTCCTTTCCTGGGGGTAGACTGGCATGACGATGAAGCATTGTTTGTGGCTGTTTTTGTGTCCTCTGTCTCCTCCTCCTCCTCATCTTCATCCTCATCATCCTGAGAGCTTCCAAAATATACCATGTTGCTGGGCAGAGCTGGAGAACCTGATCATTATAAAGAAGTAGCTCATTAGCATCATTACATTCACTTACTGCATTAATCAAACTGATCATAACCTACTTCAGTGTTACGCATAGCAAGGGAAGAGGGAAACTTGGAGGTGGAAGGTCACAGTAGAGCATAACTAACTGGAGGGGTTTTATTACTAATTCTTACGAACAGGATACCTATGTGCTTGAAAAGCAGGGTTTCCCCCTCCCCAAGCACATTCTATTTGTACTTTAGACAAGCAAACAGTCTTGCTACAAGCCCTAATTAATAGCTTTGTGTATTCAGAAAACACACATTTAGACTAACGCACATGCTTAATTTCAAATGCGTGCTTAAGTGCCTTACTGAAATCTTAACATACAAATTAGGAGCTTACAGCTTTTCCAAACAGAAGAAAAAAGAGCATTTACAAACCAATCTGCACCCTGGTAATATTTTTAGGTTATTACAATAAAGTATGGGCAATTTAAAATTCACAATGATTTGCAGGCCTTTACAGCATTGCACACCATGCTTTGCAGCATTCTGGTTCAGTTTTAAACAAAGAGGAAAACTGAGACATTGAGATGCTTAAATTTGCCTAGCAGGTCCCTGACAAAGGAAAGAAAAGAGTAAAGATCTCCCGACTCCCCATATGCTTCTCTTGAGGATGTTTCTTCTCATCTCTTGCTTACTTCCCATGATGTCCCCCTAACCTGCCTTGTTTGTGCAAGGGTAAGATTCAATATGTGTCTACTGACAGGAAAGAGAGGATTCACAAGTTTGACAACAATAAAGGGCTGTAATTTAAATGTAACTCTTGCACAAAAAGTATTTTATGCATGTCATGCAACAGTGTATAGCTTTCCCTGCTCTGCATCAGGACACATGACACGACTGTAGGAATCCAATAACCATTTTAAAATGTATAGATACTGCTGACAACTAATGGACACCTTGCCTTATGCCAGATACTAGTTCTACTTCAAACTAAGTCTTCTATCTATCCCTAGGAGGTACAGGTGCCTTAGGAGCCCTCTACTTATTTGCAGAAGAATTTTTTTGGTGAAGAAGGAGAGGGAAATAGAAAATCAGTAGAAGTGGAGAATAGAGACTCCTTGCCTCTATTATTTTCCTATAGTTAAATAAGACAAAAGACAAAAGGAGCTCAGCTACAGAAGAACAACACAAGGTAGTGGCAATTTGGCTGATGCTTTCTTAGAAATGCTTCTGGCTTCAATGACTTCAGGAAGTGATAAGTGATTATGTCGTTTGATTCTGAGATGGTGGTGTTGCCATTGCCAAAACCTAACTGAAGCTTGTTCTTCAGTTGTGTTTTTATGCTTTGTGCTTTTACCAGGTTTGTACAAATTACTCTTAACTCCAAAAAATACATTTCAGTGAATGGATACCAAAATACTACACAAAAAAGAAGGGATAGGCTGTTTTTGCAATGAACCATCCTTTCCTAAGCATGCTGGATTGGGCTGGAATGGAGTTAAATTTCTTCATAGCAGTTTGAATGGGCTGTGTTTTGAATCTGTGACCAAAACAGTGTTGATAGCACAGGGATGTTTTAGCTACTGCTGAGCAGTGCTTTGTCAGCATCAAGGCATTTTGTTTTCCTGTTTCTCATGCTGCGCTGCCAGCAAGCAGGCTGGGGATGCACAAGAAGTTCCCAACTGACCAAAGGGGTATTTCACACCATACGACATCGTGATTAGCAATAACAGCTGGGAGAAGAAGGAAGAGGGGCCTTTCAGAGTCATAGCATTTGTCTGCCCCTAAGTCACCATTACGTATGACAAAGCTCTGCTTTCCTAGAGGGGGTTGAACACCTGACGGCTGACGAGAGGTAGTGACTCAATTCCTTCATCTGCTTTGCTTACATTTACAGCTTTTGCATCACCTATGAAATGATCTTTATCTCAACCCCTGAGTTGTTGCACTTTTACCCTTCCCCAGTCCCACTGCAGGGGAGCGAGTGAGCAGCTTCTGTGGGTCTTAGCCCCTGCCTGTAAAGACCTTTGCTCTTGGTGTCTGTAACAGCCCCTTTGGGACTGTAGCTGCCTTGAGAAGAAGCAGAGAAGAACTCCCCACTGGCATCCTGTACTGTCCATTGGTGGTAGCCCTTGGACAGCCAGGGCAGACACTGGAGCAGCACCTAAAGCATGGTGATTGTTTCCTCCCTGCAATAACTTAGGTATTAATCCATCCAACCTAGACACAAATGTATGGACACATACAGTAATCCTAGGGGGAAAAGTCTTTTGCATGCCCCAACTTTCATATTTATAGACTAATGATCAGATTAAGACTGTTGACATATTTCAAGGCATGGGAGCCATAGTAACATACGGAAACAAAAACCTTCGCATTTTTTATGCAAGCCCAGAATGGCAATCAGCCATAGAATGCAAGACCTGCTGAGAGGTACATTAATTCTTCTGCTTGGCGAGGAGCTTTAAGTCTCAATTAGCTAGAAGACACCAAAACAGTCACTTTAGGACAGTGTTGGTTGAAAAATAAATTGCCTTTTTCCATCTATCTTGGTACCAAATACTGTGGTATGGATTCAGAAGTTATTAGCTCTGTAAGCTCCATACTGTGCATCAGTTCTAATCAGGATCCAATGTCTGGCACCATGAGTGCATTAATACACTGACAAATGATGTTAGTAAAAGAATTTACTGTTAGGAACCCTCAAAATTAGATTCAAACACAGACTGAAATCTATTACAATTACAGAAATAGTCAGAAACTTTATCCTTCTCTAGACACTACAATAGGAGACCAGAAATAATGTCTAAGTCTCATCTTCCTTAGAGTTCCACATCCTAAAGCTTTTTTGTCAGCTGCTTTCAACAGCAACCAGCAAAAAAATTACCTCAGTGATGTAAATGTTGTTATCACAATAGCAGTCTTTTCCTTTTTTCTGATTTTTTTTTTTAAAGGACAGAAGAAAATACAATATAGTGCATTCTGCTCAGAAAGGGGGGAGGGTCTAACCCAAGTGTGAGACCAGGTACAAACTTCAGCTACTTCCTGGTATTCAGTCGTTGTTAATCTCAGTGCATAAATCTTAGGTTGGAATGACATTTTTTAATTCCTTCCAATCAAGAACTATGAACAACAATGGTTAAACTGCATTCCCGGGACAGCTGGGAATGTTTGGGAAGTACATTGCCAGAGAAATTAGACTAGCAATGTCCAATAACACATGAGAGTCCTGTTAGCCCTCACTTTACTGATCTGAAGTGCTCTGCAATATGAGACCTTGGAGAAAAGCTGGCATTTGGTCTCAATCACCTCCTCTCCTCCCTCCCCCTCCCCTAAGCTTTTCCTACGTATTTATTAAAGTTGACTTGCAAAACAGAAAGAAAGAATGAAAAAAAGGCTGGACCTGTACATTTTTGTTCTATTGAAGTGTTATTACAAATGAAAGACACCAAAAGGTATCTAAAACCTTTGAGTTCTCTTGCTTACTTTTTCTAGTAAAGCTATTTTTATCATCATCTTTTATAATAAGATTTCAGTTCCAGAACAGTCGCAAATACTGAGCATTTGTTAACATCTATGGTTTGAGCTCATTAAAACCACTTTCACTTTAAGTCTATGTAGTTAAACATGTCCAAAAGGATGAGAAAACACTAGTTTACAATACTGAAACAGGTTGCTTCAGCTCAACATACTGAAAAATCCCTTTATGAACAAAGTGAAGGGAAGACAAGCCTCTAAGGACACAGTGATTTCATTGAAGCTAAAAGTATGACAATAATGTTGATTAAGTAACACACAGTGTATAAGTGTGAGCAGTTGGTGTGCCCTGGTGGCTTACACCAAGCAAAGAACTAAGTGACCCCCAAAAAATCTCCTCTTATGGAAATAAAACTCAGACTTCTCATGACTGAAGAACTAAAAAAGCTCATAAGAGTGAAGCTGCACTGTAGGAGTAGAAGGTAGGTCATCACTCACCTCCTTTATTATAATAAAGATTGCTGTCCTAAATATCCCTCATCATCTCCAAGACCAGATAAGGATGTGTACATGATACCACAGCACACCTCTACAGGGGACTACATGTGTTACTCAAAGTTGTCTATTTATATAAACGGTACTAAATAGTGCTACTATAGCCACCAACGTCTAATATATTGGAGATGTGGAGACAAACGTGAGCTCAAAAACTGGTCTGATTTTTCCAGCTGTATCAGTTGGTCTAACAAAATACATTGCCCTTCCTCATAAATCCAGCCTGTCTTCATTTCAAGTTAAGATCATGGAGGTTTTCCTTACAGACAGATTTTGTTGAGAGTTGTTGCTCTCAAGTTTTCTCATCTGAAGATGAGCAATCATCCCTCCTGTTCCTCTCACCCCCCTCCAGCACCAAGGCATGATTCTCAAAGTCTACCCTGGGCAACCTAAAGAGTGACATTTCAATTTAATTAATAACCAACAGCAAAAGAGAAGAGCCGCAATGCTCTGGCTAGAGGATGATATCTCTGCCTGGGAGGTGGTGCATGGCAGGACTCAGCACTCTAGGTACATAATTCTCCCCTTTCTTGCTTTCCATTCCTAAGAAAAGAGCAGAAAAATCTGCAAGAGTTATGAGAGCTTGTGGTTTGAATTATACAAGCTGCCTCCTATGCCAGGAGCCCCCAGGTTGTGCAGGCAGCTGCTACCACAGGCATTGCAGTCAGTCAAGGGAGAGAGCAGAGGAGGAGACCTCTGGCACCTGGGGAAAGCACATGCGCAGCCTCCACACTGAGAGACCCATTCTGCTGCGCACCTGATCAACAGGTGCCTAAAAAACCCCACTCACTCACCAAATCTGATAGCAATTCAGAAAATAGAACTTAATTTCCCACCACTTGTTTAGAACACATTTCATACAAGGAACCATCTAGACTGCATGTGGCTCCATGGACATTTTTCCTGGCCTCAAAAATTGTCTACAGAGCATCCACCTCCACCTGGCCTCTTGTTCTTATTCCTGTGCCACCACCTCAACTGTGGCAGCATAATTTTTTTTGTGAGGCCATGTGGTGAATCAGATCAGGGAACTGATTCAGTTTAAAATCCCACACTAAGGAAATGAAAGTCCATTAACAAATGCTGTAACTGTAATGTAATGTTACAAGCTCTCGAGTAAAGACTTGGAAAATTTCTATGCACCCTTTTTTCTTATTTAATGTGTAGCTTAATATATCACTTTATGCTATTAAACAAAACATGAAACGCAGTATGTTTCCAATCTCATGTAGGAGCTGCACTTTTCACATTCTGTCCTGACAATGTCTAGGCATACGCTTCCTAAATGCTTCCCTCCCTGCCTGCCTCAAGACAGCTGATTTGTTTTGTATAAATATTTGCATAGAAGTATGTGCTATCACTAGAGAACTGGATGAGGCAACTGCAAAACATTGGGAAGGAAGAAGAAGCCATGGCAGAGGTAAACTGAAAGAAAGGGCATGCAGCAGCAGCAGAGCAGGAGGCTCAACAGTGCAACAGCTGGAGAGAGGCAAGAGCTGAGAGATGAGTTAGTAGATGGGCACAGGTTGCAGGAGGAACAGGAGAAGGAAGACACTGAAAGAACTATTGACATTAAATAGCAATAAATACAGAAAAGTGGGAAGGATACCTTGGCTTGACTCTATCAGGGAGTGCAGTGGCAGGATGAGGGAGAATAGTTTTAAACTGAAAGAGGGGGGATTTAGATTAGGTATTGGGAAGAAATTTTTTTATTGTGAGGGTGGTGAGACACTGGCACAAGTTGCCCAGAGAAGCTGTGGATGTCACATCCCTGGAGGTCTTCAAGGCCAGACTGGAAGGGGCTTTGAGCAGCCTGGTTCACGTGTCCCTGCCCACAGCAGGGAGATTGGAACTGGATGACCTTTAAGGTCCCTTTCAACATAAACCATTCTGTGATTCTACGTATTGAGCAACTTGAACAGGAATGTCTGCCTGATGGTGCTGTTGACCTGCTGCCCTGATATGGACATACGCCACTTGCCTTTTCCTGCTCAACAAGTTACTGTTAACTCACAGTTGAGAACCAAATGCTATGGCCAAGGCCACACAGCAACCTGGAGGAAACTTCCCAGCCCTGTCCTCCTCATCCAAATCACTGCGGGAAGGTCAAATTGCCAAAGCTGGCCCTCATCATGCGATTCTGGAAGCCTAACAAATTGCTGTGGCTGACTCAGTGACTGCAAACCATGCAAGAGCTCAGACAGCACCCAGAACTCCAGGTACCCTCTCCTCACCAGCAGCACAGCAGGAGGTATTGCTCCTGTGATCAGACACCACTGTGCGTGTCACATTTTGAGAAAATCATTAACAGTGAGTTGTCTTCTTAAAATTCACTCATCATGGTTACAATGAGCTATGAATTATTACAAAAAGGGAGGATACTCAGCTCTTTAAAAAAAGAAGCTTGAAGTATGTTTGGCAACTGTTTCCACCAGTATCTGCAGTTTCATTATCAAAATTCTCTCTTGAGTATTTTTGTCTTTTCTCTTATTGTGAGAGCAACACAAAAGAAAACCTAACTATATAAGAGAAACAATTCCCACAACCATACACAAAGTGTTGCTTAATGCATATGAAAGGATAACAAATGTATTTTATGCCCTCTGTTATAATAATTTGATGCTTATACAACAGTAAGTAAAAAGTAAAATATGAGGTTTTAATGTCTTGGTGCTGCTTTTAGCATTTTCCTTGGAAAGATATTACCCTCTGCATGTGCAAAATTCAGGCTTGCTACTAACAGCAGGCAGAATTGATGCTTACGCAACCTGCACATACAGATGCGTTGACCTCAGCAGCAAGTGCCTGATTAATAGAATAAACTATACTCTGTTTCAGCCATTTCATTTGACTAATGAGGTTATTAATTTTTTTTATTTGACAAATGTGTAATTTTCCCTCCTAAATGATGGTATGTTTTGTTTTTCATTAAAATACATTAACTTTTGCCTTGGACTAGCTAAATATATTAAAAATCTCTGAATTTGGATCTGAAGAGCAGAATCAGAAGGATGGAAAGTGCATGTGCTTTGCCAAAACCACTATTCCATTACTCTTCAGAATTAGCTGGCAGTGTTTCTGCAATATTTACTGAAGTACAAACCAAATGTTTTCATCTGGACAGGATTCAACCCTGGTATGCTACAACCACAACAAAAATCATCTCAATCCAAGAGCCTTCTCTGTAATTTGGGCTGTGGTTTCTGCAAAATTGGAGGGTTCTTCTCCATTAATTATTTACTCAACTCCCCCTCTAGTTCCTTTCTTTTTTTTCTCCTAACAATTAAACATAACCCAGATGTGCTTTAGAAAAATCTTAAAACCATTTCAGACATCAGAATGATTTAAGCACAGGACAGGTCAAGGTATGCAGGACTTCAGCCTGCCCTGATAAACACGCAGAGTGTTAAGCTCTATAATGAGTTGCGTCCAGAGGTTTGGCTTCTCCTCTGACACAGGACCCCATTTGGGGGCTGCATGCAGGTGGAACAAGCTTGTCTCCCACATACTCCCAAGGTACTGGCATCTCAGTGCTCAAAATTTAGGGCCTGCTTCTCATTTATTATATGTTCTCCTTATTACGTTTGGCAGGACAGTGCCAAGTCCCTGAAGTCTGAATAAATATAATTTATTCCTGCACTTTATGATCATTTTACAGAGCAAGGCTAAAAGAGAATGAACTGCATAAAGTCTATAGGAAAGAGCAATTGTATTTTACTTATCTGACTCCACCTGGAGGAACAGTCTCAGAGCGAGCTCCTCAGTGCCTGAGCAAGAGGGAGGGAAAGTCTACTCCCAAGTACAGAAACAAAGCAGAGCTCATAAGCACACTGATGCTCAAACTCTCCTTTCCTCTGCTGTTGAACAAATCACAAGACGCTTAGCGTTATGGCTAACATACAGCCTGGTGCAATGACATAAAATCCATTTTAATTTTGGTCTGTTCTTCAAAGCTATAGAGTTAAAAGCAAAACCCCAAAGAAAATTGTTCCTTTTTTTGAGAAATTGAGTAATGGTGAGGAAGCGGGTGAATCTTCAGGAAAAAAAAGCATGTGGTTCTAAGTCAACAAAACACACACCACAGTAACAGACTACTGAATATTAAAACCCAAAAAGTGTGGCACTTCTCACACCTACAATTCATATTTTACAATCTCAAAGTAATTTAACTCCCATAACCTGCCTACACTCCAAAGTGAACATCAAAATGGATCCTTCCCCCCTATACTTCAACCCCCCAACTTTTTGTTCCACTCCATCATGAATAAGACAAGACTGCAAATCCCAAGCCACTGTGGTGCCATTCCCAGAAGGCTATGTTTCATACCCAAAAGATCCTGAGCCCCATTTCTAGTGCAAAGTAAGCCTTTTGGGGAGCACTGAACCTACAGTAGGTTCACAAGTTACAGAAGCAGGCTCATGGGTTCCGGTTTGGGAGGAAGACCAGGAATTGCCTTTGCAATACTTTGTGTTGCCCACCTGGGTGCCAAAAACTGTGGGCACTGAGGTTTTGAATAACTGCTGCTGCCATCAGGGCACTTGGATTTTATGCCAGTAGCTCACCTACACAATCATGTCCAGCCATGTCAATACCAATATACACAGTTAAATGTTGCTACTCATTTTACAGAAAAACTAAGCAGCTCGCTGAGGGACTCAGAGAGAGACTGTGGCAGAGCCATGAAGTAAGTCTCACGCTTCAGCAGCTAATTTCATCCTGTGGCTTTAGCAGGGGTAGATATTGGAATTAACATCAGAAAGGGGCCCAGAAACATGAAGATCAAAGTGAAACTGATTCAGCTGCCCTACTACAGGCATAGTACTTTTCCCTTGCACTCGGCAGCTCCTGCAAGCTCTTAAATGTCCTAGTAGACACAAACCCATGTGAAGATGTGCCGCCCGCTGCATGCCAGGAGGGCTGGCCCTCCACCAGCACTCCCAGCTCCTGGGAAGGACCAATGTCACTGAGTCAGTTGCCAGGCTCTCTCTGTGTGCACCATACACGTGTTTTTCACTGTGAGCCTGCACATCCGCTAGTACTTGCCAGCACTGATTAAATTACTCTTATCCTAAACCACTGCAGGAGTGAGTTACCAGTCCAGAGCAGCATATTCCAGTGGTGGACTATGTGATTCACGTATGAGATACCCTCTTTTACACTTCAACGTTACTCCTAATTCTACAGGACTTCAAAATTGTGAGCCTACAGTTGCTAAATGCAACCTTATTTTTGTTAAATGGTTTGTTTGATTAAGATTCTACATCCCAAAGTTTATTTTTGTACTTTCAATCCATCCTAAAATTTCAGTCTCAAACATCAAATGATTTAACACAAAACTAATGAAAAGTCTTCCTCTAGCATATTTAAACAAATTATCATAAATCTTCATGTCTTAGTATATTTTGGAATTATAAAACCTACCTACACTGCAAAGCAGCTCACAGTTTCAGGCAAAGCCATCTTGTCACTGCTTTGCTTCCAGCCTAATAAAGCTATTACGCTATTCTGTGTGCTTACTCTGACCTGATGAACATGCCTTCATGGTGGCAACATGCTCCTTTGGAAGGCTGGCACTTCAAGAATGTGATTGATGCAGTCACCAGTTCAAATAAAGGCCAGGGCACCTATTGACACCGAATTACCAGGCAAGTGTACCTTCTGCCTAATTAGAAGCTATGCGTATTAATGGTCATTTTCTATCATGCCCAGAATTAAGAGAATCATAGAATCACAGAATCACCAGGTAGGAAGAGACCCACCGGATCACTGAGTCCAAGCATTCCCACCAATCTCTAAACCATGCCCCTCAATACCTCATCCACTCGTGCCTTAAATACCTCCAGGGAAGGTGAGTCAACCACCTCCCTGGGCAGACCATTCCAGTGCCTAATGACCCTTTCTGTGAAGAATTTTTTCCTTATGCCGAGCCTGAACCTCCCCTGGCAGAGGTTGAGGCCATTCCTTCTTGTCCTGTCCCCTGTCACTTGGGAGAAGAGGCCAGCTCCCTCCTCCCCACAACCTCCTTTCAGGTAGTTGTAGAGTTTCCAAGAGTTTCCAAGGTTTTGGCTTTGAGGCCTGTCCTTTCATAATGGAAAATCTTTGTAGGTATCTACTGGCACAGACAATACAAAACCTCCTGTTAAGACACGAGAGAAGACTGGGATCAAAGGCTTCCAAGCCCACCAACTAACCAAGGTGTTTAAAACAAAAACCATGTTTAAGAGCAAGCTGCAAGAGGACCGGGGCACTAGGATTTAGAAATTACTGAAATTTAGACAAACCTGTTATAGTGAGATTTTTCTGTTTTGATTTTGCCCAGTTGTAAGAAATCAGCAGATTGTTCAAAGGAAGCAAATAGTCACACATTGCGCAGAACAATTGTTAGAAGAGCCTGAAAATTTCATTTGTGAGATCTCAATTAAACTATCTTTATTTAGAAATCCCTGAAATTCTCTATCATGTAACTCCCAGAGGCCTGGCTTAATTAGAAAATTGATCATGGGAAAACTTAAAATGTAGGCTCCTAATCATAGCCTTTCTGTTATCACCTTTTGCCAAAGATCCATTGCTCACAGGGAGCTGTTTCTTCTTCTCCCTTTAGCCCTATATTATTCCACATTCAGTATTTTTAACTTGTAAATAATTACCAAGAGTAAAGGTAACTTAAATGCACTATAACAGAAGCTAGGAAGAAAAATTTGATCAGAGGCAGAAAATGAAGGCAGTTGTACAACTGCGAGGAGATGACACACTTGTATCTACGCATCCTGCTGAAAGATACTAATTATGTCTCTGGCAAAGGGCATACAGGCTCTTTCAGAGAAGCTATTTAAAGATAAGAACACTTCAGTGATACCTGCACTATTTCTTTCTTGTGTTGGAAATACTAGGTCACAATTTAAAAAAAAAAAAAAAGAAAAAAGAGGATTTTAAAATAATGGACGGTAGGGGAGCCCTGTCAGGTCTGGTCAGTGAGATGTATTCCAGGGTACTCAGATGTTCACTAACTGTTACAGCTTTTTCATTCTGCTCCACTTTACCTTTTAAGAAGTAATTAGTACATTGTATTATCAAATCAAGGGTTCAAAAACCAAACTAATCAAAAAATATATCCAACCCCCCAGTATTCTGGATAACAAAACCAAGCAGGTTATCTCAGTTAAAATACCTCCCTTTGAAATTGCAAGACGCTAAAAAAAAAAAATTAATTGAATCATTAGATTTTCTGAATCACAGGACAAGCCTAGATATATGGGACTCCTTTTCCTAAATATAGGAAAAGATCCTATAGGATCTTAAACATGTCAAGGGCACTACTTCTACACTGCTGCATGACAGTACTGCTTGATCACTCACAGAATTCAGATGCTTCCACTTTAATTAAACCCCCTCAGAGTATTGAAGAGTCAACTAGTCAACTTCTAGTAGTGGTGACTGGGATTTTTAAATTTCTCCATTTAAAAATAGAAAATGAAAGCGCATGATGATGCAGTGCCATGAATTTACATTGTGCTTCTGCCATTGGGTGCACTGGGAGAAGGACAGAGATCTGATCACAGAGGTGCTTTCATGCTGGGCTGGTCCTGGCCCCGGTTAAGAAGACCTTGCCAAAGAAAAGCTTTGACCATGAAAACAGGGACTAACTCATCAGATCATTAGATCATTTTGAAGGACCAGAACCTAAAAGAATCTCAAATTTTAAAACAAAACAATCAAAAAAAAAAAAAAGCCCACAAACCCAAACATACATACACAAACATGGTGCTTTACTGTCTTGGACCATATAGCTACTATACACACTACTAAACAATTTTCAAAGTGTTTGCTCTTATTTCCATGTAATTGTGTGTCGCATTTCATTATGAAACTGCAAACTGCCAAGCCTGGACAGACAGATGTGGACAGAAATTGGAAAAACCACATGTCCCACCACACAAGTAATTTTGAATCCCTCAACACTTCAATAAATAGTAGCACAGACTTTCAAAACCAAAACAGACCCCTTCCAAAATAACCACAAGTCTTCTCTATGCAGGGTTTAAGTAAGCTGTAGGCTCTTCCCTCTCCAGGCTCACTGGGTACCATCAGAAGCACAGCACCAAACTAAGACTGCCAGTGCCCTGGAATACCTCTTCTGGGACCATTCTGAAGCTGGATGTACCAGCAGGCTGCTCCATGAACTCCCCACAAGCACACTTAAGAACTAGCTTCCAACTATTTTTTTCCAACAGGCACGTAAGAAAGACCACCACTTGGAGCTAAACTACACGAGCTAAACCACGCACAGCCTTAGGCAGCCAGGGCTTCCTGAGGGACTCAGCAGTTTGGACACCAACGCCAGGATCAGGCTAATAGCAATCTCAACATGCCCTCTCCAACCAAGCCACAGCCACCCTCCTGCTCTTCCACAGAAACATATCCAGGTATCAGATGTCCAAGAAGATTTCACCTCCTGCCCCTGTTCCCCCGTTTTTACTGGCTCTTTTCAGGCTTTATAATGGGCGGTGATGGAGCAATAAGCTTGTGGAGGTGCTGAAACAGAGAGATGACAGCTTTCCCTTTCTGCTTTTCTTCAGTCTGTACAAGCAGACCAAGAACATGCCATGTGTGGCACTCAGAGCAGATTTTCCCTTGCGGTTTTTAATATATTTGTAATTGGGATCTTGCCGTCTGAACACACGTGCTGTCTGAAATGTATGACTACTCCTGCATACTGGAGAAATTAGGAATGAATTGCAAGTTCTTAATTGACAGTACAAAACATCAATTATTCTACAGATGAATAACAAAGAAGAAAATTACAGGTGCAAGAACTAAACAGCCACTGATTAAAATTAAAAAAAAAAAAAAAAGAAAAAAGCCTTCTGAATGAAGCACTGAAATAGGAAAGAAGTATCCGTGCTTCCCATTTGCATTGTTAAAGCAGAATGCTAAGAGACAGTAGGAAATAAAAATGGAGATAAGTCACATCGCCATACAGGTTGCCTTTCTTTAAGTGCAAGTGCCTTCAAAGCTATAAATAACACGTGCTTAGTTAGTAAGCAGTGGAAACAAGTGCGTGAATGCCGCCATGTACGCGCTCTCTCTCTCTCTCTCTCACACACACACACACTCCCACCATCTGAATTTTCCCACCAACAACTGTGGCAGTTGGCCCAGATCACAGCAGTGACACGCTGCCAACAGACTGATCAACCTCACAGTAGACTAAATTAGAAATACATTTCCACAGATTAAATTTCAGAGGACTGTGATGCCACTTTAAACTCCATTAGATTCTGCTCCTCGCAATCTCTTTAAACAAACACAAAAGCTAGCAAACCACCCTTCTCCGTCCCCTCCACCCACCTGCTTTACCAGAAGTCCCACCACGATGGAGGCTCCATATTGGACTAGAGTCAAGACAAATGTATTAGCAATCAGTCTAAAGCTACCACTTGCCTAAAAGCTCACAGAAGAGAAGAAAAAAAATCAAATCATATTGCACTAAGCTGAGAAAGCCTCAGCAGGAAGCTGCAGGTGGTACTGACCAGTGCAGCTTGCAGATACAACGGAGACCTCAGAACTGGAAATGGGAACTCAAATACAAGCTTTGAAGGTTTCAATACACTAGGTAAGACTTTTGCAGACAAGGTCTGTCTGTAACAAATGCACATTCTTTCAGCAGATAACGGGACAAAACAGCAGCAAGAAGCATTGCTCCAGCACACCAAGGATGGAGCAGTGACCAGTTAAGGGGACAGTAGGAGTATCTGCCAGAAGGAAAACACACCACAATAGCTAATACAACAACTGGGGGATTAAACTGAAAGATGCTATCTCCAATACATGAATTGGGACATAGGGCCAGGGAAAGTCCCAACTAAAGAGACCACTCAGGTAAGACCTCCTCCTCTAGCTTAATCTGGACAGTCAGCTGTACCTCATGCTAAGGTCCTTAAGTCTGACATACAGGCTTTCAGATACTCACGCATGTGACCCCAGATGCACACCATACAGCTCCAGCCTGGCTCAGGCACCTGTGAGGTAATTCAGGTATTCACTGTACAACTTTAGATGCCTTGCCTTAGGTTGTGGAGTGGAGGAGCTCACCTGTTTTAATTATGACTATGGGAACACTCCAGCTGCTGGGGCAGCTAAGACCAACGGCAACCCCTCCACCCCTTATCAGATGAAAAGCCTCACTTGGATTGAACAATAAAGGACAGTGAGTAGTAGAAAGGTGAATTTCCAATCAGATTTCTCCTCTTGTAGGAACAACTACTCTGGCAAGTGAAGCAGTTCTTCAGTTTATAGGCAGACAAAACAAAGCAGGATGGGGAGGACTTAAGAGAGCTAGACAAAAACCCTTTCGGGATAACAGAGTGCCAAGCATAAAAGAAATTTCCTTTTGCACTATTATCAGCCTCATTTTATAGTCTTTACGACCATGAACTTGAATGCTCCTGCTGCAGATACAGTTGAATTGCTGAGTGTTGAAATGCACACAAGCATAGCACCAGTACATTTGTGTAGCTGTTACTCAGTGTGCGGTGCTACAGCTCGTTCTTTGAATGAAGCTGTCCCCTCTGTGCTGCTGCAAGACTCCTACCTCGAAGACAGAGGAAAGTGAGAAAATCTTCTGTCTTGGGCTTCCTTTTGGAGAGGTCAGAAATCTGAGTGGCGGGAGGGGGTAATAACGGCTCCACTATCTTTATTGGAGTTGTGCTGGGACTGTTTGGCTGGGACTGAGCAAACTTCCTTTGTGCTTGCAGCCTTGGCCTGTGGAAACAAGAGCATATCAGAAGCATGTTAGGCACAATTCACAAGAGAGATGTCAGAACATAAATATTCACCGTTTGTTCTTTTTTCAAAACAGAAAGATCTGAGTCCATCTACCACTAATATCACATCCCTGTATAGGTCAACTGCAAAGACAGCATTTTATTTGCTTTACCCTTTGGTACTTTCTGCGACAATTTAGAAAACCAGAAAGGGAACATCTTGACTACAAAATCTGTGACTACTATTTCATATGTTCCAAGTACATTCTTGCACATCATACAATTACAGTTTACCATTCACTTATTTGGAAATTAAGTCTGTATTTTGCACCATGAAAATGTCTTTTTTTTAACGTGTTACTGTTCTTTGCTTCTTGTTTTTAATTAATTTGCAAATGAGGTTTATTTTAGAACCATTAAGGTTTTAATTTATTCCGATCTGCTAGGCTCTTATTTACATGGTAAAATATATATTAATAGATAAGGTATCTATGTTAGTGCCCAGTTCTACAAAAATGAATCAAAATCTTCAAGGAAAAAGATGTTTTTTACAGGGAAAATATATGGCAAAAGCCATTAGATTTTTGTTCCCTTGGACACAGTCTACAAGACAGTAAGCAAGGAGGTCCCGGGTGTGGTTAAGTAGTATTTGTGACAAATATTTAAGAACAAAGGATGCAGATGGAGTGAATTTGTCTCAGTCCTGGTACTGGGCAATGGAGTGACCCTCTCTGATAAATTTTAGAGCACGCCCGAGTACAGCTGTAGGAAATGAATGGATGAAGGTGGTTTTGGCAGTCAGACCGCAAATTATTTCAAGCCTATCTGAAGGCTCTGATTAACTACTAGGTGGCAATGAATATGATGTTCTTTAATACATCTAGAACGCAAATTTGTATTAGGGAAAGCGCTTTAGGGCAGGACAGATACCCGGAGGGGGGTCTCACTGGGAATCTGACTGGCCTCAGCATTTAAGAACATGCTAATTTCTCACTTAAGCAACTGGGATTCTAATTATGATCTTTATTACAGCTTCAAAAAGGAGAAGAGCTACTGAAAGAACTTAAAATCTCATTGAGAAAGGATGCAATTTTATGTCATCTTCTTCCTTAACAGTAGAGTATTTACATAATGTCAAACCAAAACACGTATCGAATAACACCAAAAGGAAAAGTCAGGTCTTGTGACTCCACAGCAGGGCTTGACTGTTACGACTTAAGCACAGTTATCATTCAGTATGGATGAAACATGTAATTGGCAAACCTCTTCTTTCTCATGGATATTAAATGTAATAGTTGTGTAAGAAAAGGTTTGTTACTGTATTTTAAGCTTCTACAATTTTGTAGCTAAAATAGAAAAGAAAACCTACAAATCAAAGCAGTGTTTGTATACACATATACACATCCACTAATGACAACAGAGAACAAAAGCAGCATCAGCGATTTTCTGCCTTCAGTCCGCAAAAAAATTGTCCATGTCCTCACTATCCAGCTCCCATCCCCTCAAACAAAAAAACACACCAGCCATTCTTACTCGTTTTCATGTCCTTAATGGCAGATATATATTGGTGTTTATTATTTTTTAATCATGGTGCTTATAATTTATGAACAGGTGCAAAAGGATGATTAAATACATATCTTTCCCTGTATCCATGAACAATTATCTTTCCAGAATGAAAGTCTTGTATAGATCTGCCTGTACATCCCCAAAATTACTCAAGATTCCCTGGCCAAACTCTATTCCTTCAAGTAGAAGGATGAATGGGAATTTAGTTTCAACCAACTACATTTTTATCACCAAAACCACACATGCAGCCTGAGAAAAGCACTTTGTGTTGGCTTCTGTTCTGCACAAAATGTACACTCTCTTGCCAAAACCCAGACTATAAAGGTTAGCAACCCTGCCTGCTGTTCTCATCTGCGTAGCTGTTTTCCCCCATCGATGTGCTTCCTCAGCTTGGTGGTTAAAAACATGAACTACCCACTCACTGCATCTCTGAAACTACCTGCTCAAGTGTCACATGATCAAAGATAAGCAGCAAGGAGGATTCCACATCCACTATCACCCCCAAAAGTAAAGGTTAAGCCTGTTTCATGGTTCAAAATTAAGCCTTTGCAGCAAGAATTTGCCAGGTCTGCTTACAGCAACCCTGTTATTGGTCCCTAGAGCACTGAAAGAAGACAGGGAATGACTTGTAGGTTCAGCATAGACACAAAAAGAATTAGAGAACTGAAAATACTTTGGTTTGGTCTGTTTCTCAAAATACACTTTCCTCTATCTGTCCTTCCCTAGTACAAACAATTCCTCACTTCTTTTGCTTGCCTGGACTCACAGGCACCCTGCCTGGCCTGCCAGCATCACTGGCTCTTCACTATCCACGGCACTCCACAGGAGCCCTTCATCTCAGTGAGGAGAGACCTTCTCTCCACCTAGCTTCAAACTACGACCATGAGCTTTTGCTGCTTCTTGGGGAGACTGCGGAGACTTGTTGCTCTATGGTCAGATGTGTCTGAGATGCTTCTCCTCTCACACTCCTACTGATGTTTGCTGGTGCTTCCTCCTGCATGGTTTGAACTCATTAGTGCCACAAAAACAGGCCTGCTCCTCATTATATACCTGTTTTTCATTAAAACCCTGAACAATTACACAGGGAACAAGCATCATCAATTCGTTTACAAATGAAGGCACCCTTTTGTGACTGCAGCATCCTTTAGATTTCTGCAACAATTACTGTTCTTTGCATGGGTGGTAATGTGTTTCCTGGGCTTCTGCTTCAATGCCTAAGGAGGTACACAGCAAGCCACAGGCAAGAAACAAGCTATTCTGTGGCTACAACACATCAAGATGAGGCATGGAGGTTGGGAAACAAAAGCCAAGTTTTTAAGCATCCTTTGCTCCAGATTTGTGTAAATATGGGCCAGCAAAGGAAAAACATACACATTTTCAAAACATGGGCAACAAATTAAAATTGTCTCCTTGTGAAGGACTGTTTGCATCTTAACAACCCCGCATGTCCCCATGAAAACCTCCAAAAGCATAAAACCAATTATGTCAGGTACAGTTTCATATTACACTTAATCCAATAGAAGTGTGAAGCTGCTGCCAAAAAAAGGAGGTACCACCCTCCACTACTGTTACATAAGATCAAGCATAGCAGCCTGCCCTACTCACTTATGCACCACTTCTGAGCAATGCAGAATGGGTAAGGAAGTGATTAAAGTGCTCAGAAAGACTTTCTATGTGTGATAAACACACATCACCACCAGTGTGGCTTTGCTCTTTGCTTGTTAAAGCAGCTATTTACGCAGGAATGACCTATTTAGTGTGCATTTGGCAACAGGAGACAGATTGGCACAAGGGGCAAAACAAACAATAGAAGTCCAGTTTGTGTCCTTAAAATAAATTGCTCACTCCTCATCTAAAGGGCACGTGCTGCACAAGGCTTGCAAATATGTGAACAGAAAAAACTTTGCAAGAAGCAAAAGGATAAGGGAAGGCCTCAAAATAAAACCATATCTAAACACCATGCAAACACACAAATGTCCAGACTATTTAAAACTAAATACTAATTCCCTTTCTCTCAACAGAAGGTTATTTCCCTATTACTACTTTTAAGAGACTTTAAACACCTACCTAGGACATGAAGTTAAAAAAGCCGCAGCCTAAGGAACTCTCACTGCCTTTTGGTATACTTCTCTACTGAGCCGACCACTGACTGTTTAGGTCCGATGCAGCAAATTACAGCCAAAGACTAAAACTAGACTGAAAACACTTCTCTCCAATGCAACATACACTATTTGAAGATTTCCTAGATTGGAATTTATTTCTAGTGGAATATTTTAAGCAAACTGAACTCTTCAGAATCAAAACACTACTGTTTGTGTTAGATAAAAATAGTTCAGAAATGTCTTTTAAATTGGAATATCCTAGCACCATTCCTTTAGCTTGTAGAAAAGAATACATCTACATTTAAGGTAGAAAATACTACACAAAGGCAGTATTTACTTTGCAAAGTGAAGCTTGTGTTAGTAATAGCAGTATGTTAAATTTAGTAAATGTTAATACTCACAGTGCATGCTGTGATTGATAAAAAGCAAGTACTAAATTATCAGCATGTGAGATTTAGTTGTACATTATAGATTATTTTCAGTTTATTGCTCCATAATTCCTAAGTGAAAGCAGAACATTACTACTCTAAAACATACAGTAAGAATAATATGCACAACTGAATTGATAATATATGTGCAATTGTATTAATCTATTTACAATAAATTCTAGTGTCCTTACACCTAAGCATACCAACTGGGAAGAGATTTACAAAACAAACTCTTTTTCAAATGTTCTCTAATCTCCAACAATCTGCGGGCTTTCAAATGCTCCTGCTTGTAAGATACCACAAGACTTTTGCTTTCTGTTTGGCCTCACAACTGATTGCTTACAATTCATTTTTTGAATTCATTTTTTGCCTTCCTTGTTTCCCGTTGTCTGATGTTTATCCTTCTCCTTTATAATGGCATCAACTAGAGTTCAGTTTCCAAACCCTATAGGAACTGTAGTTTGAATTAGCTGTTTGAATGTCACCTTTCCATGATTAATTCCAATTTCTTTTTTCCCGCCACTTCAACGCTGAGTAGTTTTCACTTACTGAGCTGCTAGCAAGCAGTCTGCAAGCTACAGTGCAGCTTCTGCCACTTCTTCTCCTGACAAACCGCAATATAAGTAGTTAGGATGGGAGTGGTGAGGCACTGGCACAGGTTGCCCAGGGAAGCTGTGGCTGCCACATCTCTTGAGGTGTTCAAGGCCAGGGTGGATGGGGCTTTGGGCAGCCTGATCTAGTGAGATGTCCCTGCCCACGGCAGGGGGGTTGGAACTGGATGGCCTTTAAGGTCCCTTCCAACCCAAACTATTCTATGATTCTACTATTCTACAATTCTATTTGTAGATATTTACTTCATCACATTAAAATTGCTACTATTGACCAGTGGCTGTGATCTGGTATCAGTTTTCACCAAACACTGCATAGATAGTTAGGACACAGATTTGCATACTGCCCAATGTAAGGCTAGCTGTTGAGGAACCATCCTCTATCAAAACACATCTTTAAACAGAGAGAGCTTGGGTTCCTTGTTATCGTCTAATTAGGCTTCGGAGTTCCCAGATCTCGTTCTGTAGTATGCCTCTCGATCCAGGCAGCAGAAATTCAGTGCACTGTATATTTAATTTTTCCACTCAGGGGGTTGTCCTTGTACAGATAAAGCTGAGCTAAGTTCTGTGGGACCTTTCCCATATTGTTGCCTCAACCTGGCCATCCCATGCAACTACACACAGTCACAGTCGAGCATTAGAGCTGTCCTTCCATCAGCCACTAAAACTCATTACAGGGAAGGCTCTGGCACAGATGGGCTCTCTTACTTCACTGATTTTTTTCTTTCGAGCTGACTGCTCTGTGCTAACAACATTATAGGTTCTCTTCTGCCATGATCTGGTTTGTTTATTTCTGTGCTATGACAATTTGCTGACCTGGCAAAATAGTTGTCTCTGAGTTTCACTTGTCCACACCCCGATCTGAATTGAGTTCAGTGTGTACCTTTGTTCTCATCAGAGCAGATATGCAACTATATGGTTTAATTGCACTGTATGACACTCAGTCTACCACACAACATGCCTGTATGCAACAATTTGGTTGCATGTGCAGCTTCATTTATGAAGGTAAAGGTGTCTGAAAGTGATGGGCTGTAGGTATGTTCTGCCCTCCTTAAAAAAAAGCAATTTATGCCTTAATAGCCAGGTGCCCACTGCAGATTAGATAATTATTAAGAGTGTAATTTCCAGTGCAAACAATAGCAACCATGTGACAAGTACTTTGAGGCAAGCCCAAGGTGAATATGCAAAACTCAGTGCTGGAAGTATCATTCTTCACAGGGCAACTGGGAAAACCTTATCAGTATTGCATATGTCAGCAGGAAGCATAGCTAAGCCATATTTCACTCTATCACTCCTCAGAACAAGCCCGATACATTCACTCCAAATAGTAACCTTCTGGAGGAAAACCAGTTCATGAGAACAGGGCTCTGGAATTCAAATCAACAAGGTGTCTACATCAATGCTGTAAAAACTGAAACATTTCCCCCCCACCCCCCACCCCTGAGAGTAAATGTTACTTGGATAAGCAAAAAAAATGGGGGGATTGGACAAGGGACGATAATGACCTCAAAATACAAGATCTTATTGGCTCTCCCTGGACCACACCTGAGTGCAAGAGTTAGCTGTAGTAGTACCAGGCAGCATTTCTACCTGTATGTATTCACATCCCACTGTGTCCCAAGTTACAATGTCACGTGAACAGAGAGCATCACACCAAGAGCAAAAAGCAGGTCTACTGCCAGCAAGTTTACAGCAGTGGAAATTGAGATTCATTATCGCCAGTGTCTCCATGCCTGTTTGGACCATGAAGGAACTAGAGCCCAAAGAGACCTGGTCACTCCTATCCATACAGATACCAACTGCAGGCAACCAGTGCAAAGCATGAGGTCACCCCGAGTTGCAACTCATTTCAGAATCATTTGCAAGATCATGTAATCCAAGATGCAACCCAGACCAGTATTACTAGTTGAGAATACAATTCTTAATCCTGTCATCTGATTAGAAGAACCTGGCTTCATTTTCATTAAATAAAACATTCCAGTAAGTTTGAATGCAATGCTTTTCAGAAGTTATTTTTACCGAGCCTTTTATTCACTCCATCTTCTCTACTTTCTGTGGTCCAAAAAATTTAAATTTGACCTAAATTAATAAGATAATTTTTAAAGCAGCCTTAAATTCTCAATTAAATCAAAGTAAAATACTAAGCCCATCTCCATTCATTCCTTTATTGTTGAGCCTAACAGGGCATTTTTCCAAAAATAGCACCGCTTGTTCTTAAGCTTCAGCCACAATGCACATTTTCTTTGGGGTTTGGGGGTAGATTTTTTTTGTGTTTGTTTTAAATGGGAAACAGTTAGGTTTCTCAGGATCTCCTCTCCTGCAAGCAATGGAAAGGTGCTTGGGAATGACATTTAATGAACATTAATTGGGCTAACCCATACCCTCAACAACTAATTCAAAGTACAGCTGGCAACTTAAACTTTTCTGCTAAATAATGCTCAAATTATCACTAATTCTGGACCCACCTAGTTCTCCTGACCATGCTTACTGATCACAAGAAGGTATTTGCAGTCTCCAAAACTGCCTCACTTCATGCAGTTTAGCAGAGATATTTACACCCACCAAGTGAAACAGCTGGCTGTTAAAACAATGTACAAGACAGCCCTGGGCAAAGTGGGAGTTCTTAAAAGCAGCTGGACACTGTTTAACACCCACCACCACACTAACTGTGGAGGAACCAGATAGCTGCAGCCACCATGTATGAGCCACATGTATACTACCGCCTCACATATATGAGCTGTCACAATGACACAAGGATGCAGATCTTGCCTACTAGACTGAGGACCACACTAGATGGTACAGAAGTATTTGCAGAAACTTAACAAACACTGCATTTACATTTCAGCTTGTGGTTCCAGGCAGTTCAGGTGTTTCAGTGGTCTAAGTAACCTCGAGAGCGATGACTGGGTACTAAACACCCTGGGGTTTTGTCCTGAAACATCTATGGTGGTCACAGAATTTTGATGCTATGCTGATGTAGCAGTAAGATTTTCCGTTGTGAACTTGAGTCCTCCCTATAGACCTCAGGATACACAGAAGTGAAGAAGAACAAGACACAGTCCAAAAAACTTAAAAGCATTAGTATGGGTCTCCCTTTCATCCTACTGTTGCAACTGGCTTTTACTTGGACCAGATGGAGAAACAGTCTATACTTGTGACATGCAATCTGCATCACTGCAGTGCTGTTATGCAGGTTTGCAAGCTCTCTTGCAACATTCAGACCAAAACAGGACCCTGAGTTACCAAGGTGCAACTCCAGCACAATATAATTACAAAACTACACATCTACCTTCAAGCATCTAAACCATGGCACACTTCTAGCCCAGCCTTCAGCAGCCACAGAAAGTCTGAATTAGAAAGTACATTAATTGCCACCAAATACTCAATCTCATGTGTTGGTGGCTGTGGTGAGCTTCTCAAGAAGCTGTTTTCCTACAATTATCTATCCACCTCTGCTGTCAGATCACACTATAGCAACTGTACTATAGACTGTCCGTAAACACAGGTCCAAAGGTTTATTCCTTTATAAATGTAGGACCTGGACACTCTTTTCAGCAAGTCAAAGGCTCTCTTAAATTCACTTTATCGGGGTTGTTCCACCAGACTGCATGGGAATTTTTCCTCCTCCACATGTTGTATGTGGCAACAGATGGCAGAAGAGATCTTTCTCTACACTGGAGACAGGGATGCCACTCCTTCTCTGTCCTGCAATTGGAGTAGCTTCATTTCTAGTCTGACAACATGAGCACAGGTACTTTGACTGCTATAGGCTGCACTCCAGCTGTATCCACACTGCAGCAACATTGCAGGCTACATAAAGCTACACAGGGTAATCCTTCTAATTCATCTGCTTACATGGGAATCTAAGAACAATGCTGCAGAGGCTTCACTCTGGGTCCTACAATGCTTCTCCCAACATCCTAGTTATTGCTGACACCTTCACCCCCAAAGCCAACAGTATTCAATCGGGTGAGCTCAGGCTAAGAACATGCATAGTAATGTGAAAACATCCCTGCGAAGAAGGGACAAGAAACAGGAATGTATGGCAGCACTTATTTTCAGAGGGGAGCAGTGTCCTGGATACACGTCCCTCCCTGCCATTCATCAGGCTATGCATGTCACAGAGACTGCCCATTAGAGACAGCTATGATACCAGAAAAGGACAGGCAAGTTGGCTCTATGGGATTAATATACAGTGGGAGTCACTGCATTAGTGCAGATCATTACTGAGTGCCATTTGATGAGCACTTACTTCAGCAGCACTGTCAGCTTCAACAGCCTCTAACTCCTCCCCAGGCTCCCTCTTGTGCAGTCTGCTTCTGCTCTGGTGCCACGCTCTGGAGCCATTCTTCTTCTGCAGCGTTTCTCATTTCCATCTGCTATTTGGTTCTCTTTACTGGAGCTCCCTGCAAGCTGCTTGCCAAGCACAGCTGAACACAGATGTCTACAGAAGTGCTCGGCAAATAAAGACTTGGGTTACTGGTCCCTGCATCCAGAAATTGAGGCTCCTGCTCTTTTCAGGTAGCATGACTCCTACTTCTCCACTTAAGGTGAATCTATCACACCACATCAGCAAGTTTACAGACAGCACATCACCAAGAAAAGACTTAGCTAGGCCTGCCATTTTTTGCCATGCTGTTGCATAAAGAAGAGCATTACTACCTTAAAGAAGAAAATTACAATGCAAAACGATGGTAGCAGAAATAAAAGGAATTCATTCACATTATCTTGCCTTTTAATAATCATTAGCAGATGTCTGAGGAAGTAGTATGTCCTTACAAATTCCTCTTCAAGAAGTCCATAAAAATATGATTTAGTTAATACCTTTAACCCTATCTAATGGGCCAAAAGTAAACAAGGTGAATTCCACACTAACAAACACCTTCCGCACTGGAAGGAGGACTTAGTTTCCAGTTCACTTTCACGATCTCCACCTACTGGCAAATAATGGGAAACGTCCTGCTGCCTGGACTCACTGCAGGTGGAAAAGTAAAGCAATCTTCCTACTTTTCTGATTTTCAGTAAAGCCAGCACTGGGGAAATGCAGGCCTGCAAAATGGTCTCTCCCCTTTCACTTCACCTGTTCTGCAACACCATCCTGTCTGTGTTGGGTTACACGTAGCAAGGACCTTCTTATCTACCATAGATACTTTTTTCAAAAGTCTTTTTGGCCTTACAAACTTCTCTCTATGGAAGAGAGCCTACAGAATGTAAAAACCTGCCCATTTTCCTAAAACTTGAGTGTCTCCCCCCTACTTAATGACACAGAAGTCAAAGCTACTTTTAGCGCAACACACCCTGCAACCTCAGTATTCTTCTAGTATCATTTTCATCATTCTCAGACATCTGAGGGACATCTGTGAAACCTGTTTGCTTCCCAGTTCCCAGCCAAAAGCCGTTAAACAAAACCAGCACGGTTCAGATGACAGTGCTTCCCACTTCCTTACTTGTGTGACGCCCTCCGGCACTACCCGAAACCTGGCTGCTGATCAATTCACTGCTCTCCTTTGTTTCAAATTCCTCTTCAAAACGGTTGCTGATTCAGACGATTCAGACTGAACGGTGAAAGATATGCGAAATAATACCAAACATATTGGGAGCTCCCTCCCTAGTAATTTGACCAGCTGCTAAAACTCAAAAGGATGCGAGATCAAAGCTGTGTGACTGAAGGAAAATTCTCTTCTCCTTTGAGCAGACTTTTCCCCACAATTGATCAAAAAAAGTTATTTTACACATCATTTCATTCCTCTTTTCCAATCTCAGAAAAACACACGTACATCAACTCTTGCAATCTTTCACCTTCACCCTAAAATCAACTTGCACTAGCCATAAAGCCAGAGATTATTACTGCTGGCAGAGATGTCAGAAGTAGCAGTGTATGGATCATTTTAGCCATCATCTGAATGGCTGAAAAACTTCCTGTTCAATTAAGGTCTCCATTAATCCCTGCCATTTGAACAAATTTTTCCATCTGCTGGCAGGAAGTGATAGAAGTCACGTGGTCAGTAGATTATGGGCATTTTAACCTCTTGCAGAGGTTTCAGCTTGCAATTTAACCACACCTGAAACCAGGTATCGGAACTGCCCGTAGACCCAGACTTTCCAAGGCTCCTCTAGTGCCCAGGTCACACCAGGGACTCAACATTTCTCTTGAAAAACTGTAACATTTAGGCAAAAAGTGACAAAAAAATAAAGCCACAAGATACCAAATAACTGCTGCAAAGACTTTATTCTGATAAGCAGCAAAGTGATCGTTTTTGCGCAGAGCACCCATCAATCACATTCACCATCAAAGATTACTAAATAGGAATGGACAATAAGGAGGGTGTGGGGGTAAAAGAAAATAATCTGCATATTCCATGACGATGAATCTGTACTATTCTTATATAATTCTGAAGATAAAAGAAATTTTTCAAGTCTCATCTACATTTCTTGGTCTCTTCTCTTTTCCTACATCATTGTAATTGTTTGGATTAAGTTCCTCTTAGAAGCAAATCCTGGCCCTCTCCAGGCTTCTTCAAATGGAGTCAAACAGCCCATTCTCACAAACCAATCAAGCAGACCCAGTCAACTGTCCTGGTTACTCTGTTCATGACTTCTTTCAAGCCATGCCACATCCTGCAACCAGTCAAACTTGTCTGAAAAGTAAAGGGGCCATTCACCCTGCACCTCTTCTTTGAGGGACACTAAATACTATGAGAGGGGATTGGCTAGACTGCCAGAGCGTGCTGCCTTTCTCTTCCTCCTGAATGCCAGATAAGGTAGTTTGGAACTAATGATATTGATGGAAACAATGGTAACAATTTCTGTGCCACCACAATCTATAGCCTTACCCATAGACCTTCTTTCTTTACCTGCAGTAGAACATTTGATACTCTCTTGCTTCTTGCCATTTATTGTGCCCCACCCCAGAGACTCTAGTAAAGACATAAGTGCATATCAAACTCACTTTGGTACTAGGTAATCACAGAATCATAGAACCATAGAATGGTTTGGGTTCGTACTACAGATTTGTCCTAGAAGTGACAGAAATACAGTCCCTTGGAAAAGACTTGTGTCACAGAAGACTGAGATTTATCATCGCTTCTCCCTAATACTGTTACTATTTTAACTCTTATGATATGATGGTATGTGAGCAGCAGGATGCCTGACATTCAATGGCACAACCCAGATGAGTTAAAGATCTTGCTGATGGTGGAAAGGGAAAGTAATGCTCCTTCTAATCTTGCATCCCATTTTGGGCTCAGATCAGGAAGGGATGGGAATGCATCATCCAGTCGGGAGCCGGGCAAAGGGAGTGGGACTCTACCTTTCTGAACCAGCAAACCAGTGCATTGCTTCACCTGCATCTTTCCACCCTAAATGAGGGGCTCGGTTTGGTTTAAACTGATCTCAGCAAGAGCTGCTGCTCCTGCAAAAAAGGTGTGGTATCTGTTCTTCCCTTCATGTCTAGCTACGCATTACTGCTTATGCAAGCACTAGAGCTCCTGGGAACCCACAATCAGCTGGCTGAGGAAGTCAGTCTAGATGAAAATCAATTTATAGGTTGATTTTTAGATTTGTTGGGTTGGGTTGGGTTTCATAAGCACAGAGTACTGGTGTTGGCACAAAAGAGGTCCCAAGAACTCATGGGAGGGAAGAACAGGACTTCCCTTTGCAGTAGCAGGTTGCGTTAAGATCACTCTAAGCTGACTGAGAAACACATTCTGACAATAGTTTCATACTTGGAGATGAGACCATTTTTAAGCCACCTTAACCTGCTGGTAACTTGCAGTGACAGGCAGCGAGATGCCCTGCTCTTACTGCACTGCATTACAAATGAAACACGGTACTTACAGTACTTCCCACCATATATGCACGTACATACACATCAGCCTGCTCTACACCTCTGAAACCCAGTCTCAAATGTGAACTGCAATACCAAGCCTCAAATGTGATAGCCCCAAGCACACAACTTGCTCCTCACTGCATCCCACCACTGTTTTTTTCATTTATGACCTGATACTCTGTAATAGATTGTATACCTAAGTTTAAACTTCTTCCCAGATCTCCACTGTCCCACCTCCCAGCAAGACAGAAGCTCCCCTCTGTCACTCCAGGTGTCCATGCCGATCTTCCAACCCTCCTGAAGTCAATATTGCCACTACCACAGCCTATTGCTAGCACCTTCTCAGCCCGTCATCTGCAGCTCCAGCTCTGAAGGACAGGAGTCCCCTCAGCAAGGAAACACCACCTCACTTGCAAATACAGAATCATAGCATGGTTTGCGTTGAAGGGACCTTAAAGATCATCCAGTTCCAATCCCTCTGCCATGCGCGCCACCTTCACCAGATCAAGTTCCTCAAATATGTACAAAAAGGTCCAAGACCCTGTGACACTTTCCAATGCCACCTTTTCTCCTTGACAGCACCGAGCTGACGTCTGCTCACTGATTCACTGGGACTCCTCGGGCAAATCACTTTGCTTTTTTGTCCCTTTCCCAGGCTGAAATTAGATGCTGACCAAAGGAGAGCAAGGCAGAATGATTAAATTCCTATGAAATATGGTGTATGTGCACACCCACACATGTTTAAATATGGTGAGGACTCTGAGGTCACTTTGCCACATGGCTGTGCAATAGCTCATGGCAGAATGCTCCCACACAGGAGCAGCAAGAAATTGGCAATTACTTCAGCTGGGACCGCTGGTGAACATTTGATGAACTCTCAGCACCACTTCATTTAGCCCTCAAAAGCCGCGCATCTGAAAGACAATTGGTGAAAATGCCACACGGAATGCTGTCAACGAGCAAAAGAAGGGAAATTGGAAAGAGCACTTGAGCAATACGAGAAAGCAGGCAATAAAACCAGGAGCAATAAAGAAAGTAAAACATTGTGAAGGAGTGCAAAGAGCTGGCTGTATGTTCAGGGAAGTAGAAGTTACCTGAAAATAGGATGGAAATACTACAAGGACCAGACAACTGAAGAGAGAATGGCAACATGGCAGACAACATGCCTGACAGAAAGCTACAGAAACCTGACAAAATAGGCAATCCTTTTCAAATGCAGCCAACTGCTGAGCCACAGGTAAACAAATACATGGAGGATTTCATAAAACCTCTATTTTCTCTATTTTAAATTATTTTAATTATAAGTTCAGTAGCTAGGGATGCTGTTCAAAATAACAAACAAATGCAACCACAAAGGGCTCTGTAAGCAACTGCCCTTCGCACTAAAGCAAATCTTAATACCTCGAAGGTGAGAATTAAGTCAACAAAGTCAACAAATAAAATAAATGCATCTTTTATCACACCATTAACAAAGGAAGAAAATGCCAAAAGGCAGACCTAGAGATGCTTCTCCTGAGGCCTTGCTGGCAACACAAGATTGCCCCAATTTAATTAAATAAGTTTTGTTAAATCAGTTCAAATCCACGTGGACTGTTATGGGTTAAAAGTAGGTTAAACCAGTGCCTTGTTGATAGATAAATCAAAAAGACAGCCTATCCATACAGCCTCTTGCATCAGTTTAACTTCATTAATTTAAAAGCTACATGTTAAGTTAAATTAACATAAGCCATCTAGAAACCACAGCAAAGCACTTCCACCAAGACTTGAATGATTCTGGATTTACCAACCACTTCTAAAGCTATCCTAGGTTCCAGCTCACCTAACTCCATGACCAGCTGTCATTCTGAGATGGCTCTCTACTATGGAAAGTGGCAGATTTTGGTTTAGGTAGAAATTTAAGCTACAATTCCATCTCTAAGTACTCAAATCCTGTATTTCAGAAAAGGTACTAATGTCAACTTCACATTTTGAATGTTTATGGGGAATATTAAAAACACACCATATGGAGACATCCTTAGTCTCCTAGAGGGTTCAAAAGCTAGGGATTAGTTTTGCCAAACATGCTAATCTATTTTTTGTGCATTCTGGTAGGCTCTCGTCACCCAAGAGGGGCTACTCGCAGCCAGGCAGCTTTAAAAGCATTCCAGTTTTTCCATGCATCGCTGTTACCTAAGTCTGCAAGATCAGAAGCTACATTAGAAATAACTGGCTCACTAACAATATCCCTCTTCATAGCCATTGTGTGACCTTAGCTAGCAATCTGGTCCATGAAGCTTTAAGCTGAATAAAACTAAACTATATAGGTAAGTTTTACTTTATTCAATGATTTTTATATGCATCTACACACAAACACATATGCATGTATACGTATATACACATATATACACATACACAATCTGCAATAAAAAGCAAGGATTGGAGACAAAGATCAGAACTATGAACAGCTGATTTTTAGATTACTGTAATAAGCTCTGCAGAAGATATTTCAGAATTTAATGAGATAATAAACCATCATAATTAACTGCATTTAACATACCTCTCACCTTCCCTGAGGGGAAAGAATAGTTTTATCAACAATCAAAACCCCAAACTTAACACTCCTCCAGAACTACTGCGGAATCCACTCTACCAAACTGGTGAACTAGACACTGTAATACCTCCAAAACAGGCTTTGGAGGGAACTGAGAGTTTTAGCCCATTTCCAGCTTTAGCTCTTTAAAGGTTTTTCTAAATCTGAATGAAACCAATGGAGTGCCATCACCCTTAAAGTGCAGATGCAAAGTAAAGCAGCTGTTGTTGCTCCTGTCTTCGTCTAGCACTAGGAGTGTCAAATTAAAGACTACTCAGTTTTACTAAGCAGTTCCTTTAGAAGGATTTTGCAGCCAATTATTACATATAATCATTTCCCTAAAAAAATGAGGTTTCAAGGCAAAAACTGGAAGCAGAAAAAAAAATAACCCATAGTGAGCTGTGCCTTCTTCAAGAAGCCAAGTGAAGCAGAGGAGGAGATCTGTAGTGTAAATCCCCACCACAGTGGCTGTGAGGTCCCCAGGGTCATAAGGAATAAGTTAGGACAGCTCTTAACTCTAAAACCCCTCTCAGTAGACAGTTAGGAACTCTCTACAAGCTTTTCTAAGCAATATTTCCATGCTCCTCATTTGATTTAGTTACAGAAAATCATGCATAAGGCACAGGTTTTGGAACAGCTACAGATGACCTAGAATGTTGATCTAGACAGCTGTGATGGAAAGAGACGTATCAAAGCTAGGGTTTGTCATTAGTGTCATTATTTAAATTAATAATTTGAAAACTACTATAAAAAGTGCTGCACTCCCCTTCCTCATCTAGCCAAGAAACACAAAGAAAAGCGACAGCATCTCAATTAATAGAATTTTTTAAAAATTCTGGAAGAAAATACCCAACCTATTGGTCTACAATTGTGCATGTAACAGTACAGATACTTCATACAAAGGAAAACTCAATCAATCAGCTTCATAACAGAGTAGGATAACAGCAACTACAGGAAAAATGTGGGCTAAATGCAAGTTTCCCACTGCTAAGAGCAACTCAATGCAGAAGCTGTGATACCAAAAGAATCTTGCAACAAAACAGAGGATGTTCACGGCCTGGGGAAATGAAAGTCATTTCTGTGTCAGGCCATGTGATGCAGCAGAGCAAGGGGTCTCTTCAGGAGAAGAAGTGAGGGGCTACAGTTTGAGAAATGCTCTTCGAGAGCAGTGCAGATGGACTGTAACTGATATCAAAGAGGACCTTAGATAGTTAATCAGATATCCAAATGAAACAGTTATGGCTTTTAATACCATTTCCAAGAAAATAATAGCTATTCATTTATTTCCTATAAGAAATACAAATCCACAAGAAAAAATAAAGCACTTTAAGGAAGGGGGGGGAGAAAGAAAACAACCCAAACCCCTTCAAAAACTGCAGTTTTCACCATGGATATTTCAGCAATTCTGCCTAACACATGGCACAAGAGGGCTCTGGGACACCACTGGTCAGGGGCTGAATGCTGCAGATGTCAGTGAGTTCATTTGCATCAATAACACAAGATGCCTGTAGCATCACCAATTTTACTATGTTCATTGTTTACCAGAAAATAGAACTGTCTTGTCTTTTATTTGCTGTGATTTCTCAAGGTTCCTTGCCTTTGTTTTTCTCTCTCTCATCTAAATGAGCACATTTACAAATAATACAAATTATGTAGGCTATGGAGAAAATGAAGCTCACGCTGCGGGACATTCATTGTGTGAGGTTGGAAAATTTAAAGTGATGATAAATGCATTAAGTTACGTTTCACGTATCATTAGGTAATGCCTAATTCTATCCTTAAAATATCCAACTTGATAATGCAGCCCTCTTACCAGAGGGGCAATACCCCAGCAGACACGCCAAAGCACCATGCTGCATTATATAATAACATTTTCCAGAGGAATGAGCAGAGCGCTTTCTGTGATGCATAGGGAGCATACAAGCTGTCACTGTGCACTCAGCAGCATCTTCTACAGGGACTCTGTAGCAGAATCAAGTAACTCACAGGTGTATTAAAGGAAGAATAAATGACATTCAAGTTAACATTCATATTTTGAAATGAAGGTAGTGGCTAGGACAGGTGCATTGCTTAATTAAAATCCACATGAACTCAAAGCAACACTGTTACAGAGGTAAATGACGCCCCTATTTGCACCTCAGCTACTACCTCTGCCTACCTATCAAGCCAGTAGATTGCAGCTCTGTACTGCAACACCCCTTCTGCACCAGCTAAATGCCACTGATTTATACGTGCTGGCATACAGAGGGAGGGAGGGAGGGAGAGGAGAAAAAGAAAGAAAAAACAACAGAAGAAACACAAAAAGCCATCTCATCCCACTGAAGAACTCCCAAGGGCTTGTCAGCTGACAAGGTATACTGCAAGCAATGAGTAGTGCCAGTGCTCAGACCTTCTTTGCTCTGTATTTCATCCACCCCAGTAATGTAGCTGAAAGTCTTCATAAATTCTCCCTCTGATATTCAATCTGGAAAATAACCACTGTAATACAAAGCTTTGGAGCTTTTCATTTCTACGCTCATTAAAATAATTAAGGAACTGAGACTGACATTAGGTTTTCTGTGGGGTTTTCCACGTCCTTGTTAAAAGGTTCCATGGCTGACGTGACTCAGAAATTTAGAGCTCATTATACAGAGCCACCTGAATTAGTATTCTGTTCATGGGCTTAATAGGTATTTAAGCAATGTAAGAGACAGGTTTTGTTTTGTTCTTTTTTAATTGATTGAATAAACTGTATTCAAATGCTCAGAAGGTCTTACTTGTCTGTGAAGCAGAGAGCACTGAATAAGGCAAGCACAAACAGACCTAGGACCCTTTGTTGCCAATAAGGCAAATGAGACCAATGGGTTTCCTCCTCCATCTCCAAGCCCTTTGTAATTAAAGGCAGTAGCTCACCTAATGTTCAGGAAATGCCATAAATATTTGTTTTCATTAAGGCTCATATTGAATAAAACCTAGCAGAAAAAACACTGCAGTAGAAAAGGTTGGGATGGTCCAAAGAAACAGCAGAGTGAGGAACAAACAAGGAAGAAAACAAAACAGAAGAGTCAACAACTAATTTGGGCATCCTAGACTGTCTAATGCTCACTGAAGAAAGACAGAGAGGAACACAAACAGAAAATGGATTTCTGACTAAAGGGTTCAGTGCTTTTCATATAAAATTACAGCAAGGCCTCAGAAGACATTAACTCAGAAGAGCAAAACATTCTTCATAGCTCACTGAAAAGAAGCACCTGAGTGGAGGGAAAAAAGAGAATCTGCTACTCCTATTAATTATTGGGGGGGGACACACCATGATGACAGGAGAGGAATCCAGGAAGGCAGGAGATTTTCTTCTTCCTACTTTATTTGGGACCACAAGTAACACTGCCCTACATATTCAACAAATGCCCCTGAAATCCTGCCTTCTTGATACCTGAAGTAAACACTATAATATTGAAGAGGCAAGTGGAGAAGCAAATCTCCAAGTACATACTACCCTTGCACTACTACGTACCAGTAGAAAAAGTAAGATTTTCTTCTGCAAGCACATTGGTAGAAAGCTTCCCATAATCTCCACCCTAAAAAAAAGGTGCCTGGCTCAGTAGATATTCTATTTTGTAATAGAAAAAAAAAAAAGATTACTGAATATTTGTGTGTCCTCTGGCCTCCACCTAAAAACTTTTTCTTTGTTGGCTTGCTTTTTAAATTGGGAATGTCAAATTCTGAGAGACACATCCCTGAGCAATGAGAAGTCTTGGAAAATAAGCACATCCAGAGGACAGGAGAGATCAGAACAAGCGGAGAGTAACAGGGCCTAGAAATCTGCCCAGGCACTGATGTACCCTATTGTCTGTCCTCATGTGAAAGCTTACTTCAGCCCAAAGAGCCTTTTAAAATTTGTTGAATGAAGATAAGGTATACAAAGATTAAATTCACAGTTGCTTTTAGAAGACAGAGTAACAAGAACTTCTAACAAATTCCCTTTTAACTTAACTTTTCCATGTTAAAAATCAGAAACAATTATGTCACAGAGCTGTATTTCTAACAATATCAGCTCTGTCTCAGGAAAAGAATCTTCCCTCTCCAAGAGCTGATAAGAAACAAGAAACAGCAACAGGCTCAGACCTGGTCTTTCTCACCCATCCCAGCCCAGAAACTTCCTTCCTCCATGGCAAGCAAACTGAACGTTTCAGCAGTGACTTGTCAGTGTTTTGTAGCAAAAGGGGAATTAGCATACAGCTGCATCCTCAGGCTGGAAAACGGCTTCGAACAGTACGTAAAACCCAATAGAGAAGCAAATCAATCTAAAGCCTTGACCTGAAGACAGCATATAACACCGAAGAACAAGATATGCATACATTATGAACAGCTAAAGCAGTTAAATTTCCTGAAATTGGACAGTTTCAGGGCAGGGGCTGGGGAACCTGTGGCTCAGAAGGATGGAGCCACTGAAATCAATAATGAATAAGCACTGTCTTTCAGTGGAACCAGAAGTTAATTCTTGTTATTTTAAAACAATCTGAATACAGTTGTGCTGATAAAGCACTCTCAAAATCCTCCTCTGGGGAGACAATTTATTTTTTATTTATTTATGTATATCTACGTTAATTTAATATTGGAACAAGGAAATGGAGACATGAATATGTAAATCCAAAATAAGACATAGATAGACAGACAGACAGATACAACAGATATGAATAAACAGTATAATTTACACTTACTTTACTCTTCGAAACAATAAACAGATATTAGTCCAAACTTAAACCCGTCAAATCTCTGCCAATTAATTTTGAAGACAGAAGATAGATACCACAATTAAGTGATGTGCACGGCCACACAGTATGGCAAGAATTTGAACATGCCTGTTCCCTACCCTGTAACTATGGTACTAGGCTACTAGGAGATACTGTGGTTTTACTGCATGAAGAGGAACAAGCGTTTGTATTCATGTTCTACAAAGCTTCAAGGAAGAAACATAACACGGCGGGGGCCAATGAACTTCACAAACAAATCAATATGATTTCAGATGAAGTTCCTTTATTCAGGTTCCCTCATTTATTTAGGACAAGCAGGTCAAAACATCAGGTAAACATTGATTGGTCTTTCTGCCCTAGCAACTAGCCTCTCCTACAACAGAGTCATCCAAAGCCTTTGTGACCCTCCCAACTCCGCCCTGCCAGGGCACTTAAAGAACAATTCCAACAGAAACAATCTTTTTTTCATGTGTTCTTTCTCTGAATCACTCCAGCTAATTCTCCTGATAAGCATAGTGTGTCCTTTACTCAAATGCTATCACCCCCCTTTTTTCACTTCTCATCTAATTCACCTTTAAAGCTTATTTTGCAGTCCATCTAGAAACTGGAAGCCACTACTCTTAAACTGGTAAGGCGTATAGCACATTTACCAAGAGTAAATTTGATGATGAGATTTCTACATAAAAGTAATGCAATAATACTGATAAAACCCAAACCTTGATTGCATGGTAACATTTGTGTAGGTATGACTCAATACTTACAATGTAATTTTCAGGTAATGAGAGGATTTTACAGGCCTAATGACATAAAATCTTGGAAACTGTCCCATACCTGTTTTTTTTTCTCGTTCTTTTATGTATCAGCTGGGTGGGATGAACTAGATTTCAAGAAAAATCAATAGCAGTCATTTTTTTCTAGTGCAAGACAAACATAAAAAGTCCGCGCCCACAGAGATATCGCAATTAGCAGGCCAGCTTGCTTTCAGGCTCCTAATCTAAGAGTCTGAGGGTTTGAAAGGTTTCTCAGTCCCTGTTAAGAAAATTTCATGATCTTCAGTGTGCAGGTGTAATGAAGACAACACTAAAAATAGAAATAATCAAGAAGGTCCCAGCTGCTCACTTTCACAGCAAACAAGACGTATGCAAAAGAAAAACATGAGAATCCCTTCTAAAAAAACAGAAAAAAAAAGTTTATGAAAATTTTAGAGTAATTTATTTTTAAATAAACATTTTGCTTGACAACTTGCAGAACAAATTGTCACAGGGCCAAGAATAATCCAAGGCATAATAAAAGAGCACAGAAGACAAAAATAAGCAAGGGGTTTCAGAGTCTCTCATCTTACCAGGAAGGAGGAGTGACAAAAAGAAATTAAGTGTTTGCTTGCTTAGAATAAAACCAAGAGTAACATCACCCCAGAGGGCAGAGATGATAGGGGTAGTCTCTGCCACCAGCCAGAGGGGAAAAAGCGGATGTTCCTCTTCTCTGTCTTTCTCCCCATGGCCATCTCTGCTGCACTACTGAGCTGTCCCGGCGATCTGTTCCCTAACCCAGTACCATTAAACTAGCAGAAATCCATCTGCCTTTGCGTTTGCTAGGTGGCAAACTGTGCCAGAGCCAGCACAAACGGAGTCAGGGGGAGCACATTCCTCCTCAGCCCCTTTTCCCTGGCTGCACAGTGAGCCACTAGGCTGCAATTGCAATCCAAAGCTCTCAACAGGAGGCAGTGATTTGTGATATCCGACCAACAACCCAAGGTAGGGGATTTATGCAGTTGTAAACCAGGGACTTCTCAGTAGGTTCCTGATGGTGGAAAGCCACTGATGACAGTGCTCAGCAAGCTAAAGTAAACCAGTTCATAATTACCTAGGGCAAGACCTCCATAAATAAAGACAGAAAGCCTCTGAAGATGCAGCTAACTTCCATAGGAAACTAGTGGTTATCAAAACAGCAGTGCAGCTACACCTGTTTGCTGGGTGGGATGTCCCCTCAGCCATGTATCTCATAGAATCATAGAATAGTTTGGGTTGGAAGGGACCTTACCTTATCTATTTCCAACCCCCCTGCCATGAGCAGGGACATCCCACTAGATCAGGCTGCCCAAGGCCCCATTCAACCTGGCCTTGAACACCTCCAGGGACGGGGCATCCCCAACTTCCCTGGACAACCTGTGTCAGTGCCTCACCACTCTCATGGTGAAGAAATTCTTCCTTATATCAAGCCTAAATCTACCCCTTTCCAGTTTACACCCATTTCCCCCTTGTCCTATCACCACAAGCCTTTATGAATTGTCCCTCTCCAGCTTTCTTGTATAGAATCATAGAATCATAGAATAACCAGGTTGGAAGAAACCCGCTGGATCATCAAGTCCAACCATTCCTATCAAACACTAAACCATATTAAACAGCCAAGAACCAACTTGCACCCTCATCCCTATAAATTCAGATCCAAGCAGAAAGGTGGGTCCAATTCTTGGATACAGGATCAGAAAAGGAAACTCAGCTGCTGCAAGTTTTGTTGGGAAAATGATAAATGTTCTTTGATACAGACTGAACTTCCTATTGAAATGTTACTGCAGTTTCTAAACCAAGAGCAGAGTGCAAAATGTGCAAAAATAACTGGAAGCCTCTGTTATTCTCCAGGAGGAAAGAGGAAAAAAGTACAAAAAGGCAGATTAAGATACTGGAAGCTCACTATAAGATCTCCTCTGTGCCTTCTCTTCTCCAAACTGAACAAGCCAAACTCTCTGAGCCTGTCCTCATATGGGAGGTGCACCAGCCCTCTGATCATCTTTGTATGCTCCTCTGGACCTGTTCCAACAGCTCCATATCATTCTTATGTTGAGGATTTCAGAACTGAGCACAATACTCCAGATGAAGTCTCACAAGAGAGGAATAGAGGGGCAGAATCACCTCCCTTGACCTGCTGTCCATGCTTCTTCTGATGCAGTCCAGGATACTGTTGGCCTTCTGGGCTGCCAGCTCATGTTGAGTTGTGGTAGAATAACTTGGTTGGGGAGCACATTTCAAATATCTTGCTAAGTCATTCAACACTGACACCAAATGAAACAATGCTACCTCAAGACAAGGGGTTCAGAAACACAACAGCACGCATGCAAAGGAAGATATCCTATCTGTGGCAGAATAGCTAACAATCCAAACATCCGTGTTTCTCTGTTAAAGCTGCAACATATAAAGATGTATAAAGATGTATAAAGAGCTATGAAAATTCTGATGAGGTGCAAAGAAAAGACTCTCAAGCTTGAAAGGCTAATGATGTGTTGTTTCAGTTTTTATTTCTTCATCAGAGAAATTTTAACTTGCACCAAAAAATGTTTATATTGAATTCCAAAAGCTGCCACTTAAAATAAATAAAATCTAGAAGCTATCCTAGACACTCAGCATACACACACACACACATATTATCAGTTAATTAATTTTGCAGAATTATGACTCCAATGAGCAGTTCTTCAACTGTAAAGAAAGATCAAATCAGATAACAGCTCTAGGCATGACCCTTTAACTAGAGATATCCTCATTCCCTACTCACACCCTAAATTTTTCATTCATATAAACAAATATCTACATGATTTCATGAAAGTGAAAACATTACAGGCCATAGAAGACACATTAGAAATGAGGTCTGTACAAGATCTACTTACTTTATTGAAAAGATAAATTACAGCTGCAGGAGCTCCAGAAAAGGAGGAAAACAAGGAAGGAGAAGAGGAAGAGTGGACAGTCATCTCCATAGTAACTAACACTATGAAACTCAGGGAAGAATTTGTCTGAAAGCTGAAAGAAGGATGCTACCAGTGGAAACAGACTGTAACACAACTGGAAAAAAACCCCTAACTTGTAAATAATTTGCCACATGGTAAATGATCCCTTCAGCTTTAGTTTATTTAATCAGAGCCAAAAACAAATACCAAGAGAGTAAAGCAGAAGGAAGGCATAAAATCAAAACATAATGATGACATGGCCATTACTATACAAATTATTTAACAATAAACATAAAACTAAAATACTAAAAATACAATTGTTCAGGTTAAGAAGGAGGGAAAAAACCCAACTAGCTTCCCTCAGGAAATTCTGTGTTACTAGATACAGCAATGGAAAAAAAATAAAGGAAAACCTCTATACCAGCATAAGACAGGCCATATATTTAAAATGCCTGTGATATTTCTATCAAAATAAGAGACCTAAGAAGATTGCAGAGAAGATGTTTACAGAAAAAAAATCTACGCTTTTCAAATTCAGTTCAGAGCTAGAAAACTCTTACACTCCAAAACTTCAATGCTGGTTACAAGTACTGCTGTTTTCCTGATCAGTGCTCAAACTACTTGGGATAACATCTACTTTGATCTGACCCATAACACTAACACCTGTCATAGGGTCAGCTTTGGTGAATCAGCAGTAGCTCCCATTCATGCTGCTATTTGCAAGGAACACATCAAAAATATATTCCTACCATTCCCAGATCAGCCATGGGAATAAATACAGAATAAGATTTCTATAGTATATATGCCAAACCAGCATACAGTATAAATATAATCTTCAAATATTAATTAAAAATACCCCCAAAAGCCGTAAATATACTTAAAACTCAATGTTATGATACACTTTCACTTTAAAATATTGGAATGGCCTTTGCAGAGCACACAGGACAACGTTATTCCAACTGAGACTGTCTTTTAACTCAGCACATATACAAAACTGGGGTCAGAATTATACCAGAAATTATGTAGTATGCAAACAGTCCATGTTAAACCTCCTCTCAGAACTGGATGATCTTTAAGGTACCTTTGTTAGGAATGGTTGGGTTTAATGATCTAAGAGGTCTTTTCCAACCTAGTGATTCTATGATTCTAACCCAAACCATTCTATGATTCTCTGTAAAGGAAACTAGATGTTTCTATCACCAGTTTGCTTAAATACTAGATAAAACACAGGCTAGGTCTTACAGCACTAAGCAGCAACACCTTCAAAGGTCTTGTTAAGAGACTGGAGAACCTGTAGCAATGCAACCTAAATCATGGCAAGCCTACCGCAACAAAATGTGAAGTTTCTTCTGCCAAATTAGCCTTACATTCCGAATGCTGGACTGAATTAAAAGATTATGAGCCCATTATTACTACAAAGCAGGAAATATCAAGAATCTTCAGACTATACTTCTCTTCCCTTATCCTTTGTTTCCTAATCCTTCAAAAGGCTACTAGAAAGTGGCATTGTAGGGAGATTGGCAAGAAGGAATTGTAGAATATGCTCAAGTGACATTACAGCTGAGATGCAGAAAAACAGATAAAACATGCTAATTGTTGCCTAGTCCTGTGTCCTTAACAAGTAGAACTTTTGTGTTTAGGTAACATAGGCCTGTGATAAACTCAGGACCATCCCAGAAAACATGCTTGAGATTTCTGCCCTGCTGTGAGAAAGATCAAAGCACAGTAGAAAACTACTCTGCTTTTCCCTGATAAATACAGGCAAAGCAGTAGGTTTGACACACACTTTCTAGCAAGGACCGAGCTCCGCAGTGCCTGTGTTCCCGCTTGCATTTCCTCTGCCCAGGTGCTGTTTCACAGTCACAACAGATCATAAGGTAATGGAAATTAATTTATTCCTTTTTTTTTAATCCATGGCTTTGTTGTTGTTCCTGTGTTCTGCCAGCGCTGGGCTCACACAGGCATTAGTTCATAAAACTGCTACTAAGTGTAGTCTTCACAAACTATAATAATTACTGCCAAATATTATAACATTTTACATCTTTATTTCAGGAATAGGTTTCTGATTTTCCATTCATGCTACAATTATTTTTAACTCTTGACATATTTTTAATCTCAAATTTTTATTTTATGCAAGAAACAATCTGTTTTGTTTAGTCCTGAAATCTTGTCCATACTTGAAGAGCTGAATGTTTTCCCATTAAGTAATCTCGTCATTTCCAAAAGAATAAGACAATTTTAAATGCTAGGATGGCAAATTTCTAGGAATCAGAATTTTAAAAGAGAATTTCATTCTTTAAAATAACCTAAGAGGGGAAAAAAAAGCATGACATTGTTGTGATCTTCATAATACAACTATGTGCTTTTTTTTTTCTTGCCTTTGATTTTTAAATTCATTTAGAGAGAATTATGAATGGAGGAATAAATAGAAAGATGCTCATTCATAATGCATGTGAACGTTTGGGTTGTTTTTTTCCCCTCATGCTGGATGATCATGGAAACTGATTCACCAAGTGAGCGCACAAAGTTGCAGGAGATCTCATTGGCCTCCATGTTTATTTGGTGAGGATGCAATGTTTTACATATGAGGGTAACATGACACAAAGCAAAAAAACATAGATATGTCAAGTTATGCATGCGTCCACTATTTAAAATGAGGCAGCCTGGCTTTGAGAAAGCAGCAACAGCCACATGGACATCACCTCAACATCAGGCTGGAGTCTTATATAGATGGTAGCTTATGTGCATCAAAAAAACCCCCTCTTTCACACTGACACAAAAATTTGCTTGGAAAAAGTGTCTTCCAGTGTAGAATCAATTGGTTCAAACCAATCTCTCCCTGGTATTTAAGCAGTCGACATGTGGTCAATCATATACAGGGGTGAGACATACAGATAAAGTCAATGACATAAGGGATGGGTTATCAAGCATCTGAAAGGGCATCTGCCATAAACAGAACCACAGAAACAACTGCATGCCAGTCTGGCTTCAGAACCTTTCTGGTCCTTCAGGGACCTGAGTTCAAGGCCATGAAGATGACCTCCTCCAACTCTGACTTCTGAAGAGAAGGTGGCAGATGAAGGTGAGCTTGAATAGGACATCACTTAACACTTCTCAGCTGCTATAAATTGTACCTTCCTGATCACTATACCACTACTCAGACATGTTGTTTACACAGCTGTCTACCCACAAAGTTAAAGTGTTCCCAGAATCCTGTACCTCATGATATCTTTGCCTGTTGGATAGAAGAATCCATGTCAACAATTTCTGCTTGTTCTTTATGAAAATATTGAAAGAACATAATTCACCTGATTTTTTAACTTTTCAAACTACATAGAATGATCTCCTTGACTTGCATTATAAAGCAGGTAATCTGACTTTTTACTACTCCCATGCAAATCCACTCCAATGAACTATTATTTTTTTGTTTATTGGGTTTGTTATTTAAATATAAATGTGCTGTGCTAAAAATAATATTCCTCTCATATCAGAATTTCCAGAGAGGAGTAAAAAAAGAAAAGTCAAAATTATTATACATAAATGTTCCTGCCATTTTCGTTTTCATAAGTAAACATCTAGTGCACACTTGCATAGCCTACTGAAACTAGAAAAAAAACATGGAAGTACCTGGTTGATCAGAAGGATTAACTATGTGGTAGCAGGCAAGAGCTCAAAGCAAATACATTATATAGCACTTCGATTAGTGAAAAAACTATTCACTAAAAATGTCCTGGAAACACATTTCTGATAAATACATAGTCTCCTGTTTTCACACTTGAATCATATAATACACTGCTCTCTCCATCACCTACAATATTTTCAGTGCTGGGTCCAGCCCTGTTCAATGTCTTCATCAATGACCTGGATGAAGGCATTGAGTGCACCCTTAGTAAGTTTGCAGATGACACT
>WAAB01012890.1:0-12537 GCA_013389865.1 Piaya cayana | reverse complement strand
CTGTTCAGATCCCTTTGCAGAGCCTCCCTACCCTCCAGCAGATCCACACTTCTACCCAGCTTAGTGTCAATTGATATCACTGTGTACCTACTGAGATAATTATTGTTTAAATGTATTCCCAGTAAGCAGTTCAAGTACACAAAGTAAACAAATACAGTCAGCCAAAGGTGCCTAGATGATTGCAAGTTCTTTCAAAATGTAGCATGAAAACCAACGTTCTGAACAGGCTGCAGCACAGGGTAAAGTGCACAAGTAAACAGTAGTGCACTCGCTTATGTTTGGCCTTAGGAACAGGGAGTTGGATTGATTTATTGTTTTGTTTCCAGTGTAATCACTTGGCTAATGAGAATGAGATCATGTGCCTGTTGAGGCGTTGGGAATGTGGTGGTGATTTTCCTGTTCAGCATGTGCAGTCTCTGCTGAAAAATTGATGAGGATACTGAAAAACTGTAGAAGCCTGAGAGCAAGAGTCGTAGGGTGGATTTAAGGATTTGTAAACATGTCTTACATGTCAAGTGATAGATTAGGAGAGATTTATTCTCTGTAGCTTTTCATAGCGAAAGCTGTAGGATGACTCAATCACTCCATGAAATGTCCATGTGGATATGGAAACGTGAGGATGGGACTTTTCGGATGACAGTAATAAGGAGGAGCTGAATAGAGCTCTGTTTAATATTAGATCCTAGAAATCATATCTGGTTGGTTTTAGCCCAAAATATTTTGAATCCAGAGCTAGTCAGCTAATACATGGTTGGGCTCAATGATCTGGTGAGTCTCTTCCAACCTGGTGATTCTATGATTCTATACACGGAGAGGCTGTTAAAGGCCATCACATCCAGAGGTGGTCATCAGCATAAACAGTAAAACTGTTAGGTCTTGAGAAGCAACTTTTGATCCCAAAGGTAGCAAAGTTGAAATGAACTGGTAGGAGAACGGTGGGTGTAAAGATTAAGAGAACAGAGGGCCCAAGGGATTTGAACTTGCTGTAGTAACATCATGTTATGTTGCTCCAACTGCCTCACTCTCTTCTTTTGTCTTTTTCCTCCTTTCATTCCCCCAAACTCTTTGCAGGACTTAAGACGAGAGCTTGATGATCTTCTACAAGAAAAAATAGAAAACCCACACCCTGTGGACTGGAATGATATCAAATCCAGGGACACAGCAGTGCTGACAGCTATTATAGACTTAATCACAACACAGGAGAACGAAAGTGCCAGAAACTACGCTCCACGATTCCAGGGTGAACGCTATAGTTGACACTTTCATCTGTATCAATAAAGCAAATATTCACCTTTTTTTTTTATAGCATTTATTTAGCTAGAGGAAAAAGGTTTTTTAGGGTAAGATGATAATTCCCTCGTGCTGAAGAGCAGTGATTGCAAAATAGTTGTTAATATCTGTATATGCATGGTGATGTGTGTTTGGTGTCATTTTTAAATACGAGACAATGCAGTACTCGCAGTGTTAGGTGATGTATGGTTCTTGTCCTGCTGTAGCTTTTCTTTTTGTTTTAGCCAGCAGGTTACAGGTAGATATTAAAAAAAACCTGCTAAAATACTGGTTAATAATGCTTAAACTGTTCTTGCTATGGGTAGAAACATCTCCAAAGGCTTTCTTTTTAATTGGGGTTGGTGAGCAATTATACTTGCTGTTTTATTCCAGCTCTGCAGCAGCCTTCTCACCAAGGCCTCCACGGAAGGTAATTATAGCTTAATTAAACTAAACTTGAAAACACTTGCTAAATTTGTACAGCGGGAGGAAACAGCCTTCAGGAGCGTTCTGTTCCTCTGCCTTTCATTCCGTTCAGTTAATCTTTCTTTACTTTTAATGCCCGTTTGTCATCACTGCTGACAAACTTGAGACTACGGAAGGCAAGATTGGGTAAAAATCACGGTGGAAAACACTTTAAGGTGTTCTAATTATCATTATTTTTAAACAGTCTGTGTATGGGTTATAGTATTACATTAAAAGTCATTTCTTTAACATGTTATTCCATCTGTTCTTAGTTCTTCGTGTTCTGAACGCTTCCAAATAGGTAAGAGCATCACTTAGGATTGTGAATAGGGTGGTGAGTTTGAGCAATACTGTTCTGACGGAGCTGCTGCCCCCTTGGAACCAGGGGGCTCTGGATGGGGGGTTGGGCTGGATATGGGTTTAGGCCCCATTCCCTGCTGCTGGGAGCTGGGGCAGGAGGTGGAGCTGAGGCAAAGGACAGGTGCTGGCATCACTGCTACCTGCACTTTGCAGTCGTAGCTCTGCTATTCTTAGAATAGTTTGGGTTGGAAGGGACCTTAAAGATAATCTAATTCCAACCCTGCTGTTCCTGGGATTGTCCTTGAGGAACGCAGCTCTTACATTCCCAGGCAAACAAAATGGTGCACAACCCCTTCTCCGGGGTTTGGTTTTATTTCTTGTGCTTTGCAGAAATGACCTTAACCACCAGGTACAGGAGGATTTATGAGCCTTATCCTGAAGAACATGGAACTGCTCAGGTGAAACTCTTTCCATTAACAAGGAGTGGAGGCTGTTAAGCTCCTTATTTCTACAGCCCAGCTGCAAAAACCCATATAATTCAACCTTCCTCAGTCAGTTAAATTCAGCCCAGGTGCTGAGGGTGGGGTTTCCAACAACCTCCTGCCCTGCGGCAGGTGGATGCAGGAGGAGAGAGGAATCAAAATCTCCAGGGCTGCCTGGGGTTGTGGGGAAGAGCAGAGCTGCGAGGAGCCCCTTGGACCCTCCAGACACTCAGGATGCTGGTAAGAAGCGCAAGAAGTTGTAGATCCCCCTGTGTCAGGGTGGGTATAAATAAGGGATAAATTATGTGGAAATGAGAACGAGATGAGTGTGGTGCAGTAGCTCAGGCGCTTGGTGTTGGGAATGCTGAGGAAGGAGGTGGATTTGAACCCGGCTGCTCCACACCACGAACCTGGCGTGCATCCAGCAGTGTGTGGCCAGCTGGGTGAGGGGGGGATTGTCCTGCTCTGTTCTGCACTGGTGCAGCTCCACCTCGAGTATGATGTGTGTTTTGGGGTGCTGCCATATAAAAAAGGATCTACAGCTACTGGAGTGTCTAGAGGCCATGAACTTGGTAAAAAGACTAGAGGGGAAGTTGTATGAGGATCGGCTGAAGTCACCTGGTCTGTTCAGACTGGAGAAGAGACTGAGTGGGGACATCATTGCAGTTTAGTGCTTCCTCACAAGGGAAGGAGGAGGAGCAGGTGCTGAGCTCTCTGGTGACCAATGGTAGGACCTGAGGGAATGGCAGGAAGATGTGCCAGGGGAGGGTTAGATTGAATATTAGGAAAAGGCTCTTCACCCAGAGGGTGGTGGAGCACTGGAACAGCTCCCAGGGCAGCAGTCGTGGCCCCAAGCCTGACAATATTTGAAAATCTTTCAGCCAGTGCCCTCAGACACAGGGTGTGAATGTGGGGGTTCCATGCAGGGAGGGGAGTTGGATGGATCCTTGTGGGTCCCTTCCAACTCGGGACATTCTGTGACTGAGGGTGGGCAAGAAGCTCTGGGCACACAGCTGGGCTGGCTGCCCCTGCTCTCCTGGGCCTGGCTGCACACCTGTCTGTAATGGGACGCTGTGAAGAAATACCTGCTTTTGCTTTGCTTGCACCCGCAGCTTTTGCTTTATAAATTCAACTGTCTTTATCTTAAATCATGGGTTTTCTCACTTTTACCCTTCAAATTCTTTTCCCCACTCCCCTCATGGGGAGTGACTGAGCGAGCTGTGGGGTTTAGCTGCCTCCTAGGGTTAAACCACCACCTCTGCTGCGCTCTGTGAGGTTAAGCTGAGGTAAGGGTGCTTACTTTTTTGTTTGTTTACCTCTGGTTGGCCAGAGACCATGAATGTTTTCCTTCCCGGTTCACAGTGCACTTAATGAAGGCTGTTTCTGCCCATGTTCTGCATTTTCTGGAACTCTAGGTTATGGAATAAAATGGAATTCAGTGGTGGTAGCTGGTTCTTCCTGACCTTTGCCTTCTCTCCACCTCATCTCCAGCGGACCTGGAAGTTGTGGTTGTAATGATGCAGCTGCTGAAAAATCACTTGCAGAATACAAGAGAGCTAAGAGCGATGCTATCTGTAATTCCCAGGAACCAAGTCCTCAGGCTGAAGGAATCTTGGCATCAAAACTTACTCTGACACTTGTGTTCTGTCCACTTGTTTTGACAGTTTGCTACTTAGAGACAAGGTAGGCAGGAGAAAGTTTGTATTAATGTGTTTTATAGATTAAAGTGTTTAAGGTACATGCCTGCACGATCCTTTTGGGTTGGAAGGGACCTTATGGGTAGTTTGACAGAAGCGATGCTGCTGTTACCTTTTTATTGTCAGCAAATCAGCTGTGCAGAATGGAGAACAGATTTATTCTGACGTGTAAGTTGAGAACAACACTGCAGCGTGGCGTTGCTTTTAAAAAAGGGCAGCAGATAAAGCTGTTCTGCTCGTTTTGTTGCAGGGGTGGCACGACAGTGCTAATTGCGGGGGTTTAGTTGTGAAGCGAGTGTGTGGAAATGCTGGACAGGTTGATGTCAGGTGTAAACATGAGACTTTGTTCTCATCTGTGCCGGTACCAGTCAGACACACGGGACTGGGCATGGTCTCCACCTGACCTGATGTGGATTTAATTGCATCATGTGAAATGAAGCTTTGATTTGGGGAACTGGGAACCTTTCATTTCTGGTCACCTTGCTTAAAACCTGATTAGAGAAGCCATGTGAAGAAGGGCATCATTTCCAGGCTTGTGCAGAGCAGTGAGAACGCAGAGCTTGTATTTGGCTGAGGGCAACATCCTTGTGCTCTAGAGCTACCTGAGAGGGCAGGGAGAGGGAGTTCAGAGACCCAGGGACAGGGAGCTCAGAGAGCCAGGGACAGGGCACATGGCAGTGGTTCCCAGCTCCACCCAGGGAGGTTGAGATCAGATGAAGCATTTCTTTAGGGAGAGGGTGGTCAAACACTGGCAGAGGCTTCCTGGAGAGGATGTCAGGGCCCTGTGCCTGCCCCTGGGTCAGGGGGGAATTGGACAGTGCCCTTAATACCAAGCTTTAGGCCTTGGTCAGCCCTGAAGGGGTCGATGATTGGTGAAGGTTCCTTCCCCCTCCACTAAAGCAAAGGTTGTTGAAGAGTCTCATATTTCTGACTTTTGCTGTCTCCAATTCCAAGCAGTCAGACTGAGCAGCTCTCCTAGGCCTGCACTTGATGCAACTGCTCCACTGGCACAGGCTGACGTGTCCCTGGGCTCAGGGGTACACGGAGCTGCTCACCAGCACAGAAAACTCCTACCACTCACAGCGCAGAGTTCAGTTCTCCAGCAAGAACAGCATGAGCAAATGGCAGCGTAAGAATATTGCTTAAAGGAAAACCAGCAACTTTCTTTTAGTAAGAATTTAGAAGTATATTATTGATTGTTGTCCTATAAAATCATAGCAGTCTTTAATTCCTGAAGAACCGTGTCTGACAATAAGGAAACATGGAAAGTGTCTTTAAAAAAAACATTACAGCATTTTTTTTGAAAAACTAGGTATGAAAAAATATATACAATGTATTAAAAACATCTGAATAAAATTAATGTCTGGATTTATACATTCACTCGTGTTAAACATCTGTGTACAAAACATTTCTTTAAAATATTAGCAGTATTTTTACTATGTTAAATAAGTCTCTGTTCAATTTACAATTTCTCTCATTACTATTTTTATCAGTCCACTTATAAAATAATTTACAAGGCTGTAGAACCACTGCCAGACTGTCAAGGTGTGTGTGTGTTTGTACAAAATTACTGCTGCCTTACTGCCTTTTAAATCGTTACAGAGATAGTTCTTTATAAACATCCAATTCATTCACAAATTGAATCAACATATTAACAGTATATCAACTTCAAAAAAAGGCAGGGAACACAACAAGCAGAAAGCCTCAGGACTGCGAGTTTTTCCCTCATTTATACAGAACGTATATTCTACCTGCCGAGTTAGCAGCTGGTCCTTAACATGGGGAGGAATTTCTATACTATGAACAGTCACAGAAAGGGGGCACTGGAAATTGCTTCATTTTTGCACAATGTTTAAGTGGTTGTGGGTTTCTGTGAGATTCCAAAGCTAAACTGCGGCCGCAAACGTTTTGCGGGTGTTGTGTGTAGTGCAAGTGTGAGTCTCCTCTGAAGCTGAGGAGAGCACGTGGGAAGCGGCACCAACGCACGTTCCTCGGACAGCAGGCTCCGGCTACAATTTTACCTGTCCCTCTCTTCCCTCTTCCTCATCTCTCACCTGAAGCAGCCGCTGATTCCAGGTCCCACTGCTGCCAGGAAGGCAAAGATGACAAAATACCAAATTAACCCTGATGTTGAGCCATCTGCTCCCACATCCTTCCACAGGGATGGTCTTGTTTCTATAGACAGTGGCAGCGAGACCTGGCACCTTATCCAACTTCTTCTCCCTCACCTTTTTTGCCTGTGGATTCACCAGGATCCTAACAAATGCTAAAGTAGGTAAACTGAGGTTCAGTTGAACTTTTTGCCTCCACAGAAGGAAATAATCACTCTCCTTTAGCACAGAAGAGCAGAAAGACTAAAAAAAGCAAAAAACAACCCCCCAGCCCCAGAACAAAGTATCTCATGTTTTCTGCAGTCCTTGCCCAAAACCCTGGCTCTAAAGCAATAATTTAGCATGAAGAGCTGCTTAAACACAGGGGAGAAGCTGAAACAGAACAGACACATTTCCAGCAGTTCTACTTCTCTGAAATACCTTTGCTAAAATGATTCCAAGAAAGAGATAATCCGCAGCTTGTATTTCTGAAAGAAAAATCAAAATGCTCAAAAACAAGCGGAGAAGGAATGGATGGGGCAGAAAAGAGGCAGGGGTGGAGGAACTACAGCTGCAACTGGAATAGGAGTCAAAACACGGCTCAGCTCTTCTCCAGTGCCTAAGGAAGCACTTCTAGTCGACATCTGCTACCGGTCAAGCCAGGTTTCCAATCAGAGCTCTCAAAACACAAGTCAGAAAAGGAGAACCACAACCATCAGTGCTCCGTTACTGTATTTTTCACATCTGTGATCCAACATCTTCCACGTGGGAGCCAGGGGGGTGCAAACACCCTCCCGCCCACAGGTAGTGCAGACCCTGGGCAATAGTGCGTGAAGAAGCAACAGCCGCTTACACGTTGGTTTCAAGTCCAAGCAAGCGTCCCATCCGCTCCATGTTCTTGTCAATCGTGGCGCGACAGGTGATTTCTTTAGCACACTCCGTGGGAAACCAGCCTCTCTCCCCGTCCCGCAGCCGCTGCCCTTCATACCAACCTGTAAGGGCAAACAGAGGGGGAGTCACAAACCTTTTCACACAGCATCAAAGACACTTTGTCAGAACAGCGTGTGTCACGCTTGATGCAGCCGTCGCACACATCATACATTTGCCTTCGTACAGAATAAAATGCAAGATTAAGACAGGTTTGGCAAATTTGGTTTGTACAGAAAAAAACAGTATGTAAAATATTATATGAAACAAGTGTAATAAATACATTTCTTACATTGTAATTCAAATAACAGAATCATAGAATCACCCACCAGATCATCAAGTCCAACCGCTCCTATCAAACACTAACCCATGTCCCTCAGCACCTCGTCCACCTGTCCCTTAAACCCCCCCAGGGAAGGTCAATCAGCCCTCTCCCTGGGCAGCCTCTGCCAGTGCCCAATGACCCTTTCTGGGAAAAATGTTTTCCTAATATTCAGCCTGACCCTCCCCTGGCAGAGCTTGAGGCCATTCACTCTCGTCCTGTCCCTTGTCACTTTGAAGTAACATAAAGAATATAGTTGCAATCTATCTTTGATTTCATGTAAATATGGAGTATTCAGCATCATTCAGTTCAGATTTAGTACTCAGGTGCTGACATCACCAAGTCAGCACATGACGAGATATATTTGCACATCCAGGCAAGAATTAATTTTTACCTCTGAGTACCTGATGCTATGAAAAACTCAGGCAAAATCACTGCACTAGGGCCCCTGCACATACCAGGCAGTGAAGCCCGGTGACTGACACCACCCGTAGCTCCTGGGTTGCTCTCACCTGCTCTTCTCTCCCTACCATGTCTAAGCTCCATAGATTTAGGCAGAATTTGATTATTTGGTGTGGACGTTCCACAGGTCAAAACCCAGCAGCACATACTCTGCAGCTATTTATTCATAAATTACAGCAGGCAAGAAGTTGCTTTGAACACTGCCTGCCTTCCCAAGCCTGAACTGAAACACTCAGTTTTTTTCTTGAGAGTGCAACTTGTATTGATTGTATGGCCAATGCTATTAAGAAACGATTTTTTCTAGCTGGATTCAGCAGCAGTGGTGATGGACGGTCGCTAACAGCACAAGTTTCACTCACCGTCGTTTACTTTTTGATAAACCAGAACAACATCGGCAACCTGAAGAGAGAGCTCGTCCGACTGCTTTGCTGTGTACGTCCTGATGATCTCTACCTGAGTCAAAGCTGTGGGAGAAACGAGCCAGCCTGAATTAAACAATTGACATAACAGAGCATCTTCTATTAAAATACATAGACGCAATTTATTTTAATCCATCTCAGCAAATACTGCCCCAAAACCCCAAAGGAGGCAGCAAATTATGCAAATGCTTCCCGACTGAGTGTGTGCACACAGACAAACTTGGGAAGAACAGAAGGGAAGGGGCTTTGCACTTCTGCTAACAGATGGGAACGACTTTCAAAACCAGCGTTAAAGGCTGCAAACAGGAGTCACTGTGTGAAACAACTCAAAGAAGCCACTGTGCATGCGGAACTTCACCTACACACTAAAGTAACATGCGAGGGAAAGAAATGGATGCAATTTCCAAAGGAATCCGTACTCTGCCCTTGCTCAGGTCCCCACGGAGGGGCAGTGCGCTCCCGTTCGCCTCACTCAGCGCTCTCAGAAATTGCGGTTGGGTATAACTTACTTGTCCTGTCCGTGTTCTGTCCGTCTCTGTCCTGTCCCAGCGCCGCAATCCAGCGAGCTCGGTCGCTCCTGCAACCAGCAGAGACAAAACTCCATTTCCCAAGACTTAACTCCCAAGTCGCGACTCCTCCCCTTTTCAAAACTCGGTATTTAATTTTTTTCCTCTCTCTTGTTAGGTAAAGAAAACAAAATCAAACCACCTTTCTCCTCTCAAGCTACAGAATCATAGAATCACCAGGTTGGAAGAGACCCATCGGATCATTGAGTCCAATGTGATGCCACTGCTAGTAATACATTATTCTAACACATTTAACTATTTTAGCCATGTTGGATTATGCAAAAAAGCCTATATACATGGGACCTACAGGCATGATTGTCTTAAAATAATGAAAATAAAGGTATATAAGTAATTCAGATAAATTGCTGGTGTCTGAGACTAGCGCTCATTAGTAAATATTAACAAAATCCATCTAATGTACAAAGGATCTGATAAATGCAATACAGCAGTTGTGATCTACTATACCAGTAGGTTTCCTGTCAGGATGTTCCAAGTGCTTAGAATGAAAACCAAGAATGAAAAGAAAAAAGGAAACTGAAGTTTCTCTGTGCTCACGGAAGGACAGATTTACATTTCCAGTCTGGGAAACCTGAGCCAGCACAAATAAATAAGGACCAAACCCAGTCCCTGACTGAATCCTAGTCATTTGAATCCCACCTCGGGTAACCTAAGAAAAACACAATCCATCTCAGCTTAATTGTGCTGGTATGTCAGGGCAGAGAATAAAGAATTATCGAGGTCCCAAGTGTTATCCAGTAAATTACAGAAGCACAAATCACTGACAGCTGATTAGTGAAGGGAGTGGAACAAACTAAAGTGATGTCAGGCAGCGAAGGAAACGGGAAACTAATCCTGTATCCTGTCAAGAGCCGAGCTGCAACAACTTCATTGTTATTACTTGGAATTCTGAAAAATCAAAATTTGACCTTGATTTGCACAACAAATATTTCAGTGAAATGAGATTTTCTCTGATGATTGTGGAAGGGCTTTGTTGTCAGCACAGGTCAGGCTAACACAAGGAGCTGTGGGGCTGAATTTCCTTATTTCCCCCTCCCCTAAAGTGATTTTGTTGCTGTCTTTGGATATCTTCAGTTTTCAACCAAGCATTGTGAAAACTGTCTGCCTTTTACTGAGACCTGATTTTGTCAAACCTCTGAAACATCGGAAAACAGAAAAAATTTCTGTTTGGAAATTGCACTGTGGTGTCCTCAGAAGCATCGGAGAATGGGGTGTGCACACAGTGATGGGAGATCAGTGCAGTGCATCCTCCAGGATGCTCCGTCACGCAGGGAGAGAGGAGACCTTTAGCAAGGGGTTGTCGTTAGCCTGTGAAGCCCAGCCTGAAGCGCAGGGGAAGGGCAGGAATCACCTGAACATCCCCTACACATAACGCCATGAGAAAGTTCATCAATCTCATCTGAGAACAGACACCTCACGGCCTTTCTTCCAGCAGGCTCCAAAAACCTCTCTTCTGCTCACAGACTCTCAACCTTTCCTTTGGATGAGGGGATGCAGGATTAAGTCTTTCTCAGCATGCTTCTTTCAGAACAAAACAAATATCCACCCACTATTCGGAATATTTATGTTCGTACTGTTTTTTTCAGCATTTAAAAGGAAACTTGTGATTGTTTTTTTTTTTTTTTAATTCCCAACACACATTCTACCTCAAAGGTGAAACCACTGCTCCTGTCCTGCTAACATTTGATACCTGCTCATCTCACACAGGCAGCCAAGCTCTACCACATGCTGCTTCAGACATTTCAGTCATTAAAAGTAGGTGATACTGAACTTGATGTGTGTCAGCCACAATAAGAACGTCTGTATACAATTGTGCATGGGCTGTCTCCAAGTTCTAGTGTATATTTCATCATAATCTGTGTATACCACGTATTTTGTGCCCCATTCCATTATAAGGCAATGTAAAATTGCTGGTACTTTTGCACTTGGGAGCCACACACCACAGGCAGTGACAGAACATGATCAGACTGTGCTAGAAACCTTTGTCTCAGCAAAGCCATTTAATTTTTTGCAAGTCTCCATTCAATTGGCACTCTAACCCACGCCGCTTGGCCTTCCTGCTGTAGATCCCCTCCCGTCTTTCTCCAAGTTAAAAGAAAGTCAAGTTTTTCTGTACCTTTTGTACACATCATCATATCACAGAATCACAGAATCACCAGGTTGGAAGAGACCCATCGGATCACTGAGTCCAACCATTCCCACCAAACCCTAAACCATGTCCCTCAGGACCCTGNAATCATTCATGATCTGTAGTTTCTTTCAGCGTTATTCTAAACTTTGGAAGCAAACCTAAAACTGTCCATTTCTTCAGGCCGAGACATGTCTGGAGTGCTCTGGTTTGTATCTTCTGTCCTGCCCACAGCTTCCACAGGAACAGATAATGTCTTTTACTGCTGTGGGGCAGTTAGCGGCACCACAGAGAAAGGACAACCTCTCCCATATTTGCACCAAAAAGAACAAGACAGCTCTTGTTGCACGTTTCTAAAGCGGAAGGCTCTCTGAAACTGTGGCAGGAGAACAAGGACCACCTCTATCCCAGCGCGGCTCCACAGCTTCCCCGAGGCAATGCCTAACTCCTCCTCCCAGGTCATCCAGTGCTGTTTCCACTTCTGCACCATCCAGCCCTTACAACAAATACCACACAAGCTGCTGGTGCTGCAGGAGAAGCGCAGACTGCGTTCATGCCCTAATGACATTTCCCTGCTACCACTGTTACGCCTTGGAGTGCACCTGCAGCTTTTTCCCTGTGGACACTGGGCTCTACACACACACAACACTGCTAAGAGAACAGACAACTAGCATAAGATACTTCAAAGCAATAAAGAACAAAACAGTGAAGGAAGGTATCAGAGCTAGAGTAAGCTTCAATGAATCTCTGCAGAGTACTCGAGGTCTTCTTATCAAGATAAACATCACCAAAGCCTCCCTTATCAGCAACAGTAAAAGTCAAATTTTGCTCACCCACATCACACTTGAATTCACATGTGCATTCCACAGCATTCCAGAAAACAAGATGGGAATGGGGTGAAAGCCTGAAAATCCCACCACCTCAACTGCTTGGAAAAGACTTTCTGTCAGAAATTTAAGAACCTGAAGCTCTTCTGCAAAGAGTTCTGTTCCTCAGCGTCTGCAACAGACTGAACTGTTTTTGCAGGACGGCTCATATCTGAGCAGGTTGTACAATGCGTAAATACTCAGTGCTTTGAACTCCAGCACGCTGTTTGCAGTTCTGGTCTGCTTTAGGGTGTAATGACTGTTAGATAAAACCCCTACACCACCAAGTAAGAGAGGCAGAAACCTGTCTTAGCTGCCAGTTCCCATGTTTGTTATGGAAGCACTGAAACACTTCAAACTCATGCTACAACGCAGAACCTGGATTTCTTACTTTACTGTGGTATCACTTACATTGAAAATACCTTAACAGAAAATCCTTCTGCAACCTTCAAGAAATCCAAACTGCTTAAATCTCTGTCCTTCAGTTCGTTTGCCTCACCAACAACAACTGGAAGGGATTCAGTTA
>WAAB01012889.1:11313-59555 GCA_013389865.1 Piaya cayana | reverse complement strand
AGGGCTGGAGCACCTCTACTATGGAGACAAGCTAAGAAAGTTGGGTTTTTCAGCCTGGAGAAGAGAAGCCTCCATGGAGATCTTATAGCAACCTTCAGTACCTGAAGCAGGCTACAAGAAAGCAAGGAAGGGACTTTTTACAAGGGTGTAGAGGGATAGAATGAGGGGGAATGGCTTTAAATTGAACTGGGGGAAGATTCAGATTCTTCACGATGAGGGTGGTGAGGCACTGGCATAGGTTGCCCTGGGAAGCTGTGGCTGCCCCATGCCTGGAGGTGTTCAAGGCCAGGCTGGATGGGGCCTTGGGCAGCCTGGGCTGGTGGGAGGTGTCCCTGCCCATGGCAGTGGGTTGGAACTAGATGGTTTTTAAGGTCCCATCCAACCCAAACCATTCTATGGTTCTGAGTCTACAATTCAGTTATGCCTAAATTATTTTTGATATCTATCATGAGACATGTAGGTGCAGTTCAGAGGAGCATTGATCATGTGCCTCATCTTCCTTGTCTTCAAAAGAAGTTAGATCTGTTCTTTTGTTTTCCTGGACAGAAACACATTCCTGGAGCATTACAGCAGGTCTACATGGTGACTTCCGCCATGGCTGAAATCTGCTTAAAACAAAAACTGACCAAATGAACAACCTTGAAGCCTCAGCTGCAGGGGAGTTTAAACTCAGAGAGCACAGGCACCATGCTTCACCTTCCTGAAGCGCTGCTTTTCTTTTTGGATCTCAACATGTTGAAGGAAAAATTAAAAAAAAAGCTAACGATTTCAGCAGACAACACATGCAGAGCTCAGAATTTACTTTTGTGTTGAGTAATCATAGAATCATGGAATAGTTTGGGTTGGAAGGGAACTTTACAGGACATCTAGTCCAACACCTCTTCAGTGAGCAGGGGCATCTTCAGCTGAGTCAGGCTGCTCAAAGCCCCAAGTCCTACCTGACCTTGAGTGTTCCCATGCATAAAGCATCTTCCACCCCTCTGGGGAATCTGTTCCAGCTTTTCACCAAGCTCTTGTAAAAAGTTTCTTCCTTATATCTAGTCTAAATCTACCCTCTTTTAGTTTAAAAGCAAGCCCTGTTCAAACAAGCCCTGTTTAAAGTTTGTGCCCATCTTTCTTATAAGCCCCCTTTAACTACTGAAAGGCTGCAACAAGGTCTCTCCAGAGCCTTAATAACGGAAACAAGGTAGCAAATAATAGAAACAAGGCAGCAATTCAGAGCTCAATACAAATAAACACTTGCCTGAAATCTGTTCCCAGCCCATATAATGTCAAGTCTGATCACAATTTTAGGCACACTATTTATTATTATTTGACTTTAACTGCTCTCTTTGCATTTTTTTGCCCTTGCTGCTAACCTGCACTGAATGCATTGGATTTTCAGATGTTTTACAGATAAAGGCGATTCTCTGGCTTGGGCTGGACCTGCACAGACATCTCGTGGCCCCTTGCGAGGCAAGGTGCTGGCTGCCAGGCAGCGCAGCCCCTTGACCCCAACCTCACACCAGAGCCCCTGGACCACAGGGGCTTAACCAGCCCAAATCTCCCAGGGGACTTATCTTTTCTGGGGTGGCTGCATGCCCAAGTGGGGAAACAAACACACACCTCTTCCTGCAATATCCCTTCTGCTTCACGTGTTGCGCCTGGGAAAACTTCAGAAATCCTTTTATGCATGAAGAGAAACAAATCATGAAAATCAGATCATTGCACAGAAAGTCCGCGAGTGGGCTGTGCTTGCCAGAGTGCTTTTAACTGGAGATAAGGTGACGGATTAACCTGCCTCCTCCTGCATTTGTTCCTATCTGAGATTCACATGTGAATAGGATACTTTGCCCTTCACCACTTCTTTTGTTGTGATTCTCAAACAATTTCCCACTGAAAACCAACGTGCTTGTTGTTGGCATCTTGTAGAGGAAATTAAATCGAACATTTTGATGTTATCTGATTTCCCATCCCTGTACGCTGTTGCATAATTTCACCATCTACTCATTTGTTTTCTTCACACACAAGTGCATTTAGAGAGAATACAATCCTTGGAAGAATATTTAGCTAGAGAAAGGCTGTAATTAGCTTAAATAGAAACCAGACAGTGCATTTGCTTGAAAAACGGGGTAGGGAGGAAGAAATTAAACAAATGGGATAATTTTCCTGTGAACTTAGGGCACTAAAAATGTTACAGCAAAACTGTAGCATGAGAAGGAAAATAGATTAAAAACTTTAAAGGAAATGCTGCTCCTGAGCTATTGCACTATAAATAACAAGAAAGCCAAAGTAAAAGATCTGATTCATTAGATGTCACCTGTGTTTATTTAAAAGAAAAAAAAAAAGGTTACAGGAAAAGTCTCACAAACTTTTCCAAGGGCAAAATATCCTAAGGAAAAATAACTAGAGATCCCTGTAAATCATCAGATACAACAACATGTAGGGTAAAATATACAGTTACTGAGTCATACCAGGGGAATGTGCAGGACTAAGACCAAAGAACAAATCCAGGATTCGAAAAGCTCCTCCACACCATCTAATCCACCAAAATACTCAGTCCTGAGAAGAAGAGTGGCACACTGGTGAGTGACTGAGGCACAGAGCTTAGGGAATACCCCAAGAGACTGTCTCCTCGAGCACTTTAATCCAGCCCTTTCACTGTACCTGGTTTATAGCACAGAAAAGCAACAGTTACGGGCCAGGACCTGGCTCTGCAGGCAGATGGTGCTGGTGAAGACAAGGAAAGCTCATAATTATGTTATGCAGAAATGCTGATGTTGTCCTCTATCTCAGACTTTCCTCCAGTGCACCAGCTCAGGTTTAACACAAGCACACAATCACAGGTGTCAGGACTAGTACCTGGAATAGCTACACATAGTCAGGAAATTATAACTCCCTTTTTGGCATTTATTCAAGTTTCACAGCAGTTTACAGTCTAAGACATTATGCAAACATTGTTAGGAAACCTTAGCTTATTTTTCGGTTCATTTTAAGTTATTAAATAAAGTCAAAACAGATCTTTCTTCCAGTCCTTTGGCACCTCTTGAGAACAGGACAGTGTGATCAGTCCAGTAGTCCAATAATTTTCCAGCTCATATTATTTTCACAGAAAAAGAGAAGGGCCAGCTGAGAGAAAGTCAAAAGGTTCTCCAGGGCAGTCTCCTGCCCCAAGTTAGAATTCACCTCTGGCTAACACATTGTGATCAGATATGTGCCTGATTGCCATGTACATCCAAAGACCCTCCTCAGTGATATCTTCCAGTGCGCCATAATCTTTCCTAGTACATCGTTCATCCATAGTGACTAATATAAATCATCTGTGACTCAATAAGCCTGTTTTTTATTCTAGCTACCAACAAACATAAAAGAAATTGAAAAGATGAAAGGAATAAATTATTCTCTTTGTGTTTGGAGACTTGCGTTTCCTTTGAGTATTCTGTAGGCAAATCCACTCAAACCTCTTCAATCTTCTTGTATTTTTCATTCTCGTGTACTTACGTTCTCATATTTTCTAGAGTCCTGCTAAATCTCATAGCTATTTTCAGAATTGTCTTCATTTTTTCCTAACAAGTGTGACAGAAAAATAGATCCGATATTTTAGCTGATGTGTCTCCAGATATTAATAGAAAGACGTGTTTTATGTCACACAGATGATACAGTCTTTATACATCTCAATGATTCTGTTCATTTTGTAGCATCACTACATTTTAGAATGGGTCACAAAATGAATGCCACCCCACTACTTGACCTTTTTATGCTAAGCAGGTCTTTAATTCTTCTCTTTCCTGTTTACAAAGTTTGTCAGTTCTGTCCAGTTTCTCAAGATGATTTTTAATCCTAATTCCACCTTTCAACATGCTTGCAACTTCACCTGCCTTGACATAAAATATGTTTCCTTTCCCACTGCTTATCCTACCTGAACCAGATCGCAGAACAGTCACATCATCCACAAAGTTGTTCTTATCCCATGTACATTGTAATAATGAATATACATATCATGATCTTTGACTTATGCTGGTTTTCACATTTTTTGCAATAATAAGCAGAAAATTACACAGCAAATATTAAATAAGTGGGGATCAAGTTAGCTCTATAATCAAGTCAAGTTTAGCTCTGCTGAAATCAGTCACAGAACTTCTGGCAATTCCACACAGCACAAAGATGTGGCCCATCAGAACAGCTGAATTTCTTGGTTTTATTGTTGTCCATGAGAAGCATGCAGAATCCAGCTCAAGGACTTCTGCACACCATGTCATATGGACCAAACTGCTCACTGGCAATGATACTGTGCATCATATGCACCCTAGAATCCAACAGACACTGCTTATGCTCTAGTTTGGGTTTTTTTGCTGTACCTCTCAAAAAAAAAAGGGTGGGAGGAGGGGAGAAAGACACAGAGTTACTTGTTTGGTTTTTTAAAACCACAACATTTTTACTGTAAGCACTGGTAAGAAAACATAGAACAGTGAAACAGTAGATCATCTTCCCCCTAGGGAAGTGTGTGGCACTGTGAAAGTAATCTCTACGCATATTAAGAGATTCAACAGGTTTTAAACTGCTTTGTAATTATATTCAAGATGGTGCTGTTGATGTTTTCTAAGGAAAGCTCAGATACAAGAGTAAGAGGATTAAGAAGACCTACTCAATTCTTTTAGCACAATTTTTTCCTCTTTGACATATTTTTAGTTTTTACATCAGGAGGACCAGGATTTGAATGTGTCTTGGAAACAGTTAAGTTAGTGAAATTAAGTGGTTATTTCACATTGCTTAGCACGGTAACTGCTGTTCTTTCACCTTCTAGATTAGACTATAGAATTCTAGTCTGCTTGCTTCAGATTTCCACAGTCGAGCAATGCAGACCCTGGGACCAGATTCAGTTCACTGAAGCTATTGATTCCTGCTGTCCCGACTAAGAAGTGTTAAGGGATGAATTTGACGTTCACAGTGATAAACTTACTGCAAGCTTTGGTAAAGAAGTTAAGTGAAAAAGGGGCTGTTCAGCACCTTGATTTCTTGCTAAAATAGAGCAAAGAGGGAAATAAAAACAAATTCAAGATATTAATACAAATTTACATTAAAATTCAAGCTATTACAAGTCTTCAAGATGTGAATACAAATTTACATTAAAATTCAGTTTATTACAAGTCTTCTTAGTTCAAATCCTTCTGTTATCAGAAAAGGTTATGCAATAGCAAATAGAAGCTCCACATTTTAAGGCCATTTTTCCACTTTTACCATCTAATATTTTGGCTCCATTTTAAGCAACCAGCAAGCTGGGCTTAACTTATGCAATAAACATAAACTTATGCAACATCCATTGCATGGATATTGCCCCTTACCATAAGAAGGATGTTGAGGCTCTGAGCGAGTCCAGAGAAAAGCAACAAAGATGGTGAAGGGGCTGGAGAACAGGCCTTATGAGGAATGGCTGAGAGAGCTGGGGTTGTTTAGCCTGGAGAAGAGGAGGCTGAGGGGAGACCTCATTGCTCTCTATAACTACCTGAAAGGAGATTGTAGAGAGGAGGGTGCTGGCCTCTTCTCCCAAGTGACAGGGGACAGGACAAGAAGAAATGGCCTCAAAGTCCTCCAGGGGGGATTTAGGCTAGACATTAGTTAAAAAATTTTCACAGAAAGGGTCATTGGGCACTGGAACAGGCTACCCAAGGAAGTGGTTGATTCACCTTCCCTGGAGGTATTTAAGGCACAGGTGGATGAGGTCCTGAGGGGCATGGTTTAGTGTTTGACAGGAATGGTTGGACTTGATTATCCGGTGGGTGTCTTCCAACCTGGTTGTTCTATGATTCTATGAAACTCAGTCATGCTGGAGTCACAGCCGTGCTAGTTCTGCTCTCAGTCACACCTTTGCTCACACTGGCTTAAATTGTCCACTTTGTCAGAGGGAAGAGATAGACAACTGCCCAGCTGTCAGAGACTTCCCAGGGTTCTGCCAGATATTCACAGGAAGATGACGTGCTAATTTGGACCAGGAATTGCTCTGCCTTTGTGGACTCAGGTCACTTCCTGGTGACTTAAAGGAGCTTGACTCAAACAGGAATATCTGTAAACATAATAATAACTCATAGAAGATATCTTGTGCAAAGAAAGGGGGGGAAAGAGCTCCCATGGAGCAAAAGAGAAAATCTAGGAGAGCAGTAGAAATGACACAACAAGTTTACCAATGGAAATGTGTATCAAAACTATGCAATACCTGAAAGCAAGTGAAAATCTTTGAAAGAGAACTTTCAGAGAGTTTTAGGCAGCAAAACACAAGCATTTTTGGTCTGAGGAGACACATGTAAGTCCTAAATACAAAGTGCTCTCACACTGATGTGACCACTTAGGAATCTCTGTTAAAAAACAACTTCTGACCACAGAAGCTGTTGCTGTATGCTGTGGCTATTTTCACTTGTACACAGAAATTAATATTTGGCAGCTCTGAAAATACTTTTGCTTCGTGTGTTCTTGAAAGAATAAAGTTAGAAAGTTTGAAAAGTATGACATTTTATGCCCAGCAAACAGTCTAGAAGAGAGAGACTCTTTCAGACTCTGAAAATTACAATTCTACAGTATTTCACTAATTGCTTAGTGCAAAAGACCCAATTCATTACAGAGATGCAGATTCTTTCTGTGACTAGAAAAAAAAATGGTGACCTGAAAAAAATCCACAATCCATAAAATCCAGCATCGATGTGAGTTGCAATTGTTTTATGAGCTGAAAGAATTGCTTCACTTACAGCCTTGAAGCTCTTGATGACATGTTGTTCCCTCCTGTCACTGGTAAGGAGGAACATTTCCTCCTGTACTAAGAATACAGTGCTTCAGATGTACTGTTCTTCATCTCTTGCATTCATGAGTAATGACCACTTGTCCCCTTCTTCCTCAACAAAACCGTTACGTCTTGGTAGCTTGTCTGAAGTCAAGGCAGAGAGAGACACTTGGCTAATCTGATCCCAAAGAGCTGGTCTGGATGAATCTCTCTTCCTATCATCCATTCCAATATGAACACTGATTTGGGATGGAGTAAGTGGCTTCATGCGGCCTTGAGCTTGTGCTTCATAACTTTCTGTGTCCGGCTTCTTATAACTAAGAAGAGAAAGATAAAAGATGTTTAGTACCAAGAGGTCAATGTGCAGAAGCATCTTTAGCATTAGAAAAATATCAGGAACTTTGGATAACCTACATGTTACCTGCACTTCAGAAAAATGTTAATGACTAAGAGTACCGGTCACACGGCATAAGACATTTCAATAGTAAAAGAGAGAGACTCTCAAAGTGAGGTTTTTTAAGAAAAATTATGAGTATTTTGAATCACAAAAGGGTTCATAGTAAACAGTTTCAGGGTAATGTACTTGATGACCCTCAAAATCACTTTCTGATTCAATATATTCTAGGTCAGAAAAATCCCAGCAATGACAAGTGTGCATTGTCATTTTCACATATATGCATTATCATGTTCTTTGGAATCTGGTGTTCTCTTCAGAGCAAGATACTTCATCTGTAGCAAGGTGCAAAAGAATAAACACACTGCTTCTCTGTTTTTCTCTGGCTAACTTAACAGACAAAAAAGATAAATACAGGTATAAATCTTTCAAAAAACATCTACTGTAACATTATGCAGAGCTGTCTTTTGAATTTTTTGTTCATTTGATAATCACAGCAAACCAGTGCCAGTCATTACCTCATTTCATATTGGACTATATCTCCTATGCAGGTGCCCAGTCACACTTTTAGCTGCTAGTTAAAGAATGCTCAGTGAAATCTTAGTTCAGATGTGCTCATAATAGTGACATCTATCTATTTGCGAGCCGAGGATTAGACAGAACAATCCCAAAATAAAGGACTGTGAGGTACTTTTAGGTATAGAAATCCCAAAGTAATGTCTCAGTTGAGACCCAGCAGCAGGGCTGCCTATGGTTCCCCAATTGGTTAGTATAAGACAACTTGCCATTTCAACTGCAGGGAAGACAGGACGNGTTGATTCACCTTCCCTGGAGGTATTTAAGGCACAGGTGGATGAGGTCCTGAGGGGCATGGTTTAGTGTTTGACAGGAATGGTTGGACTTGATTATCCGGTGGGTGTCTTCCAACCTGGTTGTTCTATGATTCTATGAAACTCAGTCATGCTGGAGTCACAGCCGTGCTAGTTCTGCTCTCAGTCACACCTTTGCTCACACTGGCTTAAATTGTCCACTTTGTCAGAGGGAAGAGATAGACAACTGCCCAGCTGTCAGAGACTTCCCAGGGTTCTGCCAGATATTCACAGGAAGATGACGTGCTAATTTGGACCAGGAATTGCTCTGCCTTTGTGGACTCAGGTCACTTCCTGGTGACTTAAAGGAGCTTGACTCAAACAGGAATATCTGTAAACATAATAATAACTCATAGAAGATATCTTGTGCAAAGAAAGGGGGGGAAAGAGCTCCCATGGAGCAAAAGAGAAAATCTAGGAGAGCAGTAGAAATGACACAACAAGTTTACCAATGGAAATGTGTATCAAAACTATGCAATACCTGAAAGCAAGTGAAAATCTTTGAAAGAGAACTTTCAGAGAGTTTTAGGCAGCAAAACACAAGCATTTTTGGTCTGAGGAGACACATGTAAGTCCTAAATACAAAGTGCTCTCACACTGATGTGACCACTTAGGAATCTCTGTTAAAAAACAACTTCTGACCACAGAAGCTGTTGCTGTATGCTGTGGCTATTTTCACTTGTACACAGAAATTAATATTTGGCAGCTCTGAAAATACTTTTGCTTCGTGTGTTCTTGAAAGAATAAAGTTAGAAAGTTTGAAAAGTATGACATTTTATGCCCAGCAAACAGTCTAGAAGAGAGAGACTCTTTCAGACTCTGAAAATTACAATTCTACAGTATTTCACTAATTGCTTAGTGCAAAAGACCCAATTCATTACAGAGATGCAGATTCTTTCTGTGACTAGAAAAAAAAATGGTGACCTGAAAAAAATCCACAATCCATAAAATCCAACATCGATGTGAGTTGCAATTGTTTTATGAGCTGAAAGAACTGCTTCACTTACAGCCTTGAAGCTCTTGATGACATGTTGTTCCCTCCTGTCACTGGTAAGGAGGAACATTTCCTCCTGTACTAAGAATACAGTGCTTCAGATGTACTGTTCTTCATCTCTTGCATTCATGAGTAATGACCACTTGTCCCCTTCTTCCTCAACAAAACCGTTACGTCTTGGTAGCTTGTCTGAAGTCAAGGCAGAGAGAGACACTTGGCTAATCTGATCCCAAAGAGCTGGTCTGGATGAATCTCTCTTCCTATCATCCATTCCAATATGAACACTGATTTGGGATGGAGTAAGTGGCTTCATGCGGCCTTGAGCTTGTGCTTCATAACTTTCTGTGTCCGGCTTCTTATAACTAAGAAGAGAAAGAGAAAAGATGTTTAGTACCAAGAGGTCAATGTGCAGAAGCATCTTTAGCATTAGAAAAACATCAGGAACTTCGGACAACCTACATGTTACCTGCACTTCAGAAAAATGTTAATGGCTAAGAGTACCGGTCACACGGCATAAGACATTTCAATAGTAAAAGAGAGAGACTCTCAAAGTGAGGTTTTTTAAGAAAAATTATGAGTATTTTGAATCACAAAAGGGTTCATAGTAAACAGTTTCAGGGTAATGTACTTGATGACCCTCAAAATCACTTTCTGATTCAATATATTCTAGGTCAGAAAAATCCCAGCAATGACAAGTGTGCATTGTCATTTTCACATATATGCATTATCATGTTCTTTGGAATCTGGTGTTCTCTTCAGAGCAAGATACTTCATCTGTAGCAAGGTGCAAAAGAATAAACACACTGCTTCTCTGTTTTTCTCTGGCTAACTTAACAGACAAAAAAGATAAATACAGGTATAAATCTTTCAAAAAACATCTACTGTAACATTATGCAGAGCTGTCTTTTGAATTGTTTGTTCATTTGATAATCACAGCAAACCAGTGCCAGTCATTACCTCATTTCATATTGGACTATATCTCCTATGCAGGTGCCCAGTCACACTTTTAGCTGCTAGTTAAAGAATGCTCAGTGAAATCTTAGTTCAGATGTGCTCATAATAGTGACATCTATCTATTTGCGAGCCGAGGATTAGACAGAACAATCCCAAAATAAAGGACTGTGAGGTACTTTTAGGTATAGAAATCCCAAAGTAATGTCTCAGTTGAGACCCAGCAGCAGGGCTGCCTATGGTTCCCCAATTGGTTAGTATAAGACAACTTGCCATTTCAACTGCAGGGAAGACAGGACGACAGACACAGAAGAAGCTGCCATTGCAGCTGAGCCCATCCAAGGCTGAAGCACGAGGCCAACAGGCATGAACACACCTAGGGAAAAACATATGGACATCAGGCCTGTCTCAGACTTTTCTGTCCCTGCATACTGTAGAACAGATGAGCAGTTCTACAAGAGGAATTGCCAAGATCTATATAAACACAGCTAGATTGATACATGTGTACCTTCCCATGCAAGGGATGACCTCTGCACCAATTCAACTACAATACTGGAGCCACAAGGTAAGATTATTTGTCCCTTCCATTCCACACATATGAAAGAAAACAAAAGCAGCAGAAAGACCAGGCAATGGTCCAGGCAAAGGAGGGATAAGTTACTCAAATAAAAAAGAGGAATGCTTGAAGTAACTCTTAAGAAGGAATTTGGAGCATGAGAAGATATCTGACAGGAGTGGAGAGAATGCAAGTAGTAGGAGAGAAAATGTGCAACTCAAAATAAGAATAAAAGAGAAAACACCCAGAAGCAGGATGGTATCTTTGATTAGAGCTAGGTTTTAATATATAGAAACTAATCTCTAAGTACTGCTATGTGAAATAAAAACACGGTTTTAATTTTATCATGTAAGAATTTGTCTCTAAGAGCTTAAAATTTGTAGAGCAAAGAACATATATATTTCATTTTCCTTCTCCCAAGGTTTAAATACTCAAGGAACCCTTCTTTGGTTCTTTGAGCAGGAAATCCTGCAAGAGGCACCACAGAACTCAACAGTGCTGCTGTCTTTGACAAACTGAGTCCTGGCACTCACATACCTGCTGCTATGGGTATTCCAAGCAGATTATAAATTAAGGCAAGAATAAGATTTACTCGTATTCTTCGAACTATTCTTTTTGATAAGTGAATACTGGCAACTACATCCAGCAAGTCGTTCTGCAAGACAGAAGAACATTAAAAGTTTTCCACATGCAGTCTTCAGAATAGCAGACAAAAAAGAGGAGTGTCAGTGATAAAAGAGGACAGGGCAAAACTGTAGTGCTCACTCGGATAAGAACAACATCTGCTGCTTCAATGGCAACATCAGTGCCTGTTCCAATTGCAATTCCAACGTCGGCCCTGGCTAGTGCAGGAGAATCATTGACTCCATCACCAACCATTGCAACCTTCCTCTTCCCATTTTGAAGCTCCTGGACCTTAGCAACCTTGTGAGAAGGAAGAACCTCAGCAAAGACTTTTTTGATCCCAACCTACACAGAAAGAAAGAAACGTACCCAGTTGGTGATACACTTCATGCTAAAAGGAAGAACCATTTGCTGTTCTGGGTGAAGGAGAAACAAAGGAAGATCAACCAAACTGACTCTGGTGGAGGCAACACTTGCAAGCTACACAGAAAGCTGAAGAGCAACATGTCTTTGGCATAAGAAAGTGTCTGATTATAGCCTCCTTCATCTTTACTGCACAGATCCTGGCAAACCATGCCCAGCCTTTAGCATCATGCCCCACATGGCTTATGAAGCTCTACTTCTCCACCAATAAAAGCCTGATGGTTACAAGAGACAGTTTTCAGCTAACCATGCTACTTGATGCACCAATAAAGGTTTCAGTGAATGCAATACAGGAACTATGTATGTTCAGCTAGTAACAGTAGGGGAAACAAAGAAAATCAAGTATGCGTATGTCTAACAGAAACTATGAAAATAAAAAAGATGGCTAGCTAAATGCTTACGCACATCTATGACTCAACTAATTTGGAGTTGTGACCAATGGCTTTACCGCTGTAGTTGAAAAACAGGTGGGTCTACTAAACTAATACCCCTGGTTTGTCTGCTTTACCATGCAAAGATCAACTTTTCCCTATACAAGGTAGAAGCTCTTTTGTAACTTTTTTTTTTTTAAGTAAGATTTTAAAAAGCTTTTAGGGTGGGTGGTTTTACCATGTTTTCCACTAGAAAGGAAGTAAGTGCAAAAAATTCAATGAAAATGTAGGCTGGCACAGATTAAGCTTGAAAACTTCACTTTGTGCCTGGAACTGTCAATTGAAGCTTGGTTTTGAAAGACTTTTCTTAACAAAGAAAGGTGTGGTGGGAAGGTTCTTCACCGCAATTGAACACAAAAGCAAAAACCTGAATCAAAATATAAGGATTAAACATCACACTGAGAAACAAAACAGAGGTCACAACATACAAGAATGTGCATACTTCAGTGGCTGAGTTAGCTGTGTGGTGGGATACCTTAGGAAAGCAAGGTAGCATACAGTAGATTAGAAGTAGACTAATACAAAGGGAAATGAAGATGGAGAAGGCGGACATGTAGCAGGATAGAGTGAGAATCTGGCAACATTTTTGAGCAACATTTATAGTTTGAAATCAAGGAAATCTCATATAAACATCTTTTAGACTGTTATGCTTCTTAACAATAACTATTACTGTAATTACTATGTTACTCTTTAAGAAGATGACAAATCCTCACTTCTCTTATTGGGAACAGTATGGGATCTTAAAAGAACTTTCCTTTGTCACTAACTAAACATGACTGTCCTTCAGTGAAGGGAAGCAGATGGCTTCAATTCAGCAACAAATTACCACAAGAAACCGTACCTCTACAGAAATACTGATTCATTGTCTTCAGTGGGATATTAATGCAACCACTGGCCTCTACTATGCCATAGTAGCTGAACTCAGTTTCAGTTCAATTCAAGAAATGTTAGTTTTCATTTAACATATCCAGGCAAACTCTGAGTTCTTGCTCCAAAGACACTGGGGTAAGCAGAGTTTTAGAATTTCTTCATGTATTTTTTTGAATTGCAAAAGAGGAGATACCTGAGTAGCAATGGCTTTTGCAGTTTTTCTGTTGTCCCCCGTTATCAGCACTACATCTATTCCCATGTTTTTCAGTGTGTGCACAGCAAGGGCTGCCTCCTGCTTGACAGTGTCTGCTATTGCAATCATTCCACACAACACACCTGCACAAAGAAATGCCCTTTGTTAGAGAGCTGTGGGAGGAAAAATGGTAGCAAGATAACTGGACTTCCCCTCTACTACAGCTTGTGGAATAACACATTCTGGTCAACATTGACACTCACAAGCCCAAACAAGCATCTACAGTTTTCTAGTTATGGTCTCGCTCTTACCCACATGTGCACTTCTCATTTTTCTGTTTCAGAACAAACAACAAACACCTTTGATATTTAGGGACCAGGAAGAAGGTGAAAAGAGGAGAGTAGTTTTTAAATATTCCTGACTTGTAGGTGTACAGTATGGACAAATACAATAGCAGGCTAGAGAAAGTTTTGGCATTTGTGCCCAGGTCAGATGCTGAAGTCACTCCTCCAGGAGGAAGTACAGAGAGTATCGGGTTTTATGGCCCCTAATCTTTCTAGATTTGATCTCTACTATAATTATTACTTTTACATAGAAGTGTTGCACCTGTCTTCCAATATATTGACTCAAAGGTGCATCCACATTTCATTCACGTGATGCACAAAAACACTCACGTTGGTTTATCATTGCATATTACCTTTCAAAAGTAAAGAACTTAAGTAGGTTTTTCATGCCTGTATCTCTATTTGCTGTCACTAGCAGTGAAACAAATGCCAGGTGTACATCAGAACCCTTATTTCTATGTTTAAGCACTTAATTTTGCTGGACTGCTGATGGAGCAAAAACGCCACTCAGAATTGCTCTGGAGGAGCAACAAGAATACGTATTCAGTAATAGAATCAGAGTCCTCATTTCTAGATCACAGATGTACTGGCAGTCTATCACCATTACAGCATTTTCTCATCTCAAGTTATTGTCTGGGATCTCTTTCTGCATAGCACAGAACAGAACCCCTTTGGCAAAGCTCATTTAGTCTAATCTATGAATTGTCATGTTTATTCATGAAATATTTTGAAATCAGTGATGCAACAGGTTGGCATATGTTCCTTAAGGGATGAAAAGTCAGGATGAGACATGGTGCCGTGCTGGCACTGCTGTTCTGAACAGCAGTCCTAGACAACAGGAGGTTCAGAAATTAACAGTTACATTAAAAACTACCCAACAAAATCTTATAACACTGGTTTGAGACAAAAGCTTCTTTTAAGAACACCTTGATACTCTGCAGTTCACAAGCAGTTTTGCACTAACAGATTAGTAGTTTCGTGACACTAAGCCACTGATCAGTTGCTCCAGAGTTTGCTTTTATCTATTCCATGACATGATCAATTGATACTTACTAAAGTCACTCCAAAAAAACCCATCATTTACCATCTATAGCCACTAGTATGGCAGTCTGTCCTTTCATTTCATGGTCTGTCATTGCATCATTTACATCATTTGCAATATGCAAGCCATTGCGTCGCATCCACTCACGATTTCCAATCAATACCGAGTATGTATGAGAAGCTGATGGACCTTCATGCACAAATAGAAAGATATATAAGCATTTTAAAGGGAGAGAACACAAGGCAGAGATGTTTGAGGATGACAATGTTAGGCTGCATCAGCTGTAGAAATATATTCCTAATTTTCATGTGTGTGCTCCAGACTGGCAATGTTCACACCCAAGACAAACAGAATTAGTCTTGTTGAAGCACTGCTGTCATGGACAAACACAAATGCACGGATATTACCTGAAGACATCCTCATAAAAGTTTTCTCCTTCAAGACTTAATCTGTGCCTGTTTACACACAGAACTGCATCATGAACTTAATGAAAGTATATATCAGTATTTGCCCTTGCCATTTGGCATTGTTTTTCTTCGACAAGTGCAGTAGGCACATTTTATAAATGCTGTGCTGCTTTGTTCTCACAACTAATGACTTCTTTCAAATATAAAGGCTATTTCTGGTAAGAAAAAAGTTCTTTTGTTCTAACAAACAATGAAACAGTATGTAGAGCACCTCATTGTGAATTCAATTCAATTTAATAAGAGCCATATAAAGCAGATGAGAAAATATTACATCAATACCATTCACAAATAGCACAATTCTGATTATTAAAGTTCTTATTTTATATAATTCTTCTAATTGCTTTATCATGAAGGTCAGGAGAGCCACAGTCTTCTGAAGAGAACTGATGAGCTTCTTAAGGGAGGTTTTAAATAATTTTTCTTCCTCTCCTACACTACAAAAGAGCAAAGTGGCTTCCACAGAGCCTGAAACAAAAACCAAACATACTGATCTAACCAAAACCATCAGGCACCGCAACCTTGTTTGCAGGTATAACACACTTCATTGTTTATCTGCTAAATAGATTTGGGTTTTTTAGAAGTGTCTTGAGAGATATATGAACAGAAAACAAAAGGCCCAAGTTACTATGGAACTAAAGGGTAGGATATAAAAAGTAGAGATAACAAATGCTATAAGTAACTGCTCTAAATNAGATGAGAAAATATTACATCAATACCATTCACAAATAGCACAATTCTGATTATTAAAGTTCTTATTTTATATAATTCTTCTAATTGCTTTATCATGAAGGTCAGGAGAGCCACAGTCTTCTGAAGAGAACTGATGAGCTTCTTAAGGGAGGCTTTAAATAATTTTTCTTCCTCTCCTACACTACAAAAGAGCAAAGTGGCTTCCACAGAGCCTGAAACAAAAACCAAACATACTGATCTAACCAAAACCATCAGGCACCGCAACCTTGTTTGCAGGTATAACACACTTCATTGTTTATCTGCTAAATAGATTTGGGTTTTTTAGAAGTGTCTTGAGAGATATATGAACAGAAAACAAAAGGCCCAAGTTACTATGGAACTAAAGGGTAGAATATGAAAAGTAGAGATAAGATAACAAATGTTATAAGTAACTGCTCTAAACTGGAAGATAATGCTAACTGGCAAATTTTGCTGTCTGCTGGACCATTCTTCTGTTCAACAGGGATATTGTTGGGTAAGCCCTATTGCCTAGGCATTGTATGGACTTTGAGTACCCATCACCATAGCACCTAAATTCTTCTTTAGATTTCTGAATTGCAGACAGATCAAGAGTTGGGGAAAGAGAGAGCTTCAATTTTTATCAAGGTGCTTTTTTGCCCTCATTTTCTTTGCCTTCTGCCATAAATCCACCTTTCTGTTATTTGCAGCCTGACAGGATTGTTTTACAACGATCAGCACTCTTGATTCATTAGCCCTCTCACCATTATCTCACTGTCTTCCCTTTGGGGGTAGACATACCACGTGATTCGGAGAGCGTTATCAGTGCGTCATCTCCCAGGGAGGCACTGCTATCCATGCTCCTGTTAGAATCCAGCTTATTAAGACCCTCCTCAGCAGTGCCCAGGACAGCCTCAACACCTCCAACCTTGCAGCTGATGCCACAGCCCGGGACTGCCTGGAAGTCGGTGCAGTATCCCAGGCTCTGAGTGCCAAGCTCCTGCAGACATAACCAGAGATCGTCATCAGTCTGTGCTGTCAAAGTGGGACACAATTATGAGACAACTCCTGCTGAAAAGAGGCATCATTCCTCCTCTGGACAATGACCAACTGACAGAAAAGCAGCATGGAATCTCAGCAGTGCAGAACTGAAAATAAGGATATTCTGGACATGCTGTGATTTAGAATTCTAGAAACAGGCAGCTATACAGATCACACCCACATCTCAGTCCTGGCAGCAGCAAACCATAAAGGAGTGATTTTCCTGGTAGTTCAGTTAACATTGGTCATTCATGATCTCAGACAAGAACTAAAGAGAAATACTATAATAATAAACCATATAGCTTCTGAAAATATGTATCTTCTAATTAACCTCACAGACAACTGGCTGTGAGGGACCAAGCCTTTCATACATATGTAAAAGTAGAGTGAGAAACTGTATCTAATTCCTGGAGTGAGTGGGCTGGATAATAAAGAAACTAGGTCTTTCTGTTGAGTTAGAGAGAGAAGACAGTGAATACCTTCAAGATGAGAAAAGGGATTACCAGGACCCTATGTGTTACAAAAAAAAGAACATAGAAAGTATGTGTTTAGAAACAAGTTAATCTGGGTTGTTTCCAGAATTACTTATGCTCTTTAGTTACCTTCTTACAATACAGGGACAATTAGCCAGGTGGTAAGAATGTTAGCAAACAGTATAGCATTGCAATGCATATAAGCCATGATCCAGCAATAACTGGTACATGGGATGAGTACAGAAGTTGGCGAACTAAGACAAAGTTGAAAACAGAAAATGTAAAATATGAGAGGCAACTGAAACACTACCTATACTCTCTTTTTCCTCCTAAATTTATGTTAACTTTCTAAATTTACCACCAAAAGATCTAACACTAATAAGTTTGATACATGCTTGCCAATAGATTTTTCCATAAATCAAATTATACCTTGTCTTAGCAGAAAGAAATTATTTATTTAAGCCAGGCTTCCTATTTTGGTTACTATTTGTGCTTTTATTCTTCCTGAAACATTTGAGGAACAAATATATGTATATGCAATATATAAATGACCTTTGAGGATCTGCAAAATTTCCAAAGACTTGAGTAATCTATTAATTCATTTGTGAAATTCACAAATATCACAGCTTAATATTCAGATTTTAAAGCTTTTTGCCTAATGTATTCAGATAAGCAAGTTACTAATAGAAGTGACTACAGTCAAGTAATACATGAAATGCCACCACACACATTTGCCTCACAATGCTATTTTAAGCACGAATACTCCTCCTGCAGATATTCCACAATCCTTATTGTCCCACCGGTTCAGGAAAAACTGGGTAAGATCTTGCTTGAGAACTCCACAGCATTACTAGAAAAGCAAAGCTTAATATGCCTTTCAGTATTGTTCAGACTAAGATGCATAATCATAAAATCTGGCAGCTTTCCAGCCTGTTACTTTCAGGCAGGCTGTTCCATCTGTTACTTGCTCATTTTACACAACATTGCTGCATTTGCACAGACCCCTTCAGCCACTAGGTGACATAGGAAGGCTAAGTACCTCTCTGCAATATTTAGTGACTGCCACTCCTAAAGGATGCTCGCTGCTGGCTTCTGCAGTGCCAACCACTGCCAGTACCTTCTTCAGAGAGAGTACAGCCATGTCTCCCAGCAAAAGCACCCTCATGACTTTAGGAACTCCACAGGTGATGGTCCCAGTTTTATCAAACATCACAGTCTTGATCTGCAAGAAATAAACCAGAGTTACTGCCTAAGTCCTGCAAGCACAAGGATGTTCATATGTTTTAGGTACATAAATACAAGCAAGACCTTAATAATCAGTTGACTATATGCACAGCAAGACAGAATAAACCTATAAAAGTAGGGATTACTATGCGTACCTTGAACTACTTGTAGATTAAGCCTCCTTATGCTTTCTTATTCATCCCCCATACAGATTGCACTGAAGTTAAAACATCATCCTATATCTATATCAGGATCTCAGACAACAGAGCAATCGCAGGACTTGTGATGTCCATTGTGTATGTATTCACATGCAGGATTCACATAATTGCACCTTAGTAATTATTACCACAAGGTATGTGATGCAAGAAAGGTTTTTACAAATACTATTCTAAACAATTAACAACACCACTGAGGGAAGAGGATTCAGAAAGTTATTTAGTAATAACAGCAGGTGGGAAGAGTGAAGAAACTGCAACAAGTTCTTGAAACAACAACCTAACCAAACTCAGCCTCAGAGTATTCATCAAATTCAGCAATCACTTGTTAGTCAGCCCAGTGAGGAATTTCTTGAGGAATCAGGTATGAACCAAAAAAACACAATCCCACATATACTGAAACCCAAGGCTGAAATCAGTTCTAATCCTGAAAATAAACACAGCACAGAGAAATATATGAACCAAAAACTCAGAGTAGGCACTATTTCCACTCTCAGTTATTCCAACACACCAACCTTGCAGAAACCAACAGGCCACCTGATCTTACCCTGACTTAGAGTCAAAAGTCCTGACATTTTCCAGGAATCCCTTTTTGTGGGGTTGTTTGGTGGTTGTTTTTTGTTGGTGTTTTTAGAGCCTTGGAGAACTTCTGGTCTATGCTTAATAATGTCCAGTGAGAACAAGAATTATTAAGCTGATTAACTTATTCTTACTATTCTTTTCACTTAAAATGTTCTATCTTTTTTCTAATCCAGTCTACCATTGTATGTTTTAAACCCATGCTTTTCACTGGCTGTGGTCATGTCAAACCTCCACTCCTTCAATCTCCTCCTCTTTTCATTAATTCTTGAAGGGCTTTTTCTACCTCCCTTCCATCTTATTTCTCTACAGTAAAGAACTTCAAATCATTCTGGCTTTCTCTTACATCCTTTTAAACTACTGATCATGAACTATATGTACCTCACAACAGCCCTCTGAGGAAAGAAGGAAAACTCTGCATTACTCAGCTCTTTTGCAGAAAAGGTAAGTGCAGAAGTCAGAAACCTCTGAGGTCATGCAGAAGATTAGCACCCTCATGGGCATAAGACTGCTGGAACTCTTGGCTCTCAACACTTTGCTGAGATGACTTTGAAGAAAGAAGGTGAGATCTGTTTTCTTTATCTTACTGAGCAGCAACCAATAGAAAACAACCAACCAAACAACATTCTGCTGTCTTTCTCTGGACCTGAAGGATTTCCCAGGAAATCGTATTTCATGTAGCAACATCTGGGTAAGCTACAAAAATACAGAATGAACTATTCTTAACCTTGTGTGCCATTTCCAGGGGTTTTCCACCTTTGATGAGAATACCGTTCTGTGCAGCAACACCTGTGCCCACCATTACAGCTGTGGGAGTAGCCAAGCCCAAAGAACAGGGGCATGCAATGCTCAGCACAGTGATTGAGGTTTGAAACGCAAATCTCAGTATTAATTCAGCTTTTGAAACATGTTTGTTCTGATTCTGCAAGAAAAGGAAAGACAGGGGAAAATAAAAGTTGTATGAAGATAACATAGATGCACAATCAATCATAGCCTTCTCAAAAAGCACATTTACTTGGAAACTTCCAGGACAGGAAAGCAATCTGTTATTGTTACTGTAATGGCAGAGAAAGGCCAATGTTATGAATTGTTTATGGTAGTATTTTCTGGCTTTTTTTCCTGCTCAAGCACACAGATGCTTGACTTTGCTCTCAGGCTCTCAGATGACAACATAACTTGCTGGCATTTCCTTTATAGTTTAGCAAAGGAGATGTCCCAGCTTCCAGGTACACAGATACTCACGGTTGCTGAGCATAGCAAGTACACATCCTAAAGGTAGTAGAAGCTCATGGTCTTTCTAAAGCCAAACCCACTATCTGTCCTAAGGAACAAGGCTGCCCCCCAAAAATTCAGGCAATGTTGGAATGCCCGAGCTCCTTGCAACACAGCTACATATCATGATTAGTCCAGAAAGATTGATGATAATTTCAGTTGCTAGGAGTCCCATACCCAACTAAGGGGTAAAAGCAAAGGTATATTTGTACCCGTAGATAGATTTTAATTATGGTAATTATCTGCTCTGTGTAGAAAACACCACATTGTACACAAGTATTTGCCAGGTTGCAATCTAAACCCTACGTGTGGAAAGTATACTAATTACACTGGACAATATCCTAACACCAAAATCCAGCTCTTAATGGAATTACTTACAGGAAAATATTTCTGAATAATATCAAAATTTATAAAACCAATCGTGATCCATACTACCAATGTCACTGTTGAAATGATGATGATAAATGGAACAAAATATCCACTAAACTTATCTGCCAGTTGCTGGATGGGTGCCTATAAAAAAGAAAAACATATTTTTATGTTTATGACCAAAACACGTATGTACATAGAGTTCATTAAAATATTCAATGTTCTTCATCTGATTCTTTTCTGAAGTCTGGAAAACACATGATTTGTTGAACAAGTACATTTGTTAAAATATAGAATCTTTTGTTACATAATCAAAATTTCTTAATAAGTGTTTCTTTTCTGTTCTGTTATTTTTACCTTTGACATTTGAGCTTCTTCCACCAATTTCACTATTTGTGCCAAGGTGGTATCATTACCAACATGAGTAGCATTAACAAGAACTGAGCCATGTGCATTTATAGAACCAGCAATCACTGTGCTCCCAGGCTTTTTAGTGACTGGCATAGCTTCCCCTAGAAAGAAAAGATACAATTAAACGAGGCAGCATTGCTAATAACAGTGAACATAGTTCACTAGCACACAGCTCATTGTATGCTGGCAAAATCAGCATGCTAAGCAATAATGACAGGAATTCATATCTTGTATAATGTAACTCTGCCTAGTGATGTGTGTAAGTGCTATTATACTTATATAAAACTTTTTTCTGGGTTTAGTTTCAAAGCAAATGCTATATTCTTGGTCCTAGCCCTCCAGTATACCATCCCTCAAAAGCACCAGGAGCAAATTGATTATAAAAGGAGTTGCTAAGAGTTTCTCCCATTAATACTTGGTCTAGTCACAGGAGTGTGAGCAATCTGTATATATTTCCATCACCCTTAGTTCTCAAAACTAGAAAAGCTGTCTCTGTGGCAAAACTCCTATTATCACACTGTCTCTCTAAGAATACTATCTCTAGCTATACAAAAGTCTTTATTTTCTCTGGTTTTAGGGTTAGTGGTAGTGAGTGATGCTCTTAGACTAATGGTGTCCCTGCTCCCCAAGCAAAGTAACTACATAACTAAAACTAGTTAGCCAATGCAAATGAAAAGGTTTTTTATGTCCTTTAACTTATTTACAAGAATTGCACAATGCAATGAATCCTTATTATGATTAGAAAATGCAGTGAAAATTTCATAAACTGTGGAAAAAGTCCTATGACTCTCAAGGAGCATCAAGTCATGAGGTTTTCTTTCCCTGTTCTGGCTCACTGGAAGAACCCTGTTAGAAGCCCTCCTCAGTGTCCAGGCATACACACCCCAACCACTCAGGAATGTTTCTTCATCACCCTTTAGAAGCTGTTATTCCAGAGATCTGGTGGGCGTTTCCCCTTGAATGTATTTGTAAAGATGGTACATTCTCAGAAATGACAATAGTATTTAGAGTCTCCCCATCCCACTAGAACATCAGTAAAAGTGACCAGACTGAGCAGAAATTCTTCAGCTTTTTAGGGTGTGCACAGACAATTTGGATTCAAGATCACAAAGGTCAGGAACAGTGTCCATTAAGGTAGGTTATTCAAACAGTAGCTTTTGGGTTGGATCTGCTCTCTTTCCTTGTAAGAAAGTGCTCTAGAAGATTTCACTTCTTTGCATAAGTGTAAGAGAATATACCAGTAATGAGAGACTCATCTGCCATAGAACTGCCTTCAATGACCTTTCCATCTACCGGAAACTTTCCACCAGGAACAACCTTTACAATATCACCCCTTTGAACCAGTTCAACAGCTACCTGTTCCTCCCTGCAAAAGACAAGTATAACAGACAGGTTATTTACACTTTCAGGATCAAAAGAACAATGTTTTCACATTAACTGCATCAAGCCAAGCCTGTGAGCACAGGCAGGCTGAAGGGGAATTGGTTCATAAATATATACCTGACAATAGAGTGGTCAGGTCCAAGAGTCACCACAGTGGCTTCTGTGGCTTGAAGAGATATAAGTTTAGCAAGAGCTTCTGAGGTCTTACTCTAAGAAAGAGACAAATGTTGAAGGCATATTATAATATATAAATGCTGATGTTTACTTAACACAGTAACTCTTAATGACCTTGTATAATAGAAGCTACATCAGAAACATCTGAGTCGAAATGCCCCTGAATAGTTTTATTCTGCTCACATCAAAAACAGACAATAATTTGTGTGAAGATGAGTTACCTTTGCTATGTGTTCCAACCACCTCCCAAGGGCAATGAACACGAACAGCATCGGAGGAGTGTCAAAAAAAGTGACAGGGCTTTTCTCTGCCTTTTCAATAATTGCCACCATCAGGATCACACACGAATACACATAAGCAATTGTTGTGGCTAGTATGATGAGCACATCCATATTGGCCGTCTTGTGCTTCAGTGACTTGTAAGCTTGTACATAAAAATACCATCCACCAAGAAACTGTTGGTGTAAGCATGGACAGCCTAGTATTAAAACCACAGTAATGAAAGCAGAGAGTACATAAGAAACTAGAGCAGAATTATAAAAACATAGAAGGCAAGGGAAGGCATTGCTGTCCCATGCAAATTTTATATTGACATAACTTTAGTGGAGTGGTCTATTAAGAGGTTGACTCCATTGCTATCCTCTCTCTTGCCCCTTCATTTTCTGAAAACAACTGCCAGCTAAATATTAATCTTTTCATCAGCAATGCAAAGCAAACAAGGCACAGAAGTTGAAGGGATTTACCTACAGCCACCCAATTAATTCGCAGCTGGTCAGGTATTTCTTCATTTTAACACTACCTTCCCCACTTGGAAAACTCTGACACAACTTTGGCAGGAATAAGTGCTGTAAGAAATTACAGAATGGATAACTGGCAGAAAAGTGCTGTTTCATTTTATATAGGTGGTAGAGAAAAAGGGCAGGCCTAATTCCATAAACCTTTCCAGTCTCCTGTCCTTACCACATGAGATTACACAAATGGGAAATGAACAGAAAGAAAATCCCTAGGAAGTACTGTGGACATACCTGAACGAAAGTGCACAGGATAAAGAAGAGAAGATTTAAAATAGATAGTCCAGGAATGAGGTTCCGTTCCAGTATCATAGACCCATGGTGCTCATCGCCAGGTATTAGCATATAAATCATTAGGATTAAGACTGGTATACCAAACAGTAGGCTGCACAAGAAAGATTTCCTCCACCTGAAAAGCAGAAGCTGTAAATTCCTTCTTGCCATACACCTCACAATATCCAGGCCAAACAGGGCAGAGCCTGGGGTATTAATACTGTACTAATACACAGCTTTGGGATATTCAGGAAAAATCCAACACTTTGGGACAATTTCTGTGTCGCCTACATGTTTAACTGTGTAGACGCCTATCAGGAACTGAAACTAATGAACATAATAAAAGTACTTGAATCAAATGGCAAATCATAAAATTAAGTATGCTTTAAACAAGGATAAGCTAAATTAACTGGGAAGTGCTGGGGGAAGTGAGTTACAAAAGATAATCTATACATGTTCATTAGTGAAAGAGAAAGAGAAATACTTACTGCTGTATTTCCTTTTTATGATCCAGGTTATGAGCATTTGGAACTCTTCTAGCCACAGAAGCATGAAAGCCAATTTCCTTTTTATTGAAAGGAGAGGGAAGATTAGTTAGTTTTGATTAAACTAACCACATTACTTATATATTAATGACACTATGTTTTGAAGAAATGTCAGAGAAGGACACTGTTGCACACTTTAAAAATGCCAGCTTCTTATTTATTTTTAGATCCTGCCAACATGAGAGGATATTTCAGACAGCACTCAAAATGTGGTCTGCAAAGGACTTCTGCTACTTATAAATGGACACAGCGTATAGAAATTTATGCCTTTCATCTCCACTGAAATAAGTATGAGAGATATGAAATACCACAAAGGAAGATAAAAATGTACAAGCCACTTGCCTTGCCAACCTTGCAAGTACCTTGTTAACACTACAGCTGAGTAGATACAGCTGAGCTTGAAATTCAAAGTGGCTAGAACCAGTTTAAACCTGCAAAGCGACAAACTTTATGGCAAAGCATCCCAGAAACAAATATATGCAAAAAGCCAGTTTTGACTAACACTTTAGTGAGTTACTGCAGTAGAACCACACATCTCTCCCTTAAAACCCACAAAAAACCCCAAAGCACATTTGCAAGCAGAATACATTTAAACTTTGTATCTGCATCATGAGATGGGCCTGTGGTAAAAGGACTTTACAGAACTCTTCAGAAGTTAACATGTTAACATGAACTGGTTAACATGTTAATCATCACTGCTGCAACAATTTTGCAGTCTAGGAGCATTTTCTGGATAAATACTCCAGAACACCAAAGACAATACAGTCTCTGCTGTCCTCCTGACAGTAATGCACCTCACACTGTAAATTCTCTTCCTTTCTGGTGGGGCAGAGAAGGAGGAAGTTTTGTCCAGACCTGTATCACGATAATGGCATTTTTTATGATCCATATGGTTACTGGTTTCCTTTAGAGGCTGTATCACAAGCTCTTTGGTTTAAAAAATTCTTCTCTGAACTGATGTGGGAATAAATGCCAGTGTTTGCAGAGACGTGTAATACCTGTGGTATGAGCTGTTGCAAAACTTGTGCTTTTTCTTGCCAGTGGAAGAGGCTGTAAAAGTTTGGGTTTTTTTTCTAAATTACCAATACTTCACTGAAATGACTGGGAATGAGTGACACATGATTCTACACACAGAACTGCAAAGAATGAAGCTACGACACTTTCACTAGACATAGATTAAAAAGGGTTGGGGGTTTTTTTGCAGTTTTTAGGGTGTGTTTTTAAAGTAACAACCTGGGAGAATATGCTCTACTATAGAGCACAGCATCTCCTCCACAAGAGCATAGAAACATACGGCAGTTACATGGAATCTGCAAAAGTCAGTGAAACTTCTCAAATACAAGCTGTTCTATTTAATTTTGAACTCATCTTATAATTGTTCATGTATAAATTTCTAAAGCCTACCTCAATTATTTTTATAATATCTCGAGGTCCAGTAATTTCAGGATCAAACTGGATATGAGCTTTGCAAGTAGCAAGTGCAACTGAGGCGTAGAATATGCCATTTGTTCTCATGAGTTTGGATTCAATATTGTGAACACAAGAAGCACAAGTCATTCCTGTAATCTAAAGGAAAGACAAATTTAGGTACAATTAGCAGGTCTCCACATTCACTCAAAATTTGTGGATGAATTGGAGACAAGGTCTCCCTATGTCACAAAGGTACTAAAGGTACTAAAGACTATTCAGGCTCTGACCCAAGGCCTCAGCATGAAGACTTCATAGAGCTATCTTAACTGAAACAAAGCTGAGAACACAACTATCCACTTTTATTATAAAATTCTGCAGCCAGCAGTTATAGTCACACCCATATATTTGTATAGCAGGACTCATACATTGCATTAATTGTAGTAGTGTAGCTAATATAGTGTTATCAGCAGCTATATTAACATTCCCAAAGTCAACCTCTGCATGTGTAACTTCACCTCACTTAAGTTTTCCTGTGTCTTCAATAAAGCATGTTCTCACTTTCCAATCTACTAGCACAACTGCACATTGTTGTTATCTGTCTTGTAGTAGCTGTATGTCTAAGAATAAAAATAGACTTCTGAAGGATCTGTCCTTCATATATACAACTTACAAATTTTACCCGAAGTTCTCAGACCTTTATGGTAAGCCCCAGGTATTATCAACACGTATTTGCTGATACACTCTAAATTGCTCAGAGTTAGTACTGTTGACTGAAGTGCCTTCACAGAAAACTGCTGGTTTGTTTCTCCCTGCTAAGTCTGTTCTGTACATATAACTACCACTTTTTATTTCAGTGCCTTTGGACAGGTTCTTCTATGACAAATTCATTTTGTCTTTTAAGAAATTAAGGAAAAATAGTGTCAACCAGCCAAAACTGACCTGCTGAAGCCACAGCTCCTTAAACAAAACCATTTGCAAGAAAATTATTCTTCCAGACCCCACGTTTCCAAAACCAGTACATAATTTCAAATATACATGACTCACAAGAAGCTCCACATTTCCTTCTGTTTCTGCATGATCTTCTATAACAGTAGCTTCAAAACCTAAATTGTGGATCAGTTGTGCTATTTCAAGAGGCTGTATGGATTCCGGCTTGTATTTTATCTCTGCTTTACCTGACATCAGTGCTACTAGCACTGAAACAATTCCTGCAGTGGCAATAATAAAAAATATTAGATCTTGCAGTTCCTTTGAGAGGAATTAAAATCAAGTATCAAAAGTGATTATTAAGGAGGACTCTAACAACTTAGAGGTGCTACAAGCCTAATGACTGCCCTCTGGCTCCTTCTAGTGTTGTTCCCTCGTCACAACAGCAAAATTTTTACTGAGGTCCAGCCACATCGTGGTTCCTTTCAGCAATGAGAGGAAGCGCGAGTTACACAGGGAAGGAGGTGATCTATGATCTAACGAGCAACAAAGATGTTCAGAAGCAACGTCTGCACTCATTGCTGCAAGGAGTCTATCCTGGACTCAGTTTTGAAGTCCCTAAACAAAAGAGCAAAATGCCTTTTTCTTTTCTTGGTTATCCTTTTTATGTCTTCCCCTTCGTTCTTTTTTTTTTTTTTTAATAAATGAAACCACAGAAATCCATATTTAGAATTGAAAAGCAAAATATAAAAATCACAGGCAAAAAAAAAATTTGTTCTGAAATGCTAATAGTTTCTTGGATTTTTAAATCAAGGCAGTGAGACCATCACTGGGAGACCAGGGGTGCAGGAATCAATAAGCAAAACCCTCCAAAGGCATGCCTAAACAAATTAAATCAGACATTGCTGTTCATCTTCTATATGGCCAGAGGAAAGGCAGCTCCAGTCTGCAGTCTTCTAACCCAATAATCTTTGTTGTGCCTAACCTAATATAATTACCCAGGCACTGGAGCCATGCATTTACTTGCACTTGCTTGTGCAAATATGCCCTGAAGGATAAGTTTCACATCACAAATGTGTCAGAACACTCAATAGCTCTGGAAGAGATGGATTGCTCTATAAGGCAATACAACCCTTAAAACTAAATTAGAATAATTTCTCTGTTCTTCTCTTGAGCCTTATTTGAAATTACAACAATATGGTTACAACACAAGAATGTCCATTTGGTTTTTCCACCAGGGCAGTAGGATAGTTAAACAGTGATGAATTTACTTTACCCCTAAGAAAGAGTATTAAGTCTATTTAACTTCCAGATATTGTACCATAGCCTCTTCCACTAACTACATAGAACACTTTTTTCATCCTGTAGTCCCTCACAGACTTATTATAGGAACCTTAAATTCATTACCATCTTCTTTCTGCAAATTTCTTTCAATGGTAGATACACACGATGCACAGGTCATGCCTGTGATTTGTAAAAAACACTTTTCAGCTGTTGCTCCACCAGGCTGGTTTGACTCATCAAGTTGAGGACTGTCTGGAAGGGCATCCAAGGCACAGCTTTGGAAAGGAGGCTCTGGAGCTCGAGGCTGCACAGCAGCTTTGCTGGTGTCAGACTGATGCCTATGTTCTCCAGTGGTGGTATCTTGAATAAATGCACAATACACTGAATAAATGCTATTCACAGTGTAATCAGATGATGCAAAATTACAAACAGGTCACGTTTGTCAGTCATACAAATTCTTAGTTTAAAAGGTGACATGGTATTCTTGATCTCTTCATGAAAATAATACAGTAACTATGTGTGTAACTACATACCAGTACCACTTACATGACCATTTAACTCTATAGAACTAGCTTTGCACTTTCAGATGGCAAATGATTCCCTTCAATTTCAATGCCTAGATCTGACAGCTACCTCCACTTGACAATGTTATACTGGTATCTAGAGGGTCCTTATTCAGCACAAAGAACACAGTCCAGCCTCCATTCATTCAACCTTGTTGTCATGTCTGCAGTACTCATAGCAGTGCATCTCGAACAAGGAAAAGGACAAGTTTCTTGAAATTTCTTGAAGTTTCTTTATGGTACAATAATTACACTGCAAGTACTGCAAAATGAGAAGTGGAAGGATTTGCAGCACCTAGAAGACATCCACACATAAAGGCCTGTTGCAATCATTTTTGTTCTTTAGCAGATACTGAACAGACACGCAAGAGCTCCAGCTGTGTTAACAAACTATCTCCCCTGTGCACTTTTGTGTATAAAAGCAAGAGCTGCTTCTGAACATCTGAGGTTGCCATCCTCTTCAACAGATGTACCTGGAGGTCTTCCACCAACAAATTATAAACCAAACAAATCATAATTAAACACCACATACAGACCTCCCCCTCATCTGTGGGAGTATCACAGAATCAGAGGGATTGGAAGTATGAGAAAAATAAATAGGATGTATTGTGATCAAACTAATTAACTCCAGGTAAACCACATCAGTATCTCAGAGCAAATCTGTTTACTCGAAGCTGATAAATATTGCTGCATTTGAAATTTGCTAGAGAGGAGACTGCACCATAGCAACTTCCTAAATATTGAGCATGAATACAATGTTCAAACTGTTCCACAGTTGACATGTAAAAGTACCTTCCCGGGAGGTGTTCAAGGCCAAGTTGAATGAGGCTTTGAGCAACGTGATGTAGTGGAAGGCATCTCTGACCATGGCAGGGGGGTTGGAACTAGATGATCTTTAAGGTCCTTTCCATTCCATTATTCTATGATTCTACAATTTTGGCACTTACCTAGCTTACAGTAATGCTTAGTAAAGCCAGGCTAGTAAAAATAATCAAGAAATAAAGGTGAAAAGATTAGCACACTAAAAAGATTTTATCTTGGTATAAAGTGGTTTTAAACAAAAGCTATTTCATCAAATGGTGGGGTTTTTTAGTATTTGGGAACATAAGTGAAAAGATTTGCCTTGATACATCTGCTCACAGCAACCTGTAGAGACATAGTAGGAAACATAATTCAGTGGGCAAGAGGATCAGCTACTTGAAGGACCATGTACCAACTTCCAAACCTTTTGGCTTCAAATGTAATTTATTCCACTCACTAGCGTAGTTGTTAAGGGCTGAAATAATGTGCTTTGCAACTGAAATATCTCTTTCTTGCTAAGTGAGATCAGATTAGGCCAGTCCCTTAGCAAAGATAACACCAATGTGATGTTTCAAGAGTTTCTTCTCAGAACAGAGCCTCTGCACAGGTGTCACATGGTCCAGCTAGGTACACTACCCAGAGAGAAAAAAAAACTTACCTGCCAGCACAGAAGCATCAAACCCCATGTCTTCTATGGCAGCTCTTAACTCTTCTCCACTGGTGACAGCTGGATCATAATGTATGGTCCCAGTTCTGCCAGCCAGAGAAACTTCTATATGTTGCACTCCTTGTCTCTGTGATATGATCCCTTCTATGGACTGTACACAGGAACTGCAGGTCATGCCATCAATCCTAATAACAGCCGTGCATGTTGTATCTTGCAGTGGCTCTCTGAAGAAATTGCGTAGCTGAGGAGGTGATGCTCTCTTATTACCTTCTGAACTATTAAGGAGCCATACTTTAAAGTTTCCAGGTGGAAGGGATTCAATAGCTTGCTGCAAAGCTGACAGGGTAATTAAATTTGGGTTATACTGTACCTCAGCATGCTTGTGCTCCAAAGACACTTTAATACTTTGTATGCCAGGAAGATCTGATATATTGCCTTCAATGTTTCTGACACAGGACTTGCAGTGCATGCCTTCTATCCGTATGGTTACCATAGCTGTGCCACTCATCTTGGCAACCAGTGGATCAGCCTCATCACTCTCAAAACTTGCTGGTGTCTCCTTGGGATTTGCATTTTGTAGGTGCCTGAGATGGAGGACACTCAACTTCAAAGGGACTGATTTACTTTTAATGGTGCAGTCATACCCCAGGCTACTGATACAGTTTTTGAGTTCATCCAGCTGAATGATGTAAGGATAGTAAGCAATAATTGCTTCCTGGTTACCAAGTGACACCTTGACTTTCACCACGCCATGCAGTTTCCTAATATTTCCTTCAATGTTGTTGACACAGGACTGGCATGTCATGCCTTCAACTCGAAGTTTAACTACTGCCTCTTTCAAGCACGACCGATTTACAGTTGCTGTTGTCAGTTTCTCTTCTGCAATGTTGGCATCAAAGCCCATGTCCTGAATTTCCTGGCAAATCTGTTCAGGACTTATTTCTGACTGCAGATACTTTATTACAGCATTGTTCTGTTCAAGGTAGACTTTAATACTCACAATACCCTTCACCTTGGAAATCTGGCCTTCTATTGACTGCACACATGACTGGCAAGTCATTCCCACAACACTGACTGTCACAGTGTGTTCTTGAGAAGATGGAGAGGGTGTAGCTTCAAAGCTCTCCTCATAGCCCATGTTGTCAAAAGCAAAACTGTGCTTCATTGTAGGGTCCAGGTCACAGCCAGGAGGAGAATCAGTGTTGGACAAAACCTAAAGAGCAAGAGGAAATGTAAAATAAAATACATGTATTTTTAGCAATATAAAAGCAGAAATATTCTGCCTGTACTCTGAAGTACATGAGAAGTGCTCTCAAGTCAGTCTATACTTCCAAAATGCTTCACGATGTTAACTTACACCTCAAAGACATTACCATTTAGCTGCACCCCCAATGCTAAATCAAGCCTCTGAACACTTCTCTTGAGCATCAATTTAAAAAATATTCACTAGGGCAATAAAAGCAAAATTGTGTCAATATTTCTGGTCCAGGTATTAGCTCTCTGCATCCACTTTCACCATACAGCCTGAGCCCTGCTCTTCAGAGCACACTGTCACCAGCACAAGGTCACAGAAGAGTGTGCTCAATGTCTCTCCAGAAATGTCAGTAACCAGCTCAGTTTGTCCAACCTCCTACTGCTCAGCAGGAGTTTAAACCAAACCACCCACAGAAAACAGAACTGAGAATTTCCTGAGAGCCTGAAACCAATGAATGCAAGAAGGATCAGTTGTGTGGGCTTTTTGCGGATATGCAAGTCCTAAAGTTAAAATCTATATGTGACAAAGATCGCAGAAGACACAGAAAGGAGGTTGTGGAGAGGAGGGTGCTGGCCTCTTCTCCCAAGTGACAGGGGACAGGACAAGAGGGAATGGCCTCAAGCTCCGCCAGGGCAGGTTCAGGCTGGACATCAGGAAAAAATTTTTCATGGAAAGGGTCATTGGGCACTGCCACAGGCTGCCCAGAGAGGTGGTTGAGTCACCTTCCCTGGAGTTGTTTAAAAGGCAGGTGGATGAGGTGCTGAGGGTCATCATTTAGTGATTGATAGGAATGGTTGGACTCAATGATCCAGTGGGTCCTTTCCAACTTAGTGATTCTATGATTTGATATGCAGCCAGTTCCACTATGGTTTGGTTTCATCTGCCTCTTCATTAGGTATCTAAGACAGACCATATATTGAGGTGAAAGAACTCACTGGTTTGATCCAACACCAGTTTTCAGACTGTAATGGCCTGTATTGAAGCAGATTGGCCAAAAGTAAACTATTTGCCAGCCAGATCACAGGATCCACAATACTGGGACCCTAGAGTTTGGTGCACCCAATTAAACTGAGAATTAAATATTTTAAAAAAAAAACCACAACAGTGAAAAAGTCAATGTTTCTCATAGAACAGATAACCAGAGCACAGACTGTCATCAGAAGAAATTGCTGGCACCAAGCAATATGGAAGTTTGAAAAGGTGAGGAGCAAGTCCTGTACTGTAAGGTTTCACAGAAAGAACAACAAAATTCATGTCTGTGACTTAAGGACGGTTTAACTACTAAAGATCTAAAGTGCAAGCCACTGTAACAAATCAGTTCTCTCATCTGTGCAAGCATGTGCTCACCACCATTCAATGAAGCACCCGATGGTGGGCATTACTGCAGGGAGGGGGTCACCAGATAAGGCTCAGTACCGCAAATCTTACTCCTACCACCGAGAAGAAAACTCCCTCCTCAGTACCACAGTGTGAATGAGAAGCATTTAGGCCACTTATTAACACTAGACTGCATCCAGTTCATTTGATGCAGTATTCAAAATTCATTAACTTGATTTTGTTTCATGCTTAGATAGCTTGGGAATAATAAGGTCTGAGGTCATGACCACAATGGCAAAAATTTAACATGAGAAATTTGCTTTCAGCCTTCTCTGGACTGTAGTTATTAGAACAAGGAGAGGAACGAGCAATGTTAGCTCTTCAGCATTACAGCACAGCTCCTCACTATCCCAACCACAAGCTCACCCTCTGTGCCCCTTCACTCTCTGCCTGGCCTCAAGGCCACGCTCCAGGGATGCTGGGGAAGAAAAGCCACAGGAATAGTTTAGCCCTTTTTTTGCTCTTCCTTCCACAGTCTTGGCAGCACCTGGGGCATGTAGCCCTCCACTTGCACTTTCCTTCCTAGAAGCCACTGAAATCCCCACCATGTGTGGAAATGCACAGCCAGCCCCTCCTTTCAAAACAAAACCTGAACAGTTATTCAAACCTTCTTGCAAAGGTGGTGCCTTATTTAAGTGCACACAAAGACAACCACATGCTCATTTCCTCCTATTTATGCTTTCCCACAGTTTAAAATAATACGGCTTTGTATATGGAAAAGAAACCCATGTGAACGTGAAAACAATCTCTCACTCACCACAATTCCCATGCTGCTTAAAGTCAAACTTGCATTTATTGTAATTGTTTGTATCAACAAGTGTTATTTGAATATTTGCCCTCTTTTCCTCTTCTTCCCTACACCCTATTTCCACCCCGCAAGGACACTTTGCTCACAGTGGCCAGCTCCTCTATCGCAAACACCTGGTAAAGCGAAAATCCATGTGCAAGTTAAGGGAGCTCACCCTGTACATTTGCTTTGGCTTATATGACAAAGGTATTTGCATTCTGCATCACTTGGTCAAACAGAGCATGAGACAGGTGAGATCAACACTGTCCACTCTCCTGCTCCCCTTCACTGTCTGGCTGGTAGCCACTTCCCAATGAAAGCCAAGAACCATCACAGGCCTTGTATCTCTGCTGCATTCCCTCCACCACCACATCCACCAACCATCTCAGTTTACCTAGGTACCCAGTGATATAAAACCAACTCAAATTAAAGTTATAAAGAGATTAGAGGGGGTTTTGCCCTCCAGTCTTTTGAAAAACATAAAAGCAAGGACTGATTCTAGTATTTCAATGCATTTTAAGCCACAGAAATGCCAAAACTTGGCTACCACTATATTTCAGATAAAAGGCTATCCCAACACTCAGAAGAATCAGAAAAAAATGTTTTGTTCAATAGCAAACAAAATCAGATGTTTATGCTCTATAGGAGAAAAAATATATGCACACAAATTTCTAAATGACAAGGCAAAAAATTAAGAGATGTGGATATATACATTAAAAATCCCTTAAAAAAAAAAAAACAAACCACAACAAACACTCCACAAATTCCAAGTCCTTGCAAAATCTCCTGCCAAAATCCAGAAACATGCACAGATTCAAATACAGTATTTACAAAGCCTTTAGTGTTGTTTAACAGGTTCAAAAAAAAGACTGGGCACAAATAGATCTGTGTGCATTTGTGAGAAGGGGTGTTCCTGCACCAGATCAGAGCAAACCAGTAGGTTCACACAAGGACATAAAGATGTGGCATGCAGAAATGTGCCCATAGGTTTCCTCAGGCACATGCTAGGTCTCAGAAAAGGGTAACCCTATACCAGCTAGCACCCACACATAAAATGGCATCTATAAGCTGTACAGCAATTCTGAGTCAGCATCTGCAAGAGGATCAGAGAAGCAATCACCTCAAAGAATACCAAATAATAACAAAAAAAGGTGCCTGGGATTCCAAGACCCCTCTTGCTTATTTCTGCCTAGAGAGAAACCCTAACAAAGTACTGAAAATGCATCCAATGGCACATCATATGGGAATGTGAAGAACCATCCACAGTTACCACCTGTTTTGTCTCTCATACCAAAAGTAGGCCAGCTTACTTTTAAAGGGAGGTGTACACCAAGCCTGTTTGTTCTACCAGTCCCGCATATATTTTTTGCAGTGACTGTGCAAGAAATCTGTAAATAATGAAAATATTAATCTATGACAATTCTTCCCCTCTCCTGTTCTATGCAGAAGCTGCAACGCAAAATGCAAAGTAGAGCCAGGATCTAGTCTGAAAGTGAAGAATCCCTACAGAAATTAGAGTTATGAAGCTCATTTAAACAGCATGGGAAAAGAAAACAAATCAAAACAAACAAAAAAACCCCCCAACAACTAGAAGAAAATTAAGAAGGGAACCATTGACACAGAAGCACCAGTAGGTAATGGGAGTCTTAAAGGAAGTACCAGAGCTGGATGGAAAACATTTGTATTTGATAGCTCTCAAATGGACCCAAGATGAATAGCAGCTGAAACTGTTAATGTGCATAAGAAAATCAACTGGACTGGGGAAAAAAACAACCCAAAGAACAAGAAATCACAACACTCAGCAAGACCCTCCCATATGTGCACACAGTGACCGGCATCCTGATAATGCATACAGCCCCATGGCTGTAAATTCAGCAAGTTTTGTGCCCTTCTCAGCTTTGCAATCCAGCTGCTAGCTGCCCTAGCCAGGTCCCCATGATTTTTCTGCTACTGTGCTCCAGGGTCAACTTGTAGGGCAGCTTGTCAACAGGTAAGCCATCTCTCTCCCCACTACCTCACCTTCCCAAGAGGAGCAGCCACCTCCAAAATACCAGGGTACTGGTCCCTGCAGCACCATGGGCCATGCTGGGTACACCCCACAGCTCCTGAGGCATCACCCACACCAAAATCCCACATGGCTGCTGTTCCTCTCTGCTGCTCCAGCAATACCATCTCCCCAGGGCTGATACTGTCCTCTCACATTCTTCCTTCTCCTGACCTCCTTCTTTATCCCTGACAGGGATGCCAGTTTTCACAACCTGAAATTCAAGTGCCAAATCCTCACCACGATGCCAGTCAGCCAGCCAGCAAGGAGACAGGGCCCATCCTGTTGAGCACCTTTCCTTCTGCCTCTCCCCATCTGCTCATCCACAAATGACAGACCTCACTGAACCTCTCACCTAGTGTCTCCAAAGGTTTTGGGCTGCTGTTCTCCCTGTATCTCCATGGGCTGAAACCACATACTGCCCTCTTGCCTTGGAGCATACAACTGCCAAAGAATTATTCCATGTTGCTGTTTTACCTTTCCTGCTTCATTCTTTCACAACACACTGATTCATCGCTTTGGATTCAGGCAGCCAGTAAAACACAACTGAAAAGCCACATGCTCTTAATTAAATACTTCAGATGCTTTCACAGTTTGTTATAGGCAGCCAGTGAACAACAAAATGAGGACAGAGCAACCTCAGAAACATCAAAGGACCTGAGTCTTCACTGTCATGCCTACAAAAGCAGCACTTCCAAGTGAGCAGAAATTCAGCCCTCATGCTCCTTAACAAATTTCAGTGCAACTTGTCCATCCATCTTGTTAGCACATATTGTAAAATATGTTACAACTTACATGGTTGTTCTTCCTTCCCTTCCCCCCACCAAAGTTTAGCAAAGATCAGCAAATGTCAGTAGCTACAATTTTTGATAGCTAATTGTACCACAACTTGTTATTTTCCAAACAGTTTCTGAATCTTAAATGAGGGAAAACCCACACTTTCCACCTGGATGTCAAGATCCAATGAAAATATTACTTAAAACCAGCCTTTATGGTGCTTTTGTTTGCAAAATACCAAGTTAGTTGTTCTAATGCTTCTGCCAAGGGACTGCTATTTCCTATCTGGGCACAGGTTTCTCCAACAGTAGAGATGATGGGGAAAGATTTAGGCAGTTGCAGCTAGACTTACTGAAAGACCACAGTTAAAAAACCTTAGAGATCTCAACAGGTACACTGAGATTAAAGGTAGCTACATAAACCATGCTTGGTTTAGTGGGAAAGGGGAAAGCCTCATTGTAAACAGATTGTTTCTAATTTAGAACGAAAGCAAAGCAAAAGACTGTGATGCTCTTCACAGATCTGGTAAAAGCTACATGTCTATCCCAGCAAAATGAATACAGAAAAGACACCCTTTGGAGTCATTTATGTCATGATTGTTTTCTAGCAAACATTTACAATGTAAGAAGTAATGTAAGGCAGAAAAAGCCTTCAGGTATATTTAGTCTGTTCTGGCTGTTATTTCATTCCAGTCTGACAGTAGTTATTTAAACCATTCCAAGCATATGTGGTTAAAAAGGAAATAAAATTTGTTCTGACAGTTTCTTTTCCTTAAATATTCACAATATTCACTGATCTAAACTACATTACTGTAATTTAGACAAATTTTAAATAGCAAAAACTCATTTATAAATAGCAAACCTCAGCTAGTTTTTATCTGTTTTGCTCTTTATAAATCTCCTCTCCACAACAGGTTATCTATAAAACACCATAATAATATACAACACTGAATTAAAAAAAAAAATGTTGTCCCAAGTGTATTATGAAGAACTTTGGCTAGAATCAACTCAGTAGTTATAAACAAACCACTTACCTAAAGTTAGGATCTTTCAATCTTTCTGCACTTGTATTATTCCAGAGAATAAGCCAGTATGAACTGCTGTCAAACTACTCAAGCAATTGCAGTTCAAAAGGAGAAATACTAATGTGTGTCCTTACTAAGAATCCCAACTCTGTGTTACTAGAGGTGGAGCTGGAAAAGTGCTCATTAGTTACTACAGCATAACTCATCATTAACATCTGCTTTCAAAGACTGCTTTCAGAGGATCTCCAGAGGACTTTGCAGTTGTGTACTGCTTGTTATGGGGCAGGCATTCATGCTGGGGATTGAGACGATTTAGGTGAAGAAAGTTTAACTGCTTTTATGTACAAACCACATCCAACATGCTTTGTTTCACATTCTCCAGTTCAGAACGACTCTTCCCTCCCAACACACATCCCAGCTCACTAACCTGTCTTTCAATTGTATTGACTTCTGGCATTCCTGTGGAGTAACTCTGCAAAAGTTTTTCTTCTTTCTGCAAGTTACTGCTTGCTTTTACCGGAGATCCTGTCTTGGACTTTTCATCAGTAATCAGTAGTTCAGGCACATCATGAGCTGCCTGCTGCTTACGAATAGACACCAGGCTTATGTTTTTGTTGTTTAAAGTAGCTAGGCAGGACAGTTCCCTTTTCATTTTATTGTCCAGTTTTCTCTCCATTATCTTTCTGGGCTTTAAATATTGCAATGCCAAAGGAAAGCTTTATGAGAGTGGTTATTCGGTGTCTTATCAGCCACACTCCTTTCAGCTACATTTACAGTGGCTTGAAGTGTTCTGCCCATCTAATCAATGTGCTCATTAGGCATTCATGATGTAATCCATTTGTAACCTGTAATCCTTGTGTACACTGCTTGCTGCACTCAGCTACCTGCTCTTCCTACCAGTTTAAATGCTTCCCACCAATTGGCATCCCCTGTGCTTACCAGACTGCGTTCAGCACTGCTAATCTTTGCACACGGCATTGCAGTGAGCTCAGCCAAGGCTGCCTTTCACAAGCTAGTCAAACATGACCTGTGTGCAGCAAGCCCGTGCATAATTAACTCAGCCAGCCAGGCATTAGCTCCTTGTGGCCATGTGCATAATCACAGCTTCTACAAATGCTGTTCCAATTCCTTCTTCTATGAAATTACCAGGGATTTCTTGGATAAAATGTGATTCTTTCTAACTTTGAAAACATACCCATGATTACATCATTAGAGAAGGTTCCTAGACTGAAGGGGTTTCACCTATTTAGGCCATGAGAACATTCATTCTTTCTTTCAAGAAGGGGAAAAGAGACTATAAATATATAGGCAAAATCTGTGCCCAGTAAGTCCTCTGGGCAACTACAGGAACACCTAAATAAGACAACCACACATATGATAGGTACCATCACTAGAGGTGCCTTGAGCCAAACCTGGATATAATCCTCTGGGTCTACCTGCAGCAAATCCACAGCACTGTGCTAACCTGGTGACCTATCAAGTTCCTTAAGCCAACAGCAGAACACCCTTGAACATGCATGGAGTTTATACAATATAATTGATGTGTCACCAGTTCACACCCTCCCTGGCTATATGCAGTGACCTCACTGCACAGGCAAGCCTTAAAATAAATACTTTATGTTAATCAGAAGCTCTTGTATTTGTTGGGAAAAGTCACCACATTTACCCCTATACAGAGTTTAGCTCATAGGGTCCAAATCTCAGCATATCTCTGTCACTTCATAAAAACCTGAGAGAGTAGATTACACTCCACCTGCCTGGCAGGCCAAATTCAGATTCTTTTCACTTCCAAAAGATTTTTAAGTTCCTTTTAGTTTCCAAAAGCTTTTTACTTCCCTTACATCCTTGCCATGAAGACGGTGGTCCAGAAAGCCACCTTGCAGGTCTTTAGCATTCCAGCTTGTCCTCCTGTCACATCTTCCCCACAAAGAAAAAAACCTCTGCTCTGCTCACACCATCCAGTTCTTTACTTCACTTGAGAGTTAAAAAACAGCTCTGGAAAAAGAAGTTCTTCTGCCAATTAAGCTAAACTCAAAATACACTTGTAGCACTATTTTGTAAAAATGTCTTAATATAAAAGATTGGTGACAATACTAAACTTTAAAAGATGTCATTTTGAGAAATAGCCTTTCTAAAGAGTGTTACTACAAAGAGTAAAGTAGCTGTGTTTGTTTGGTATTTATCAATAAAACTGATTAAAACCATAGCTCAATTCAGATGGAACAATTTTCTGAAAAAAACCCCCCCACTATGTTAAAGGTGAAATATTTTCAGGAATTAAATGATTTTAACTGGTTTTGAAACAAGCAGTTGAAAATCATACAATTTTACTTTTGTGGAAACATGTAATGACAATGTCTTTAAAGCCTAACACTGCATACTAAACATACATAAACATATTTAAAAACTGATTGTGCTTTTTCTAAAACAAACCAAATATAATCCCAAATCAGTGATATTCAGCAAATCAGCTCTGTGTCCTAACGTCAAATAATGGAAATTCCAAAATCTAGAATGTCTTAGGAACAGAAATTCCAGTTTCTGGCCAGCTTTAAAGTATGTACTTGGTCCACTCATCTCGGACAATACCTTTGCTATTAAAAAAATATCCCAATTCCTACCCAGCAAGTTTATACAAGTAAGCAATATTCATAAAATTATTATATGAGGACACATACTGTAAAAAACAAGTTGGGTTTTTTTGCTTCTTCATTTCAGCTTCACTGCAAAGTTCTACTTAGCCTAACAGAATAGAGAGATGCTTACTAAGTATCTTCTCTCTGATTTCCTCTTACTCATTCTTTTTTTCCTGCAACTTCTGAGCAACTCTGATGTTGACATCTCTTTGCTTCTAAAAGCAGTAGAGAGAAGTTCTTACTTAGTGCCCCATAGTTCTCTGTCTGTGGTGGAGTCTTGAATATTGATTTGGAGATAAAGAAGAAACACATGTGGTTGTGCTTTGAACACATTGAGTTTACAAGGCAGTTACCCACATTAAAAAGAATTATTGGGCTGGAAAAAATGTTTGCTATAGTTCTGCAGATGAAAGTAGCATAAGATATGTTTCAACCAGACCAGCTGATTTAAAACACCAGGTTCAAGCAAAGCTATATGGCAATAGCAAATGAAATCTGTGCAGCTCACTGAATTATGAGCACCAGCTCTTGGAGAATGGGCACCATTCATAAAGCAGAAAACACTGAGCTTCTTGTAAATCAAAATAACAATTTCCATTTACCTTAATACACCAGAATGAAAGCTCAGAGGTTCTGCCCCATCTCAACCATTCCACAGCTATCCTATGGTTCAGGAGGCTGTTCAGGAAGGGGTGCAATGTCATGGAAACATAGAATGGTTTGGGTTGGAAGGGACCTTTAGAGGTCATTGAGGGCAGCAGTCTCATAGGGAAACAAGGCAGATGCTTAGAGGTAACTGCAGTGATCAGATGCTACTGAACTCAGACAGACTACTACTAGTTTCCAAATTGTTTTCCCAATTCTGGCTTAACGAGTTGCCCCTTTAGAGTTGGATGTTAATTGTATTAGCTAAAAACGGGAGTAAGCATTTTAGTGAAGGCTGAAATAAGAAAGGCAATGTCACCCATATCATTGGATAGAAGTACCATACCCTGGTTCAAGGTTAGATTTTGCACAGCTTAGGAGTTTCACCAGGATGAGTCACTTGGGCTTAGGAGCATGAGGTTTAGATTGCAAATAGAAAATATGCCCACTGCCTTCACAGCTCTCTGTGAATGTTGGACAGTCATGTTTTCATTTGCATTTAGAAATGCACAACATTTCAAGAAAATTAATTCTTTTTGGCGTAAAGTCTCAGCAGTTGATAAGACACTAGCTTTCCTCTCTACATTACCCACTATTATTAAAGAATCTGATAAACACACAAGAACTATGTGTCTTTAGGTAAATTATGCTTCCTGGGTGCATTCATCCCTGGCTTTAGAGGATGTTCTGGCCTGTGTCTAATTGATCTGGCTCCTTGCCCAAAGAAAGCATCTCAAAATATTCTCAACAATGTCGTGAAAGACGAGACGCTTGGATTCAAGGGAGAAACTGTAGGCCTGGAGGTAAGGGGGTCAACATTGCCTTAATCTGGCAGACAAGATTAACCAGTTCAGATACATGCACATCATGCCAATGCAAAAAGGGATGTATTAGTATGAATAAATCACTCTAGGAACCTAGTCTGCCTCTGCATGCAAATTGTTTTCCTACTCTCCTCCTCAGACATAATTTTAAACCACTGAAATACAATCCACCCTGAGGCATACAAGCAATGATGTGAGGCTAAAGCCCAAGCAAATTCACATTTTATAGTATTTTGAGTTCCTTCAAATTTGTCTTCAGGATGCAGACAGCTAAATTTTTTTTTCCCCCCCCATCATAACAGTTAGATTGACTTTGGTTTTCACATGTATAATGTAACTGCAAGAACCAGAGCTTTAATTTAAAAAAAAAAAAAGTGGAGGGGAGGGGGGAACAAAATATTGAAAATCCTCTCATAACATCACAAACAACAGCACTGGTAACTCAGTTATCAACAAGTTATTAACAACATTGCTGGGGGTTGGAAGGAACCCATGAAACACCCAGCCCTTGTGTGAAACAAATACATCTCTCCTGTAAAATGTCCTCTTTAAGTCAAAGAAGTAGGTAGTAAATGTACACACATTTTCTTCAAGCAAATGCCTGTGCTTGTCCAGCAGTTATTTTTCAGTCCTAAGCAACACAAGCCTTACATTTCCCTTGCGAACTCGATCAGTTACAGCTGAAAGTTCAGTGCAAGCTTGGTCACATTCATAGTATATAACTATGTTCTTGCTTCTCCAAACTAGCTGGCATATTACAGAAAATAAAAAAGGCCATATCTTCTTATTGTCTAAAAGGCAACAAATCTCCCTCTTTACCTACATTTGCTCCTAATTTTGAGTTATGAAATCAAAAAAGATAACTCTTTGGCTACAGCCCTGAGAAAACTGGCAGCCTTCAGATACACAAGCATTTCTATATCAGGAGTTGTACTTTTTTCAACAGATGAAGAAGCATGATCATAAGCAATATTCTTTCTTATACTATGCAAAAAAAAAAAGAAAACAGTACATAACTCTGAAATACAAAGAATCTAATTCCTACCTTCCATGAATAAAATTGCTTAAGAGTTGATGGCCTCATTTCAAGTCAGGGCAGACTTTGGCTTCAGTTTTTCAGGAAGCAGAGCCAATCTTCTCCAAATATTTAAAAAAGGTTTGTTTGCTCTAAAACAGTAAAACTCAACTGAGTATCTCTTGTAACAGGCTCCCCAAAACATGCAGTAATTTTTTTCATTTCACAGCTTCTAATATGATTGCAAATTGTGCGGACTTAGTACTTTGTCTTCTTCTAGCAATGTTGATTTCATTATGATAATTTCTGTTATCTGTCTGTTTATGCTGCAGGAATTTGTTTTCCAGTGCTTGGAAACTACCAGGCTGATCATATTACTACAGGAAAGGGCACACCTTTTGGGTCAGGGTTTAAGTGCAAAGAACAGTTGCAAACTGCATGAATTAATTGGAGTCCATATTTCTGGTAACGTTCATTCAGCTACCAGGTGAAGAAGGCCAGCAGAACTCGTTAGGCAATGCCATAATGAAACCAGTATTTTCACTTCTGTGTTTCTAACTTATTTTTCTGATATTGTCTGTGCTTTGCTCTTGCTCAGAGCTGGTTTTGGCTTGTAAAGTTTGAGCAAAAACTTTTTTTAGTTCCATACAAAGAAAAAGAACCTACATTTTATCCATCTTCACAGCAGTATTTCAAATATAACTTGAGAATGAGTAATATTATAAAGTAACTATTTTTAAAGGCTAATTTGAGAAGAAAGATCTTTACATGTGAACTATATCAGTCACTGCTAAAGATCAACCCTTTTTTCACCTACATTTGCTACCTACATTTAGAAATAAGACTCAATTTCTTAATTTCACTTTTGTTTTGTAAATTCTCCAGTATCTGTTGTTTTCTTTTAAAAAAATATCTTTCACGCTTTTTTTTTTTCAATAAATGAAACGGTAAATCCCTGAATTGTGATTTAAGTAAATGGGAGATTGATTCCTCCCCACCCCCACCACCAAGTAAGCTGCTTTTTACTCCGCAGAACGAAAACTAATAGCAGACCCTAAGAGCCTTGCCAAATCTGCAATTATTTTTTTTCCCTACACAGATCAGGAATGTAAGCCTGTGTATTAAGTGACCTCCATATATAATAGATATCCTCTAAATAGTGTCTGATTCCTGTAGAATCCACACCATTTACATTTACTATTGCTTCCTTATCAGCATTTGTTTCAAATAATTTTTGCTGTCATGTTTGACAGCCAGAGAGTGAGAGTTCACTTTGATGAGACACCTAACACTACATTAATAAAATTACATCATATTTGTAAAGAATGAGAAAAAAAAAGAAAAACGACAAAAAAAAAAGTGGGGAGTGGAATGTAACAGATTCAAGCCTGTATTTCTGGTTCTATGGCCAGTGTTTAATCCCAAGTCAAACTGCTCTGCCTCTGAATAGAAGCTTTTTTCATCCCATTTCACTTAATACACAATAATCATCGCTCTTTCAAGAAAAAAACAAACAATAAAAGACAAAACAGCATCTTGTGTTTGCATTATAGAATCTATGTCTAAAAAACAAACACATTGACTTTGTTAGGACAGGCTAAGTATGTAAAGGCAAGCCCAAACTCGTTTTCTCTTAACAGTGTTTTCTGACAACCTTATCGTGGCATAAATCACCTCTACACAGAAAGAGAAGAGTTTGTAGCAATTTCCAGATTCCTGAGAATGCTTAATAGCAACACTCCTCACTACAGAACCTGGGCTCCTTCAACACAGAGTCCTGAACAAAGTCTTTTCTACTTTCTTGCTGTTCCAGGCCAAACTCTGCCTGGAAAGCAGTGTTTCCACTTTCTGTATAATTGGTTTGGATTGTTTATTCCTTTCTTCTCCTCTGTTCTTGTGGACTGGTTGTAGCTACTAGGTAGAAAAAGGCACAAGGGTGTCAGGGCCATCTCTGTGACCTCTAACCTTGCAGAGAGGGTAGGCTCTAAGGCAACCCTATGTCCAGGGGGGCTCAGCCACAACCCAGCCAGGGCAACATGAAGGGCCTTCTCACCTATCATGCCCTAGTTGCCCTTTTGGACTCTGCCACACAATACCAGGACAAGGCTACTGCCCTACAGAGAGCAAATAAATCAGGGCACTGCTCCCACACCAGTGACCTCGGCATCAGTCTACTCAGGTGGGACTGAAATGACAGGAGGGCCCAGTTGCTCAGCAGCAGGGGCTTCCCTAAATGCAGCACTGCCCTTAGGCAGGGTTTTCTTCCTGATATGGAGATGAACAAAGAAGATCCACCAGCTCTCTGGCTGACTCCTTCTGCCACAGCAGGCAAGAAGTGAGGAGGGAAACCTCTGGTGAGGACACTACAGGTGCATGGGGTTGCAGCTCTGCTGTTTCCATTTGTCAGAGGTCCAAATTGTAATGTATGTAAACTGCTGTTTAGCTAATTTATTTTTCTACAAAAATCCTGTTAATTGTTTGCTCTTCAGGTCTAATAACTCACGTGAACTTACAGTCAACTCTCAGGAAAGAGCCACAGGCAGGAAGGTGTCAGTATCTGTCCATGAACAAAAAATACTTCCAAGTGATCATGAAAATACATGGAGCTTGCAGAGGCTTACAAAACTGAGCAAAGGAATAGAAAATAAAGACAAAACCATATATGCCATTATTTTTTTCTGCTGGAATGCCTGATAATGATTCCCTACTACATCAAATAAAACCAGCCTACAGCAAGTAGCGGAGAAGAATTCAGGTGAAATGTCAGAACTAAAGTGACAAACAGGCATGAATGTATCAACACAGGAAAGTGGATTGAAAGATGCAGTTAAAACCCTGCTTTCAAATGCAGATGGACTTCTCAGGTTGTTTTCTGTGGCTTGCATACTGACTAAGCAGGAGTCAAGCTCACTGTAAAAATAGTGGTGTTTATTGCATAAGCACAGGGAGGAAACTAGAGACATTTGACTCCTACAGAGTTCCTGTAAGCCTGCAGTTGTGAGAAGAGAAATACAAAAATGCTTTCCAACGGAGAAAGGGAGGGTTTTGTCAGCTCTGGGGGGATCCTGTCATTTCCAGAGTTCAGCTCAGTCTGTTCTCCAGATAAAGAATGTTTCTTCCAAGGATGCATTTAGTCAAAACTGATGCATTCTGCAGCTCAGTATAAAAGAAGGTAATCATCCTGAGAGTTGCTGAGCAACCTTCTGAGATTTATTAACTACCCTCAATTCCTGAGAAGCAGAGATGCTAATCCACAGAAATTCAAACTCAGTTCATTTATCATTCCCTCCTGGTACCTCTGCTTGTTTGAAAGAAAAGGTAGTGTGGCAAGGAACTACTTTTAAGCAACTCTAGTTCAACCCCTAGAAGAGCATATTTGATTGAATCTACCCCATGGGGAAAACATTGACCTATCAAGCTTTCTTCATCCCCAGAACAGACATAAATCAGAGGAGGTGATGAGATACAGTGCCTGCATCTATCATGTCTGGACTAGACAGTCTCCTCCAATAATTGTAATTCCTTCTGTCCTGCTCCACAGCCAGTTTTTGGCTCTTTTCTCTTTCTTGAGCACTGCCAAGGAGCCAGACATGAGCACAGAATGCAAATCCTGCCTTGTCCTGGCCTCATCTGTAACAAATTGGATTTTCTTCCAAATAACACTCTCCCTTGCTTCCTGAAAAAGCCAAAAACAAGCGTGCACAAACACATATGTACAAATGCATCTTGAACAAATTAGTGAAGGGTATTTCTTTTTCAGTATGCAAATTCTTTAAAGTTTGATGATGGAAGTGCCTATCTCAGTAAAAATTTCACTCTGTGAAGTTTTCCACCTTCCAGAGCAGTTTCATGGTTGATCTAAACAGATGTTAAACTGCTGTGAAAGAGATTGTCCTTCATGATCCCCCTCATGTCCTGATTACATACAGATGGCCATAGAGACATTGGTATCTACATAAGAAAAAAGGAAAAGCAAGAAGGTCTTGGGCCTGCTATCACAGACACTCAAAATAGTCCCCAGCCCCTCAAAAATCCCAGACTTCCAGCTGAAAAAAATGGGAGTATACATGTTTTGAAAGTTCAGTGATGTTATCAGCAGGACTACATCATTTGCTATCCCATTTCTGTCTGTGCACTGAGTTGCTTGAATATATTTCCTTCACCTATACTAAACATTGCAGACATTTTTCTTTTTCCTGTTGATAACTGTTTAGAAGAACTGACAGAAGAGTCCATGGGAAGCTAAAACACTGGCACAATCTACAAGATTAAATTCCAACAGTGGAACTGATTTGGTTTTCTAAATGGCCCTTGCCCAGCTTGGACAACTTGTGTGAAATTAATCTTCTGTTAATCAAAAGCTATGGGTTCAACCTGCTTAAGTTGCTTGGTGATACAAATAAACATGGTTTATAGGGCCTCTTGCAAAAATTCTATGTAGTTCCAAGCTGCTTGACTCTTCACGGCTTCTGAAAAAAAAAAAAAACCAAACCAAACCAAAACAAACAGCTTTTGCTCATTGATATATGGTGCAAGCACTCATGCCCTGGAACATCTAGCTCAAAAGTAAAGATGACATTTTAAAAAAACTAGCAGAATTGCTTGAGTTTAGTAACTTTTATATTATGACATATCAGTTAAAACATCCCCTTAGTGTTCTGTCTTAGATATACTAATGCCACAATTTATTTCCAATATAGGTTATTTGCTTCACAAATATTTAGTACACGATTGGTACAACTTTATTTCTGCCTCCTGATACTGAGCAATGAAGAACAAATGTACTGTAACATTTAGCAGCTTATCAAAAAACATGTGCAAAGGAAAAACTTACTGTATATATGAATGATCTAAGATTCTTTCTGCTAAACCCAGTCCCAGGCATTTCGGTAACTAAGACAGCAGTCCTGTATGAGAGAGGCAGTAATACGCAGTGCATATTTCTGAAAAAATATAACCAACCATACAAGTATAAAAGACCACATGACTGTCATACAAATAACCTTACATGATATTAATCCAGTTTCTTTGTGTTATTACTTGCCAGTGGTTTTATCTTACTAAGTTTCTTGTATGTGGAGTACTTGGCAAGAATGACAGTTACAAAAATACACTTTAAAATTGCCTCAAATGCCTGCAGTCTTGCCAAGAAGATACTGTGAGTGGTTTGTTTAGCCTGGAGAAGAGAAGGCTCTGAGGAGACCTCATTGCTCTCTACAACTACCTGAAGGGACGTTGTGGAGAGGAGGGAGCTGGCCTCTTCTCCCAAGTGATAGGGGACAGGACGAGGAGGAATGGCCTCAAGNGATGATCCGATGGGTCTCTTCCAACCCGGTGATTCTGTGATTCTGTGATTCTGTTCTGCTATTTGTTCAGAAGGCCCGCTTGCATCGATTTTCTTCCAGAATTAGCACCTTAATAAGAAAATCAATTAAAACAGGACAAAAATCCTCACAGAGGCAGCGAAAGATTAAAAACTTTGTATATCTCTGGGAAGGTGAAAACAAAGTCAACTCAATGAGAAGGCTAGTTTAATTTTGTTGGCAATGTCCGCCACATGGAATTTCTACAGACCAGGTTTCATAGAATCATAGAATCATAGAACAACCAAGTTGGAAGAGACCCACCAGATCATTGAGTCCAACCATTCCTATCAAACACTAAACCATGCCCCTTAGCACCTTGTCCACCCGTGCCTTAAACACCTCCAGGGAAGGTGAATTGACCCCCATCCTGGGTAGCCTGTTCCAGTGCCTAATGACCCTTACGCGAAAAATTTTTGCCTAATATCTAGCCTAAATCTCCCCTGGTGGAGCTTGAGGCCATTCCCTCTTGTCCTGTCCCTTGTCACTTAGGAGAAGAG
>WAAB01012888.1:3327-21403 GCA_013389865.1 Piaya cayana | reverse complement strand
CCCTAGTGCCTGAGCCACAATGGATGTGGCTGCTGGGTGTTGGAGGTTGTAAGTGGCAGACCCAGCTGCAGCAGGGAGCCTGGACTGAGCGTTGGGTCAGGCTTTCTGCAGAGGGCAGCCTACACCAGGAATCTTGTCTGGTTAAGAAACACGTTATATATCAAGTTTCTCCACTTGGCCAGTGTCAGAGGGCTCCTTGCTCACCTTCTGCCACTACTGCCCTTTATCCTGGAGCTTGCTGAGTTCTTTGGGCTGAACTTGCTACCTTCTTAACCCCTCCTAGACAACCAGAATTTGAACGACACTGCATCCAGTCATAAGGGAAGTTTCTACCCCGCTCCCTGTGGCAGATTGAAGATCCTTGAGAGCATGGTACCCCCTCTAAAGGGACATTTACAGGACTAGAGGCAATGGCCTCAAGCTGCAACAGAGAAGGTTTAGGCTGGACATTAGGAAAAAAATTTTTACTGTAAGGGTCATTTGGCACTGGCAGAGGCTGCCCAGAGAGGTGGTTGAGTCACCTTCCCTGGAGGTGTTTAAGAGACAGGTGGATGAGTCACTGAGGGACATGGTTTAGTGTTTGATAGGAATGGTTGGACTCCATGATCCAGTGGGTCTTTTCCAACCTGGTGATTCTATGAAAACCTTTTTCTTGGTATGCCTATGCATGGATGGTGAGGAGGGGGCTTGAATTCAATCACCACGTGAACTCCACATCTGCTTTTAAGAAGCAGTGTCACTAACCCTAAATGCTTGGATAACTTCAAAAGAGACGGTGTGGTGGTGTGGAGATTGGGCTGCTCCCAGCATGCGACCATGGTTGGTTGGAGAAAGGGGACTTCAGAACTGCAGGTTTTGACTGAAGTGTTCAATTAGCTGCTTTGTGGGTTGGGCCGGTTCCAGTCCTGGTCCTGGCCCCAAATGAGCTAAATTACTGTATACATAAAAGACAAAACACTCCGCCCTGAGATTTATAATTGTTCTATAATATTCCTCCTGACTATGATTCCATCCTGAAGGACTACTAAATTATTATGTTTCCTTTGGTTTATAACCTGGTATGTTTTTTTTATTCCTGAAAAATCAAATAAAGCTTTTGAAGAAAAACAATATGAAAGAAAAGGGAAGGGAAAAAAGCCAGCAAGTCAGATAAACCCATTACAATCAAACAAATAAAATGCATATGTGTATACACAGGGGNTCCTATAAGGAAAGAGTAAATTCCAGGTGTGAAAGGATGCTTGCCTTTGTAGAGGAAGATATTATGCTGGTTTTCTATCTGATTTTTCTTCAAATTAAGAAAGAATACAAATCTATAACCAAATTTTTTTTTGGAATAAGAATGAATCTTTTCATGGCATGAGGAAAAGTATAAGCCTCAGTCCATAATTAACGAATCAGATGTTACAAGTCAAAGAAAGCAGGAGTTGGTTTTAATTTGGAAGAGAGACTTCTTCCAGACTGACTGGAGAGAAGGCTTAAAATTCTCCCCATTTTGACACTGAGCATCCAGGAAAACAACTTGTCCAAGAAGTGAAAATAATCTAAAGTCACTTACAACGCCTCTCTGAAAGTGCATATAATTGCTCAGGGAGCTGACATGAAGAGAAAGGGAAGCAAGCCAGATCCAGAATAGCCAGAGGCCTCCAGAGCTGTGTTCAGTGCCCTGGGGAAGGTACCTGGATTTCCTGAACTAGTAAATAGCTGTTGAGAGCAAACTGAGAGGGAAAGGTTTAGGAAGGGAACAGCCTTGGATTCTGCCCTGGAGGCGCCTCTCTCAGTGTGGGTGAGTGGAGCAAAGCACTCATCCTGTTAGCCACATCTGAAGTTAGGCGTGTGAAGATTTTCTCTGGATACATATCAAGATGTTAGTAATTTTCTTTTCCTATAAAGTAGGCTAATTTTGAAAGAACACATCCGAAATATATTTGAGAACATTCGATTCCTGCTCATGCTAAAAGGTCCAATTAGGCTGCAGAAAGGAGCAAGAGGAAGATCATTATTGTACAGTTAGGGTACCGAACACCTACTCAGAAGTCATATGTGGCAAAACAGAAATCCTACTCCTGCTCTAAGAGAAGTTTAGAAATGTTTTAATGCCAATTGCCTACAGAAGCAGGTTTTGAAAAGCAACCCAACTGTAGTAATTGCAGTTAAATATCTTAAAAGTCAGAGCACTGTTCTGCTGTGTTAAAAGAGTGGCATGAGTAAAACGAGAAGTGACAGTTTTCCTGAATATCATTTAGGCTGGTGTTTTGTCTGGGAACTTGAGCATCTTCAAGCCAAGAAGGCTGAAGCTCCTTCTTGATTCACAGATATTTCCCCTAGTGCCTGAGCCACAATGGATGTGGCTGCTGGGTGTTGGAGGTTGTAAGTGGCAGACCCAGCTGCAGCAGGGAGCCTGGACTGAGCGTTGGGTCAGGCTTTCTGCAGAGGGCAGCCTACACCAGGAATCTTGTCTGGTTAAGAAACACGTTATATATCAAGTTTCTCCACTTGGCCAGTGTCAGAGGGCTCCTTGCTCACCTTCTGCCACTACTGCCCTTTATCCTGGAGCTTGCTGAGTTCTTTGGGCTGAACTTGCTACCTTCTTAACCCCTCCTAGACAACCAGAATTTGAACGACACTGCATCCAGTCATAAGGGAAGTTTCTACCCCGCTCCCTGTGGCAGATTGAAGATCCTTGAGAGCATGGTACCCCCTCTAAAGGGACATTTACAGGACTAGAGGCAATGGCCTCAAGCTGCAACAGAGAAGGTTTAGGCTGGACATTAGGAAAAAAATTTTTACTGTAAGGGTCATTTGGCACTGGCAGAGGCTGCCCAGAGAGGTGGTTGAGTCACCTTCCCTGGAGGTGTTTAAGAGACAGGTGGATGAGTCACTGAGGGACAAGGTTTAGTGTTTGATGGGAATGTTTGGACTCGATGACCCAGTGGTTCTTTTCCAACCTGGTGATTCTATTATTCTCTGAAAACCTTTGTCTTGGTATGCCTGTGCATGGATGGTGAGGAGGGAGCTTGAATTCAATCACCACATGAACTCCACATCTGCTTTTAAGAAGCAGTGTCACTAACCCTAAATGCTTGGATAACTTCAAAAGAGACGGTGTGGTGGTGTGGAGATTGGGCTGCTCCCAGCATGCGACCATGGTTGGCTGGAGAAAGGGGACTTCAGAACTGCAGGTTTTGACTGAAGTGTTCAATTAGCTGCTTTGTGGGTTTGGCCGGTTCCAGTCCTGGTCCTGGCCCCAAATGAGCTAAATTACTGTATACATAAAAGACAAAACACTCCGCCCTGAGATTTATAATTGTTCTATAATATTCCTCCTGACTATGATTCCATCCTGAAGGACTACTAAATTATTATGTTTCCTTTGGTTTATAACCTGGTATTTTTTTTTTATTCCTGAAAAATCAAATAAAGCTTTTGAAGAAAAACAATATGAAAGAAAAGGGAAGGGAAAAAAGCCAGCAAGTCAGATAAACCCATTACAATCAAACAAATAAAATGCATATGTGTATACACAGGGGAAATATTAAAAAAGGCAGTCAGAAGGCTTAAAGCCTTATTCTCTGTTTCAGCCAAAACATTTGTTAAACAAAAAAACCCACAAAAACCTAGCTGAGAAAATAGATAAATTGATTTTTTTTACTTATATTTTTACAATGAGACAGAATCTAGATGAAATGAAAAACAGTTGGATTTAGTAGGCTGAGGGGATTGTTATTTTCTTCCCCTCTCCTCTTATATTTTCTTCTTTTTTTTTGGGGGGTGGGGGGTGCAAAATGAGAGGATTATGACAGTGAAACACATCATTTCTGTGATGGAAACTGCAAAGAATAGTGTTTTACTTGTGCCCATTTTCTCACTCAGCTGTGACCTAGTGACCAACCCTAACTGCATTTTTATTAATGATGTTTTGTTGTCTTGCTCTGTTTTTACATTGACACTTAGTTATTTAAACTGCTTTCTTGCTTTAAATATTTTTAAATTCTCCTTTTCTGCTCTTTATCTACATTGACTTTGCTTCTTTCTTTTGCTAAGTTCCTAATTTCCTGATTAGGATGTCTCCATCATGCCTGCAAACCTTTTTTTAGCCATTTATTTTATTAATGAATCATCCTGTTTTATTGTTCTCCTCAATAAAGTTAAAGTAGAAGGAGATCTGAGGGAAGGGAGAGAGATATTTCCATTCTACATGGATACATTGTACATGTGATTTGATTTTTATGCTGTTAATTACTCAGGAAACTCCTTAGTTTTTATGGATTTTTCTGCCTTGATTTTGGCAGTCGTGTAATCACAACTTGTTTTGCTTGGAATTTCAGATTTTGTCCATTTCCTCCCAAAATGTGCTTTAAGTTATATAAACTTGTTGAAAACATGAAAATAGTAACCAAGATTTTCTCTGTGGAGTACTCTGAGACTTCTGTGTTACACAGTCCACTTGTACAATAAAGTACTTGTTATCATCAGTCAAATGCATTGCGAGTGTCTCAGAGAATGTCTTTAAAAAATAAACCCTTCATACATATTTCAATTGCAGCATAAAACACCTTAAATGATGTACTTAAGGCACGTCAATTTTCTCTCTAAATATAAGAAGTTCCCTCTGTGCTTTGAAGATCTATATGATAATGTTCTGATGCAGAGGGAAACAGGAAATATAGTTTATATACTTACCAGGAGTGTGATCATTGTTTCCCCATACCCCAATCCTATATGGCTATATATAGCTATGATATCCAGGTAACACCTAAATTATCTTCCTAACGTGTTTTAGTTTTGAACAAGTAAAATTTTTGTGAAAGCTGTATGCAATATGTCTCTGGTATTCTTATCAGGTCATAAGGGCATGCGGGACATGAGGGGCATGGTTTAGTATTTGATATGAATGGTTGGACTCAATGATCTGATGGGTCTTTTCCAACCTGGTGATTCTATGATTCTATAACTTTGATGATGTGAAGGCTTCCAGATTTTGCTAGCAATCTGATTTAGGATGAAGTCATGTAAGCTATTCAGTAACTTGACAAGAACCTTTTTCTGATTCTCATGCCCCCTTAATTGATGATCATCACTCACTGAAATTTCTTCAAGAGTTTCACATGACTGTATCCAAAAATTATCCTTCTTTTCCTATTGGGTGGGTGACCATCACTACACAGCAGCGTCTTTGTAGCACAAAGACAAAGTGCTACCAGGATAGGTATGCACATAAAAAGGTTTATTTTCTCTTCCCTCTGCTAACTTCTTCTAGTTTCTCCTTCTATCCCTGAAAACAAGTGTGTACATAGTATTACCCAAAAGAGGTCAGTCATTATCTAGCTTTTTCATACATATGAAAGAGTTGATGAGAACATAATCTGAACCTTTGGCTCTCGTAACTTCTGATCCACTCACTTTCAGTCCCAGAGGAACCATCAATATGTATGTGAGTTATTAATGCAGTGGAATAGTCTGTGATTCAGATGAGCCCTGACTTGTTTTCAGTAGTGGGTTTGGGGCCCTTTACAGTGGCAATTTCTGGTATTTCACAGGTCAACAGATCCATTCTTCTGCCTTCCTCAGCACTGAGTCCCATTGCTAATTGAACTGTATAAGCACCACTATGAAGAGGAAGCAGAGTCCATAGAGCACCTTTTTTTTTTTTTTTTTTAAATCAGCAGGGTTGATTCCTTGCTGGTCACCAAGATAGCGATCAGTTATTTACCTTGGCTGCTGGGGCTAAGCAAGCAGCATTTCCTGCCCAAGGAGTAGGCACATTCCTTCTCTCCTGGTGGATTTACCTCAGATTTCCTAGATAACCTCGAGCCTTCACACTTCCAGGTCTTCTGCTTCATGCAAATATAAATTTCTCGTTTTTCAGTTTGCTTCTTTCCTGCTGTTCTCGAGAAGGGCTGTTAACAGCAGCTCTTGTAATGGACTTTCTTATTTTCTTTTCCTTTCTGACTTTCAGTGGATGTAAGACCCAGTCTTCAAAAAATCCTGAGCAGTACGTGTTTATATTTATTGTAATCCTTATTTGCACACGGCTTTCACGGAACAGTGCAAGTTCTGCCAAACACAAACCTGCAATGAAACATTGTGGGTGCATCATATTTGTCCCTGCTTGTTACCATGATCTTCTTTTTCCTCTTCAGTAACTCTAACAGGAAACTCCTCTGCATTTACCTCTTCACTTTCCTCGGTTTTTTTCCATGGTTCTCATGAGGTTGCTCCAGAGAGGCAAATGCTCATTGAAGCCTAGAGTATGTTCTTACAAGATAATGATTATGAAAATGCATACAAATGAGAGTTTGTTATAAATGGATCTCTCCTTTGTGAATTTTAGTGCATGTTATTAGTCAGAATCTCTTTGCAAGACAAAACCAGAATGATTTAGTTTTGAAAATTCTTCAGGAAGTCTTCTGGTCTCTCTGCTAAAAGAAGGGTCAACTTTGAAGTTAAATCCAACTTTGAAGTGAGACCAAGTTGCTGATCCATAAGATCAGCAGTTTTATTAGGGCCCCTTAGTTATGGACAATGATTCCTATTTCATGGGATGGCAGAAGTTATTATTTCTATAAGCCCCTGTACCCACAAAGTATATTTTTATAGATGTTTTATAGATTTTTTATAGATTTCTTTCATTTGATGAGGAGGCTGCAGTACTGGATTTGTTAAACATGCGGTGTAGACTACAACAGAAAGCAAAAGGAGAAAATATGCCCAGGAGCACCAGAAAAGTGTAGGAACAGAAAAGCTGAGTTAGTGTCATAAAATCACTCATCACCCGTATACCAATCAAGGTGGAAGTAACAGAGATGATAGTTGGGTAATCTTCCTTTTATTGACATTTTACATTGTCAGAGGGCACTGTTCTTGTTGGAGGGTAGAGAAGAGGAAAATAAGGAGGGACTAGAAGGGTTTCATGCACACCACACATTCCTGTACAAACTGTGTGCCTGACCATCCTTAGNGGTGGTTGATTCACCTTTCCTGGAGGTGTTTAAGGTGTGGGTGGATGAGGTGCTGAGGGGCATGGTTTAGTGTTTGATAGGAAAGGTTGGACTCAATGATCCAGTGGGTCTCTTCCAACCTGGTGATTCTACGATTCTATGTGATCTGCTACAAACATCTATATTTTGTTTGCTGATGTGAGATCATTGGAGGATGCTCATTTTGATGCTGGTTGATCTACTTATGCTTTTGGTTGCATTGAATTCTATACGGTTAGGATCCTTCTACTTTAGCTTTGCTGTTGTCAGATCAGGAGATCAAATGAAAATATAGTGGATACTCAGATCTGCTTCCCAAACTACTGCTGTCCAAAGCAAAAGCTGGTATTCTAATAGTAAAATTATTTGTGGGTAACAAGGCAGCAAAAAGCTTTGGTTTTCTTTTGGTATCTCTAACTACTAACCAAAGTCAATCCTACCTAATTTGCAAAGATTCGCATTGTCACGTAGTCCCATTATAGAATATTCCAAATTTACCATAAAGGAACAAGATAGCATCTTAAATCTATCAGGATACAAAGGTGTTCTCAGAACAACTTTGTCGTCATCCAAGTCCTCATAACTTGTAAATAACCTTGCTCATCATAGTTAGTTATTAGCTATAACACTGGAGATTATGTTATTGTAATGTATTCTGGTCTTTGTTTCTTTTCCTCTTCCTTTTTATTATTTTTCTTTAATTGTTCAAATACATTGAATGCAAAACAAACTAGAAAGTTACTTAGCATATGTTCTTCCAAGCACTTAATATTGCCAGGAACCATCTAATTTCTAGCCAAATTATTTGCACAGTTTGCTGAGCTGGAAAAAAGTACATGTAGCTGACACAAAATAAAGCAGCTCCCGTGTGCAGCTCTTCTTTGGGGATTCTCACTTGAAAACTCTGAGCTAATAGAACTACCATATGTGTTGGCTACCAAAATGCATCTTGTTACTTGTAGCTATGGTTATTGCCTATGGAAACTTATTCTTCTGCCTTATGCTAAAACATAGCACTTCTTTCTGTAAACATGTAAGGAGAACTGGAAATTTCCTTAATAAGATACGTAATTATAGACGTGGGCTGTATTTTAAAATTATGTGCTCTAAGTTCATGTATCCTGTCTTTTTAAAAAATGTAATGATAAACGTACTGCTTTGCAGTTGAAACACTCCCTGCAACAAGGGCAATATGCTGTGAAGTCTTTTTGTTCAATTCTTATGGTGCTTTCCGATATGCATGAATATTTTATAGATGTTATCAGGAAGACTTGCTTCTAGAGAAAATTGTTTGGATGATGCAATCCATAATGATACAGATAACTTGTCAAATTCTTACTACTAGAGTTCAATATACAATATATGATGCTTCTGGAATCTGATAATCATAGAATCATAGAATCACCAGGTTGGAAGAGACCCACTTGGTCATCGAGTTCAACCATTCCCACCAATCTCTAAACCATGCCCCTCAGGACCTCATCCACCTGCACCTTAAACACCTCCTGGGAAGGCGAGTCAACCACCTCCCTGGGCAGCCTCTTCCAGTGTGTGATTAGGCAGACAAATGCATAGGTCATTCAAAATGTGCTGCTTTTGAGGACCATAAAAAAAGCATAGCATTTTCCTCCTGAACGCTTAACCAACAGGAAATCTGTAACGGAGAGGAAAACCGGAAGTCTTCACTCTTCTAGTCATGGTGCTCCAGGGAGCATCTGGTAGTTACCGTGCACCTTGTATTGCCTTTTATCGATTCAAGTTATTTTTAAGATTCCACTAAGTCAAAATGGCGATCATTCAGTATTTATTTTTAATTCATATAAACAACAAGCAGAAAAGAACATAAATAATGCCATATTGAATCAGATCATTTGTCCATCATTTCTGTTATTTTCTCCCTGGCAGCGGACACTTAATACAAATTTGATGATAGAAATAGAGTTTGCTTAACCTGCTCACTTCTCTGGAATGAGTTTTTTGTTTATGACAATCAGCACTTGTAAGCATTTCCTGAACTGTGGGTCTCATCTGGACTACCATGCTATGTAGCCTTTGACAGATCTGTTCTCCATGAGGATTTTTTAATGCCTTTTGGAATCTTTTGGATTTTTGACCTCCACAACATCCTGTGATAATTTGTTCCACAATTTCATTTTGCATGGGATATAATTATGTGTGAAAAATTGCTTCCTTTGTTTTAAATTTTCTGCCTAGTAAATAAATTGGGCACTCCCTGATAAGTATACTAAGAATAACAGTTAATAGCGTTTCTGTATTAAGGTTTTTCATATATTTCATGATTTTATATACTTCTAGCACATCTATTTTTTTAAAAATCTCTGTGCATACTGAAGAGATTATGTTAACTCTTAATAAAAATGACTTCCTATCTCTGTTCAAAGATGTGCAAGGATATGGTTGGACTCGATGATCCGGTGGGTTTTTTCCAACCTGGTGTTTCTATGATTCTATGATATATAAAGAGCAAATGGTGAAGATAACGATATTCTGTATTATAAGTCACACTAAAATGACTGTGACTTCATTCGTTTTCCAAATTAGTGGTACTTCTGTCCAGGCGGTCTTTCTGACTATTGGGCTATTTTAAAGCGTGTCTTTGCTTATACATATACTTCTCTCAACATAATCCTAACCAGGCAACATCCATGGCTAATGCATGACTTTAACTCAGAGATTCTAGTTAAATTTCACTTTAGAATTACACTTTCACCTGTATTCTTCTCTCTTCAGTCTAAAATTGGTGTACTAGTTTTTTCTAATGTAGAAATTTTAAAGTGCCATTTAATTGCTAGGCATTCTAGGTATTGTTTAACCCAGTCACTAGTCAGCTACACTATTCCTTTGTGATCTGCTTAGATATTGAGTTAATAGTGCAAGTATCTGATTAACAGAGTTCATCCCTACAGAAACTGAGATTTCTGCATCCAGCCACTTTGTGTCACACAGCAAAGACACCAAGTCACCACAGGCAGCTGCTTTTAGCACTAGTGTCAGTCAGAGGCACTTGGAGAAGGAGTTATAGGAACCAAAACTTCTATTAAAAGTGCTCTGTACAGAGAAGTAACTCAAGTCCCAGAAATACCAGGTTTTCTTGTGTTTCCAAACATGGCGCTTTCATTCATAACCAAAATAATCATAACTGCAACAAACCCTATTTTTATCTCATAAATGCTTTTACCCTGTTTTGATTAAACGTATTTTATGATAACATTCAGAGATCCTTTTCTATTTCTCAGGTGCATACGAGTTACATTCTGTTAAAGAAAGTTAGTGGAGCTGCAGGCAGTCACTGTCTTGGTGATATTAAAATGCACTGACACCTCGTCAGTGCAAACCTCTCTGGGCTTTGGTTTTTGTTATATTCTCAGGGCAGGTTTTGGTGATCTTTTGGTGATTCTTGGTTATGTTCCAACAAGTTGGGGCCATGTTTTAAGTACCCTGAATGCTGGACTTCGTTCAAACTTTAGAATAATTTATAGTTTTATATAGAGAGTATAACATGTAAAAAAAATTTAATATTTATATAAAACTTACTTTGATTCAGCCAGAATTTGATGGATTTCTATGAATTTTATTTCTAGTTTTATATGCTGTTTGAATAGATCTATAAAACTAGAATATGAAGCTGATGAATGCATGTGCTTATAGAGAAAAAAAGTTTAACTAAAAGTACTAGCTGATTTTGCCTATTTCTGTGAAGCAAAGAGTGAAATGAGTAGTTTTCTTCCATTCTACATTACAAAATTAAAAAGGTTCAGGGGTTCATTGCAATGTAACCATTTCCTGGCAAACTGAAATGTTGTTCTAGTAGGAACACAATGTGATAGAATCATAGAATCATACTTACATTGTTCTATGCCTAACAGATATCAGAAACTTATCTTACATTGTTCTGGGGCAAACGTGTATTGCACACCTTCCCTGTCAGTATGAATCTCTCCATGATCTTCCTACTTTATCTAGAATTAATGTAGCACACATGCTAGAAAACATCTGAGATCTATTTTGGAGCAGAACATTTAGTTCTCTCACACACAACATGTGTTAAAACATTTCTCAGAGAGACGTCACATAGACCAACACAAGACAATTTGACTGAGGGAGGGTGTGCAATTGCAGAAGACCACAATATCATCACCTACGGGTATGTTGCTGGGTAATTTCTCACTGCAGTTTTTCATCTCAGTCTGAAAACAGCTCCTGAAATAAAAATAGACCCCAGAATTCTGAAATGTAGTCTATGTAAAACTCAATGATGTGAACAGGCACAAAAACCTGTGGAACTGGAGCCAGTAAACACTTGAGGGTGTTGCTAGTAGAGAGAGAAGACATCAGCGGGTCCAAAGGATGCATAAAGAATCATGAAGACATTATAGGCATAAATGATAATTTAACTGTTGTCTGTCAGTTTAAGTCAGTTTGCAAGATCAGGGTTTGACTTAGCATGGTTTAATTCAGAATTTAAATCAATGGAAATTTCTCCAAGAATTTTTTTAATGCAAACCTTATTTCTCAGTTTGCTTTGTAAGTTTCTTGTGAAAAATTGTTTTCTCAGAGGTAGATGTGATATTTACATAGCAGTTTTGTAAATGAATTTTGATCAGTGGCTTTTGCGAGAATGATTACGGTGTGTGATACTGACAGCTGCTCCAGTTTAAAGTGAAAGGATGACAGGTCTGTTTCTTTGAAAGTATCTTATATACTTCGATTTCAAAGCTTTGGGATTGTAATTAGTAAATGCTTTCAAGAAATGTTCTGTAATATTTATTTAAAGTCAATCTTTGGAATACAAACTGAAAAAAAAAGATATAAACACAATTGAAATGAACTACTATGGTATTTTAAAATAAACATTTCCTTGCAAGAGGACATGAACTTCTAGAAGACTAAAATTTAATGGCATTTAGTCTTACTAGGACAAATTTTGAAAGAGGTTTATAGATGTACACAGGAGTACCTATTGACTTAAATATTTGTATGGAGTTCCATCAGGCTGAAAATTTCATAATTAATATTTTTTTCCCTGTCAGTGGAGATGACTTTATCTTGTTATTCACATATTCACACCCAAACTGTACATTAGATGGCTTTGCCTCAACTGGGCCCTCAATAACTTCCAGAAGATTTATTGACAGATCATTAAAATATATTGTAATTATTGAAGTCATTACCTGGCCTGCTGTTTTATGTGAACAGAGATACTACTTGGGTAAAAATTAATACTTGTTCAGGTAAGCCCAGCAATGAAAGAAATTTTCTCTTCTCTAGAACATAGGTTACAAAATCATGTCTGCTGAAATTATCTTTCACATTCAGTCCTAATATTCCAGAAAGTAGAGGTGGCTGGTACTTCAGTTTTATGCCAGTATGTGTCTCAGGAATGCCAGCGCTAAATTAATGATACTTATGAAAAGACTACCTACTTATGATAAAGTTACTTAAACTTAACTCTCACATGTATTCTTTTAAATTCAGAATCTGATTTTCTTAAATGCATTATTTATTCCAAAAGGAAGAATACTTCTCTCTCCTTCCACGGCCACACAATGACTTCTGCACTGACAAATGGTATGAGATGCCTGTATGAGGACAAGTATATTGAACCATTTCATTTGTATTAGTGAAAATAATCAAAGAATTAAGGTTGGAATAGACCTTAAGGCCCATCCAGTTCCAACCCCCCTGCCATGGGCAGGGACACCTCCCACTGGATCAGGCTGCCCAAGGCCCCATCCAACCTGGCCTTGAACACCTCCAGGGATGGGGCAGCCACAGCTTCCCTGGGCAACCTGGGCCAGAGCCTCACTACTCTCATAGTGAAGAAATTCCTCCTTATGTCTAGTCTAAATCTGTCCCTCTCCAGTTTATACCCATTGCCCCTTGTCCTATCACTACATGCCTTTGTAGAAAGTCCCTCCCCAGCTTTCTTGTAGCCCCCTTCAGGTACTGGAAAGAATGAAAATATTTTCCTTTACTTTAGAGAGGCATCTTATCTGAGAACAGAATCACTCAAAACATGTTTACTTTTTGACTTACGTATTTTATTCCCATGTCTTCATCTATACCCTTAGCATAAAGCCCTGGAAAATAATTAAGCTGCTATCTTTCAAACACTTACCAAAAGGAAGCCTTCAACTCACAGCGTGCACACAGTAGCCAAAGCCTTACTGCCTTCTCCAGACTCGGTGGAGTGTAGCTGTTACTGTTTCCTAATCAGAGAGCTGTTTGGGGAGAAGAGCTATGGAAAACTAACAGGGAACTCATCTCGACTCCTAGGCAATCTGCCCTACTGTTACTACCTAGTCACTTCAGTTGATATATTTCATCCCTAGACATATTAAAGCAGTTGGAAAAACTCCAGTAGACTCCAACGGACTTATATCAGGCAGCTGTAAGATTGCTGGAGAACTGGAAATTGAAACTGGAAATTGATGGGCTCTTTTTTTAAGCAGGAATTCTTTTGAAATCAATGTAAAATGATACGGGTGGATCTTAGCAGATATTCATCTTAGTGGGATATGCATGGTTTCTGCTAGGTACTAGCACTGCTGAATATTAAAGAATGGACTTAATGTTTATTTGCATATATCCTTCTAACTGAGTGGTGGAGATGTAAGCTTTGCAGTGTAGAAGGGCGAGGGAGCTGGTACAGCCAGCGTATGTGTATGTGAATAGGTAGCGATATACTCACTGAGCCATCCAGGCACTGGAGTGGTTATTTTCTTAAATTACCTTCAGTATTGTATTTCCACTAAAAGATTTTCCTTTGTATTGACAGATTGCCTGATGCAGACAATTGCAAATGTAATTTTCATTACGTTGTGAAAAGAAAATGTAAAATTTTACTATCTCAACAGACCCTTAGCATTCTGTGTTCCCTAAATAGGTTAGCATCCAAACTCCTCACCTCTCTGTGTCTGAAGCCATTAATTAGTGCAGACTTCCCTGCGGCCTGTTGGGAATAGCTCACAACACATAAATTGTAAGTTAGAAACAATTACCCACTCTCCTCTTTCCCCAGGGTGTTCTGAGCCTTTGCATTTAAACACATGAACTGCCTTGTTGAACTCAGCGAGACCACATGTAAAAACTTCAGCATTGAGCCATTTGTAATAAGTTTAGTCTTCAGGGTTTTCTCATTGATTTACTTTTGTTTATAAGGTGCTGTAAGTCGGGTGGTATAAAAAACACTTCTGATGAAATATTAAAAGATGAAATTGTGGTTTTGGACTACTACTGGCTGGAAATTTTCAGACTCAGAAATAGATACACTGAAGTCAGAGTCAATCCAAAAAGCAATCCCATAAGCATTCTTGTTTCCCGGCCAAGCATTGTAGAGTTTCTATACTGATGCTTTGTGTTCAGGTTTAGATTTTCCCCAATGGGCAATAACTTCTAACAAGAGAGATTTTTTTTTTTTCATTTCTATCTTTTATAGACTCTCTGGCTCACTCAGGAATGCCATGAAGATGTTTTGCTGGATAGAAAGTTAAATCATGAACCAGCACTGACTGTTTCAAATAGTTTTGTCTGTAGTGGCCTGCCATGTATACTGTGTAACACAAAGAGTTAATAAAATTTCACATTATGTGTCCTGACTATAAGGAAACAGTGTTGACATCCATGCATGCTTATTTCTATAAGGAAGTGCTTCAGTTATCACCTTTGTCTCCTAATAATTTCCTTTTCTTTTTGCCAAGAAGCATGTTATTTTCAAATGAATCGCTATTTTTTTCAACATTATTATTTTTATTTAGATAAATTTTGAGGCCCTCAATATTCTGGAAGGAAATCTTGGCAAGAAACAACACAGATCTTAAATTATTTGTGTGAGCCCTTTTTTACACTCCTTTAAAAAGACCAAGGAATCATTTCGAAGGAGTTCAAAGAGAGGGGGTAGAACATTTGGTGCAGATGTAACTTCATGGCATGTGATTTGAAATGAATGGTAATGCAAAATGTACATTTTGACTATCAAATATCAATAACTATATTTCCCATTGGTTTAAGGGTGGTTTTTCTCCTTGCTTTATTGCATGGCGCATATTGATTGAATTTCAGCACCTGGATTGATTCTGGGGTTTGGATTTAGGGTTATTTTTATGTGACCTTAAATCTACATTGAGTGTTAAGTGTTCATTATATGTTTCACTACAGCTCTCATTCAGCTGCTGTGATTTCAATAGGCTATGCAGTACTTATAAATTATAATAACACAGAGCTCTCTGAACAGAGTTCCAGTGCAGTTGGATCTCATATATATTTCTTTCTTGGGTAGATTATTTAATAAAAGCTGCCCTGATGTTTCAGTTTTGAGGCGTTTAAAAAGATTAGTCTTCTGTTGATCTGCCTGTTTCCACCAACTTCATGAACTCTGTCAAATGTGGTTAACTTTAGTTACCTTGTGATCAGAAGTTTGTGGGCAGGACTGACACTGTACCATGCAAGAGTGTGGGTTTTTTAAATTTTCTGTAAGTATCTAGACAAAAAAATAACGAACCAGTACTGAACCTTATCTTGTATTTCTATGTCTCTTCCTCTCTCCTCAGCTTTTGGCAATCGACAGCTTAGGGATTTCCTGAGCTAGAGGTAGCATCTGGACCATCATATTTTAATAGCCACTGGTGGACCCTTTCTCCATGAATTTGTCTAATCTCTTCTTTAACTCCATTTATGCTTTTGGCCTTAACAACATCCTGTGACAACGATTTCCAAAATGTAATTATGTGTTGTATGAAAAAGTACTTCCTTTTGTTGGTTCTTAAATACTTGCTATGGGCAAAGTGCATTCTCTGCTGAGTGATAACACTGATTTCTTCACTGCACTGGGAAGCAATCACACCCTGGGCAATAGGTGTTCCGAGCAGTAGGCCAATGTGGTTATATGTGAACATCGGTGAGGGGAGTGATAGGAGACAAGAGAAGTGTGTGCTAGCCCCTAGTTTATTTGGCTTTGTTCAGTTGTGAGACCATATGCAAGAAGATTATATCCTTACACAGGAATTATGCTACTGGGTGGTTTATTGATGATGTTTACCAAACTGGACAAGTGTTTATTGTAGGCTCTTCCTTTACTTTGCAAATGAACTGAAATATAAACTCTAATTTACCATACATGGTTAGATGCAAGTTTCCATTGGCCTTTTTCACAACGTACAGTTAATATATTATGCACTAAACACTTGCATTTGCAAAGGAGAAATATTGTTGTCTGACCCTCATGATGAACTTTACGTTACAGACTTCAGGGTCATCTTTTTTCTGGCCAAAACCTCAAAACTAGCAGCTGTGTTGTGTGATGCTGTTACCAAATTATGCCCCTCAGCATCAGGACCAATACTTGTGTTACTAAAGATGTTACATTTGGTAACAAAATCCTTACCAGGCATGCTGATTTAATTTGAATTACTAATTGCTTAGAACTTACTCATTTTACTTATGCAGTGAAATAAAGACATAGGGAACTGTGCCACAGTATCAACAAAGAAATCAATGCCTGGAAGGCAGGAAAAATTTTGACCTGCTAGATCCTCTAATTCATGTTAACGATGTCCCAAAAGATTAGGACAGACAGAGAAGTTTGGGGTTTTTTTTCTGGACTGCAGTGAGTTAATTCAGAATTATATAAAGTTGTTTGTTGTTTGAGCATACATTTGGAGAGCAATTCCGCACAGTTTTACGAGGAAGGTTCAAGAACTAACACGATTATAGAAGTAGATGAAGGTCACACTTTTTGCCTGGGTTTTGAAGACTAGAATGAAGTTGTTACAGGGACATAACTGGCTGAAGAACAATGTGATATCCTCTTTCACTTTTCTTTAGAGCGAGTATTTATTTAAAAAGGAGAAATGCTATAGGAAGTAGAAACCTGCCGACCTTAGCTTTCTGAATTTCATTCAGCGATTTCTTCACTTATTCCTCAGTAATTTAAGAATAAGTTATCAAACTATTAAAAATCCTCATGCAATTAAGTTGTGACCTTATCTGTGCAGGAACAGCTGAGATTGCTTTGATTAACTGTCTTGGGTACCAGTCGCTGCCTCAGCCACAGCAATGATGAAAGTGTGAATCAGCTACCAACATTTTACAGTCTAAGTTAAGTTCCCTGTCTTTATGGCTGGACTACAGTGAGAACCTGAGTGGGTTACCTATAGCTGCAAATGTAGGCTTAATCAAAGTATATTGTGCGTTATACAAATTTTTAATCTTAAAATACCAACATACCTGGAGCACTGGTCATGCTTGCTAGGACTAGATGAAAATAGTTATCAGATCAGAAATGTTGCAAGATGGGGCGGGGGGGGGAATAAAACTGGTTTAGACTCTGGTTCTTTTATGTAAGTGGTCAAATTTTACTTTCATAGAATCATTTGGTTGGAAAAGACCTTTCAGATCATTTAGTCCAAATTTGGACTGCTACAATTGTAGAAAGACAAAGGAGTTAGAACTATGTTATAAATAGTCTCAAATTTTACTTCTTTTTTGTATGTCCTTCACAATCAGAGCATTGAGTTTGCACACAATGTTCACGGCATATACCTTGTTTTTTCAACTAGTGTTAATAGACATTTATTTCCTTGTCTGCAAAATAACCTAGATGATAAAGAACTATTACAATTCATATTGTCCCATTAAAATAAATACTATAAACAATTTAACTTATTATTCTGTGAGAATAGAAGCTGGACTCCCCTGGAATCTTGGTATATTTCTGATTGCACATCTAAAGACCAAAATGTATCAGATATCCCTTAAAATATTAGGGAGAGGTATATACAACTGATAGTTTTAAAGTATTTAGCTTTTAAATACAAATCAAGACATCCCTGTATTAGGAGGAGAACAGAGGTTGAACAACATGGAGGATTCATTGGAAAATATTTGCATGCGTTCAGGACGGGCTTAAAACTTTTAGCCATATGGACAACATATGTATGCATTAGAGGAAAACAATATGTAATTTCCACTGTCCAGGCACACAACATTGATTTTGTAAATGCATTTTTAGGCCAAGAATTGTAAGACATAATTCCTTATACCAATGAAACCTGAAGTTATTTATTTATTGATCACAG
>WAAB01012887.1:21399-56922 GCA_013389865.1 Piaya cayana | reverse complement strand
GGAGAATGTGCTTCAGTTCCAAATTTCATTCTGCTCCTCAATAAACAGTTTCCTTTAAAAGTGTAAATTCGATGCTTTTCTCAAGACCTCATGAAATATTTATTTATTGTTTAGAACTATTCACTGAGTAGTAAAGGTCTGAATTTGGGAAAACACAAAAGTTCTTGTAAAACCAATCTGAGCTTGCTAACTGAATATTAAAATGCAGGATGGGCGAATTATTAACTAATTAATGCATAATAAAAGCCATATACTTCTAGAAGTAATTAGACTATTGTTTTGATTCAAGGGATTTTGACTTAATAACCTCAATAACTGCTCACTTTCCCAACCAGATAAAAATTAACCTGCAGGGAATGTAGCATTCAGATAAAGTCAATAATATTAATATGAAGAAATTCATTTTTTGATTTTTTTTTAAATAAATCACTGAATTTTAGCTTTTATGTGCCTGGGAAATCTTCAGTTATTTGATTAGCACTAAATAAGCTCACTATATCACTTAGAACAGAAAGATGGTATTAAAAACCTTTGGCAGTGACAAGCATCAAACATTGAAGACATCTGCTTTTTATATTAAGGCAAACCTTTGTTTAAATGTTTAAGTGGGTGGTTTCTGAGGTAGAGATGAGGGGTGAAGTATCAGCCCACCAAGTGCACTTCCTCTGCCCTTGTGGGCTAGCCAGAGCTCACACTTAGCCCCAGTTCGCACCTTGCACCCACACATCCATTGGACTCAAGATGGACAAGGTCAGAACAAGCATCTGTTTGTAGTATGGGTGTATGGGACATGCTAGGCCTCCTCCAACACCATTTGTGTGCCAGTATCAGGTGTTGGATTGGGAATCTGGCTTCAATGCCTTTCCTCCAAGGATCAAGCATCATCTGCTAAGCAGCAGTGAGAATTTCTAGGGAGTCAAATCTTGCATTGCCCCAAACCACCTATCAAACATTATTGCCAGGCTCCCCTTTTGAGCCCTTCTGCTATGAAAGCTGAAAGATGTGTACCACCATTTCTCAAAAACGTACACACAAATAGTACCTCCATTTCTGCTGCCACCATCCTAGTGACTGAAGAGTCCCTCATGTGAAGGTCTCAGAGCCTGCAGGGCAGGTCATGAACCCCATGGCTTAGTACTCCACTAAGCTGGGGCATGTGATGCTACTTCCTAGCAGAGAATAGGGTCGATATCATGTGAGGTGGTGTAATGGCATTTAATACACTGGTCTAAAATGGTTTTACCAAGATATGTCCTGCTTTGAGAGGGATAAATCTAGAAGAAATAAAAAAACTAGGTACAGGAGCAGAGAATGCTATTCAGAACCCCGAAAGCGATTAGTAGGAGGTCCGCATAGTGTCTGGGGACTTCGACCAATTCCGCCTTCAGTAATTAGTAACGTGTGTCAGGGGATCACATAAGCTAAAAACTGTCCAAGCTACGGCCCTGTCTACTCTGAACTTTCATCAGCAGAGGTAAAAGAGCTGAAACTAATCTAAAGTTGTGTTTCTTTTAAAAACTCTCAACAGTAGCTTTTTAATTTCTGTGTCAGTGCTAGAAATGTAAGTCGCTCAGGTGCAGAGTATTCAATAACATTCATCTACTTAGAAGTGAACACAGATGAGATGGAGTTCAGATCAAGAATGACATAACTACTTTTATGTATTTACATTTCAGTAGCTGCGAGATTTTGAAGGGCCTAAGCACCCTTTATAGTAGACCTAGAGTGGGTTCAGTTGTCTAAACCTGTGGGTCTAGTGGAATTTGAAACTCTCTAGGCCAGCTAAGAGTCTTGCACAGACATATCTGTGGACGTACAATATAGGATAAAAGGTTCACTCATTTCCCTGGATATAGGCATCTGCTCACTGTGTAGATCTGTAATTCTCTTGTATATCCATAATTAACCCTTGTAGATACATAATTCCCAGTGAACACTAGGAATAAGTCTCACTAGTTATAAAAATCTTCATCACAGCTTTCATTGTAGTCTGGATGAGTCTGAAAAGCCATTTTTAAGATAAGTGGGTTTTTGACCAGAAAGCCAATATCACAGAATCACAGAATCACAGAATCACCGAGTTGGAAGAGACCCATCGGATCATCGAGTCCAGCCATTCCCACCAAACCTCTGTATGAAGATGACCCAGCACTGTCACAGGTTACCCAGGGAAGTTGTGGAGTCTCCATCCTTGGAGATAATCAAAAGAAATCTGGATATGGTATTGTGCAACTGTCTCTGGGTAGCCCTGCTTTAGCAGGGGAGTTGGACCAGATGATCTCCAAAGGTCCCTTCCAACCTCAACTATATGTTTATTCTTTGATGCTGTGCTCATCTTGAACTGGTCACTTGTAGAACAAGAGGACTTCTTTTTCTAAGATTGTTAGCCTGGATATAAAAGCCATTTTGTGATGTTCTTTATTTTCAGAGCAGCAGCTTGCGTGGGTACTGGAAAAGTGATGGGCTGTAAGGAAACAAAACCAGAAAGAATAAATGAGAGTTAACTGGCAAGGCAATGATTTTTTTTTAAATCTCTGTTAGGGCTGTGAACAGTTGCTGCATGCTGGCATTGGGGCAAGAACTGTACAACTATGACCATGCCACAAACCCCCTGCTTCATCCCTACCCTGCAGGCGTAGTTTATGTTCTGAAGTATCTGCATGGTAAATCCTAAGCCTATAAAAATAATAGAGCTAGATATTCTGCTTGAATACTTAAAAGATCTTGGTCTCATAGCTATTCGTATGGAAAACCAAGATATTCTTAGACATGAAGATAGCTAAGTTAACACACAGCCTTTGCAGAAATGAAGCACTGTGGTTTTAATCTCACTGTAACTTGTGAGATAAAGATATAAAGCATGCCTTGACTAGCTATACCAGAGACCTGTGCCTTGTCTCCACGAGGATTCTGTGACACCTCCTTTGAAGTGCCACTCAGTCATGAACTCCTTTTACTCTTGCAGTGAAAGTTTACTTGTCACTCAGAAAAAGTAGCACAATTCCCTTCTATTTGCTTTTCCTTCATTCTGAGTTGCATTTTGCACTCTCTTTTCATTATCTAACATCCTTCTTTTAAAAAAATCAATTTCTGAAACTTTATCAGTGATAAATGTGTTTGGACACTGCCAACTTGTGCCTCCTTTGAATGTTGTCAGGGACCTTGATGGAAGAGCTTTGAGAGTGCAGGCTCTGAAGACCATCCCCCAAGACCAAAAGATCATCCAAACTGTCTAGGGAACCAGATTCTGGGTTCAACTGCATGCATGTAATTTCTAGGCCTTCTGTGGAATTAGTCCTTCATTAAGCAGAGGAGAAAGGACAGTGTTAAGCTCTGAAATATTAATTTAATCATAGCAGATTTACATGTGAAAGCCCACTTGTGCAGCAGGATGATGATCCTACATTGTTTGAAGTGGTCCTGACACTAAGTACTTTTCTCTCTCCCATGGGCTCTCTTCGGTGCAATGTGATTTCATGCTTTGCATAATACCAAGGTGATAGCTTGCCTTTGATGTCCCTTTGGTTTGGAGGATACACTTTGTTTCCAACATCAGAAATAAGTTAGTAAAATATTATATTTTCTTTAAAAGTCAGTGAGTTTTTCTTCTCTCAGGTTGACATAACCTGCTAGATTTAACAACTGATAGACTTGAAAAATGCTGAACACTCATTACAGCTGCAGATCAACATTAAAAACAAGGGGTTATTTTTAGCAGCAAGGCACCCTTGTCTTTATTCATATGTCGCTTCACTGGAATATTAAATGGTAATTCACAATTCATGCATTTTGACATCTTGCTACTTTTATCTTCATTTTCTTGTTAAAGAAAATGTCTTAAAAACTTCAACATTATTACTATGCTGGGTGTTCTTGCAAGTCACCCCTGTTCTTAAATGGATTGGTCAGTTTGACTAAAGTGTCACTGGCAGAACATTATTTGCTCATTCTCCATTCCTCCAGTACCCCAAATGCTTGTTGACTGGAGTCGGGTTTTTGAATATGAAAAGCTCAGATTCCTGCATGTAAACCAGACTCTTTGAGAAAGAACCCAAAATGTGCTGCATATCTCAAAATGCAGGGGTGACAAGCAGTAACAAAATCCCATAGAAGTCACATATATGGCAATAATTTGTGCTGCTACATTTTAAAACACTATGCAAACTCATCTAAATGCTATTTTTACATCAGAAGAAGAGCTGTTTGTTAACAAAATATGACTATCAGGTTAAATTCTGACCTTGGATAGGTATTTGTAAAATAATGTTTAGCTGAGTTTAAAGAGATTCTCTTTAAGCTGAGGGCATCACTGCACTGTTCAGCCAAATTAATGCATTGTGAGATTTTTCAGAAAAAGGAAAAACACAAGATGGGTTCAGTTTTCTTTGTTTTCCCAATCTAGACATTGAGTCAATGTAAACCTTACCTTGCTCTTTAAATATTCAGTTCCTCAGAACTCTACCCTGTGTCAGACAATGATGCTGGGCAATTAATCAAGATTTTTGTGGGTTTTTTTTCTGGATTCCACATACATAAACCAATGAAAGCTGTTATTAAACCTCTTTATAATGTAGGAATAAAGTACTTAGAAGGACATTTAAATGGGATGATTTGAAAGCCTATTTTGGGGCTAGACCTTAACAGTAGACATCAAGCATTTCTTTGCACAGAGTCATGGCATAAACAAGCCTGCAAGCACGGGTGACATGCCAGCAGTAGCTTTTGACTATCTAGTCTTAGTCTGCAGGTTAATCTGGAGCCCAACCAATGCCTTGGGAAGAGAGGGAGATTTATGTTCTCCAAGCACAGCTTTGCATGAGGACTCTGTGGAGGAGTCCTCATCTGGTCCAGGAGCTATGACCATCAAAAAGTTTAGAAGGAGAGAGATGAAAATAACTGTACTAAGGTCTCAACTTGATAGGGAGCAGGCTTTGCTGTCCAGGATTTTCTGTCCATTTAGCTGTCCTGCTGTAGCTAAATGCAGCATGTAACACAAACCTTTGAATCACTACTTTAGCACACATTATCCCATCTGCATATTTGCCAGAGGGGAAGCACAGGAATATATGAGAGTTTTACAAAGAGATGCCACTACCGACAAGCGGATACTATGAATATTTTATTTGCATGACCATAATTTACAAGCATCAAAAATTGCACCTGTGGCTCCAAAATAAAGAGATTTTATTTTAAAAAAACCCATGAGATTTTTAGGTAGTGTGTGCTATTTGTTTTAATTACTTTTAAGCTTAAACTTTATTTGTGTCTTTAAGTTTTTTTTTCCCCAAACTTTCCATTGAAAGTACAACTTGACACCATGTAGTCTCTGTATTTCATCAGCTGGGTTCTTCTGAGAGACATTAAATTACAAGGTACATGACAGACTTAAGAGTCATCATGGACTAATGACTTTTTTCTTTTCTGAACTGAAAACAGTACAGTGGGAAAGAAAATGCGTGTTTCTTCATGATTTAGCTGGGTAGGCAAAGCAGATTTTTAAAAGAAAAATAGCAAGAAATGAGTAGAAAATCCATTGTGTATCTTCCTATCTTGCAATTTGAAAGAGAGATTCTGCATGTCCAATGACTGCTGGTAAGAGGAATCTTTTATATATCTTTTCGCTGTGCATCCACACTTTGAACTGACCTTGTGTCCACCTCCTTCCCCACATAACCCGACTGTCTGTGGCTCAGATGTGCCACTGTCAGCTTACCGGCATTTCTGTGGTGGTGGCCAAGCAATCCAAGTCACGCAAAGAGGTTGGAGGAAAGGCACAGATCTGCAGGGATGGCATCTGAAGAGTTCATTATTTTCCACAAATGACAGCAAAGAAAGAAACCCAGCTCGGCATCAGGAAGAGCATTTAGTTCTGAGTGCAATAGTTCTGTCACTCATGGAGCTACTTTTAGCTTTAGGGCTCAGTGCTGTGCCAATAAAACTAATGGGAATTTTGTCACTGCCAGAAAAAAAGAGTGGGATTTGGCCTTTCAGAGCAACACACTTAATTCTAGTGTGCAGCCCAGCTTCAATTTTTAATGAGAAAATGGGAATAAACAGAACAAAAAGTGTTCCACAAGTCTCGGATCCTCAATAAATGCAGCATAATGGTAGAGTTAAAATTAATGCAATTTTTTACAGTCTGGATAAGTGAGTGAGACTGTGTGAGAAGCATTTGCTACATCATGCACTACAGCTGAACTTATTTCTTCTTTATGGTGCTTTGGACTAAACTGGATACTCGTGTACTGATAAAGCCCCCTTACTCCAATGCAAAGATGAAAAGATGCATGGGACCTGATGTGATTTATCCCAGAATTCTGAAGGAGCAAGCGGGTGTTATGACAGGACCCATCTTAGTCATGTACCAAGGGGCTTGGGAGTGTGAGGAAGTCCCTGCTGACTGAAAATTAGCCAGTGTTATTCTGTCCTGCTAAAAGGGTATCAGATAAGGCCCGTTAGTCTAACCTCAGCTCCTGGGAAAATTATGGAGAAGATTATGCTGGGAACTCTTGGAGAGCATTTAAATGCAATTATTAGGCACAGTCAACATGGGTTCACAAAAGGCAAGTCCTGTTTAACTGGTTTGATATCCTTCTGTGATAAGGTGGAAGGAAGGAGGTGGATGTAGTTTTTCTGTATTTTTGTAAGGCTTTTGACACTGTCCCACACAGCATCCTTACGGACAAGTTGTCCAGCTGTGGTATGAGCAGGTTCACTGTGCTTTGGGTAAAGAAATGGCTGATGGGCAGAGATCAAAGGGTTGTAGTGAATGGGTGAACTGTGTTCCCTCACTGGAGCTTAAGAAACATGCTGGACTGGCATTTGTCAGAAGGAGCTTGAGAGTAACTGCACCTCCTGTGGACAGAGACTTGTGTTTGATGCTCTCAAGAGCTTGGACAGCTCTGTTTGTAGCAATGTGCTAAGACAGTGCTGTTGTCAGCTACCTGAGCTGCTTCAAGATTTTTTATCCTCAGCATATGGCCTCTAGGACTGAGGAGGTTGGGAAGGACTGAAAGATCCTAATAATTTGAGTGAGGGTGTCAGGAAGTGGGGACAGGACCTATGTAAAGATTAAACCAAGTGAAACTGGCTTTCTTTGAAACTGCTAAATAGTGCAAGTGCGCTTTCCAAACCACTGCTGGTTCTCTGTTCCAGTAAATCTGTATTAAATGTTTCCATTCCCACTGGTCTAATCTCTGAGAAAAATCAGTGTTTTTCAAGGAACACTGAAATTTCCTGAGAATCTAAGCCAACACAAAGACAACTTTGAGAGAATTAGGAATCATAGAATGACATTATAGTTTGTGTGATAGTCAATGCCAGTTCCTCAGGAATAAGAGAAGTATTTAGGGTAAGACAAGCTGGAAGAAATAGAATTTATTGCAAGAACAAAACAAGATTGATATAAATCCCTTCCTGTTTTGCAACAGACTCACATGTTGTCTCTGAACCCATTATTTTAATTGTAAAATATGTTGCTGCTACCACACACCTGAATCCAAAATGCAAGGCTTGTTAGTGGCAGCAACTGTACATGTACATCACAGCCTGGAGGACAGAAGATAAATGAAGTTTCTAAGGGATCGCTTTCTTCCACTTACTAAAGCTTTGCAGCTTATACTGTGGGTACAGCAACCTCCTGATCCTCTCCTGATGTGGTATATTCTGTTTATAAGTCACTGTAAATTGAGTACCCATGAGCATATATTTTAGGGATTGCAAGGAAGAGATAAACTGTGATAGCTCCTGCTGCAACCCCAGGGATCTGGCACTGCTGGCAGAAAGGTACAGTAGCCAGGGGGCTGGTTTTGTGATGTGTGCATTCTGGGGTGGGAGAGGCAGAATGAACCAGAGGAGACAGCAAAGTCAACAAGATGCCAGGGATAGGGTCCTTGATAAAAATAGTGGTGTGCTTTTCAGACTGAGATCTGGCTGAAGGGCACATAAAAGGAGGAGCAGAGTCACTCTTTGTGGTCCAGGAAGGAGGAGCTCACATATTCACTAAATCCAAGCCAGAGGCAAAGAAACACTAGACTCCATTAGCTGGTTCATCTCCTAGTGGCCACGAATTTTTGACCAACTTCTTATCTTAAAAGGGAGGATCTGCTGGTAGAAAACAATTTTTGTCGTGAATGTCAGCCCCTGTTTTCCTGAAGAACTGCCTCCCCGTGGCTCTTCCTTGGAGATGTTTCCCTTCTGCAGCCAGTAACCAACACTCGGAACTTTAAACATTCACAATTTCTGAATTTTACCATGATGATTTGCAATGATTTAACCATCATTGCAACAATAGCCTGGTTTGTGGCTCTTTGTGCTTTCCAGGTTTTCACTGCGTAATTCCCCCCTTGGATGGGACCTTGCAGTTATACTTCTCCCCAGCCCCAAACTGCAGTGGTGACCGGGCTCACAGGGGAATGTTGTGCTGGCACTGGGCCAGGCCACAGGAGCTTAAAATATTTATCATCTGGCACTTGCCAATTTTCTGTCCTTCCTGAGAGCTTCCGCTTGAGCTTGGACAGCCTCAAGGAATAATTCCACAACAGCAAATAGACAAGATTGACAGCACAGCATGAGTTCAGCTCTTCTTTCATGATCTATAAAACAAACCTGACTCACCTTGTCTCTGACAAGTATTTCACACATATCTCTGTCACATGTGTGCCGTGTATCTGCTGCACTACATGCTTCAGAAATAGCTCTGGGCAAAGACAGCAGGAAATGCTAATAGCAATAGGGTGCCCTGGAGCCTGCAGGTTTTAAAAGAAACATTGCCATACACTTTTTCAAGCACTGGAAAAGATGTTTTTTGTGCCATTATTGTATTAATGTATATGAAGACACAGCAAAAGAACAAGTGCTGAGAAAAGTGGTTATGGACAGAAGGGCAGGGGCCAGGTGCTCCTTGCAGCTTTCAGTTTGTCTCTGGTAATGGGGGGGTGCTAATGCCACGTCCCCAGTGGCTCAGAGCTGGGAAGTGCCAGGCTGACTAGCACAACCCATCCCTGGACAAGCCAAGACTTGTATTAATAACCTCTTGCTATAAGCACAACTGTTACACCAGAGTTGAATTGTGTTGTGCCTAAGGAGTATCAAACACAGGCTTTAGCTCATAGAAAAGTGCTTTTGTAATGCTCCTTATTATAACACCCTTACCCACAATGAACTTGGATTTATTTCAAAAGCTATTTCAGTATGATGTTGAGATGATCTCTGGTGTGAACAGACAAGCAGGATTATCAGCACTGAGGGCTCCTTGCTCCTCTCCCCTTGCTAAGCCCTGGAGGGGCTTCCTCATGATGGGCAGAGAGGGATCAGCAGTACCAGAAGGTGGCTCAAGTTGCTGAGATCAGAGCTGCCTCCAGCTCCTCCTTCCACTGGTCACAGAAGCACCAGATGTGACTGTGCTCCTCACTGAGTTACCTGGGCTTAGCACCTGCTTCCAGAGAGGATGAATCTGAGCCTGAGCATATAAGAAGCAGTCCATGAGACTGAACAAAATACGTGGGACAAAACCACAGCAAGTCCTGAATCTCTCATGCCGTTCTTTTTTGCAGAGTGGAGTTTTCCACCCCCTGTCCGAGGCAGGTTTGCAGGGCTTCCCAGCAAAGCCCTTGCAACAGCTGCTGAATATGTTGGAGATGGAAAATGCCCACCAATGTGACCTTGCTATAAAAACAGAGGTCTTATTTATGGTCCTCTTTGGATTGACCGTCATTCCAGGTAGGACTAAATATACAGTGTTGTTAAATAACCTCTGGCACATGCGATATTTCATCAGGCACAAGGGCAGCTGCTACCACACACCTGAATCCAAAACACAAGGCTTGTCAGTGGCAGCAGCTGTACATGTACATCACAGCCTGGAGGAGAGAAGACAAATGAAGTCTCTAAGGGATCACTTTATTTTCAGAACTGAAGGCAAGCTACTGTGCAAAAGCATGAACAACTCCCACCCCAGTGCAGCAAACACTGTGCCTCGGTCAGACCGCACATCTGTAATGTTACCAGGCTGTAAGAGGCAACCTGCTGTGTAGGCTGTTCTCATTTTCTTCTCTGTAAAATTACCACCCCACATGTGGAGACTGAAAGAAAGATTCCAGTGGTGGTGGTGGTGGGGTTGATTTCTGCAGTAGCCTCAAACTGTGCAGCAATCACCAGCTGAGTTGGGTATCTCCAAGACTTCACACATGTCTGTACACGTGTATGAATGTGTGTGCATCTGACACCAGAGCTTCCTGAGCCATTTCAGTAATATCACCTGCAGCCACAGTGCTGCAGAGTGGGGAGGGATTCTCTGCTTTAAAGGCTTATCTCTATTCTCCTGCACGGCAGAAATTTGATGTATTGGCTAGTCTCCTCTCCCTCCTTTCCTGTGTGGCAGCTGGGAATGTGTGCCTTCTGCATGGATAAGGAAAGACACAGAAATTGTCATTGGCTCATGGATGTACAAGAAAAACGTGCATTTTGCTCACTGTCAGGCTTTGTCTTACACCATTTCTGATGGGGCAGCCCATATTTCTCCCCTGTGGACATTTCCTACGGTTCATTCTTGACTGGTTTGAAGCACCTGGGAGTACTTTTCATCTGCTACTTAAACACAAACAGGTGAATATTTCAGCTTCCACAGCAAAGAGCAAACAATCAGCAGATTTCCTGAAGGGTGTCAAAATATCTCTTGTACCACACATATTAATAAAGTAATGGTTACTTAAGCATGAAATGCAGCATCAGATTATAAGGGCTAACCAGTTTAGTGCAGAAATACACAGCTTTATTTAGCAAAAGTTGTGGATGCTGTGCATGAGGGAAGGCATGTTTCTAAAATGGGTGGGAAGATCCAATTTTATGATCAAATAGTACCTGCCATGGCATGATGTTACTGCCTAGACACCACAGAAAATGAAAATCCTGTTTATTCATGTAGAAATATGTCAAAATCTGACACCATCGTTTGAAGATGCAGCTGCAATCAATAAAAGGGTGGATCCGAACCCATGGAGAATAGAAAGGAACCTGCACAGTACACAGAGGCTGGAAAAGAATATTTAGACAATATGTATAGGCAAAGGAGATGGGTAGCAAAAAGTAGAATAAGTTTTTACTCAGTTAAGGGAAATAGGAAAACTTGTACTTAAAAGTGTGCCAAAAATAAAGAACATACATGGACAACCCTCTCCAACTGTGAAGCAGATGTTGAAATTTGAGGCCTTACAATTGTTAATTCCACTGTTAGTTTAAAAGTGAAAGAGAATCCCTGGGAATCTACAAAGGTAAAACTAATATCCTTATGTTGCAATTTGTAAGACATTTGTTAATAATATTGCTAACCACTAATAAATAATTTTGAAAGTCAGAACAGAAAAAGAGAAATGCAAAACCTCAGAAATAAAAGTAACGTGGAATTTTCAAAGACAGAAGAGAGAGGTGCAGATCTGTGATTTAGTGCCCTAAACTGCACTAAAAAGCCCCACAATTTGTTTTGATCAAACCATTTGCTACACTGTAAGTACAAAAGCCGCAACACACATCATGAGAGTAATGATAAAATGCATTCAGAAATGTTACTAGAAAATATAACCTGTATCGGTACATACAGCTCCTGGGCAAAGCCATGAATGCTTAACCATTGAACTCAGTAGGGGCAGCTTTACTTTGAATATACTCCACCGAATATGCTCTGCTCTGCATCTCCATTTCATCTTGCCTTTCTGTGCTTTTAAAAGATCATATCATGATTTTTCAACCTGAGTTTGTATGTTTTTTACAGACATTAACATAACTGTGATTTTTTTGTAATTCTGGAGAATTTCTTTTTTCCAAGCTAGGGTTTTTTTTAAGTATCTCCAGCTTTGAGGAGAGGTTTTCAAGGCAAATCAACCACTTTGCAGCACAGCGACTCAGAGAGCAAACCAACTGCCACATGCAAAGAGATGGCAAACTCTTTCTCCAAACTTTGTCTCTACCTTCTGAACTTTTCAGGCAGTTCCAAAACGCCTTTCTTTTTATTAGGAAGGGTGTAATTACTATCTAAGGGCAACCTTTGTTATGACATGAAAAGAAGCACTCCAACTGCTGTGCTAAACATTAGATGTTCAGCTGAGTGATAAAACACTATAATCAAGCCCCACATGTGACTATCTCCTTCAACCAGTCTTCACATGCATAAGTGCTAAAATTCCAAATCACATAGTATTTATTAAAGCACAGCACAGGCTTGCGAAATGAATGTCTTATTTCTCACATGTTTAGAAAAAGAGAAAGCTGAATAACCACTGTTGTGCACTGTGTTCCTCCCAAACTGACATGTGCTTCCATTAAAAACAACAGTGGTGAGAATGGCACTCAAGACTGAGTGTTTCTCTGTGTGTGGTGGGTGAGTGCAAAGGTTTAAGCAATATATTTTTTTAAGCAGAAGTCCAGAAAATAATGTGCTAATATTGCACAAAGGTGCAGTGTTTACCTGGTCCTGCTGTTTGTGTAAACTCCGGGAATTTTTTGTATTTTGAGGTGAAATCAGAAATAGGATTCCTCCAACTCAGCTTTGCCCTTCTAAAAGGTAGAGGTTTAGCACAGGTAGCTACTGAGCTCTTTGGAGATACTTTTAGGTGAAGATCTCATCAATCTACCTGGGACAGTTATTTTAGGATGGATCAATAGTCCTCCAGAGCTGCTTTGACATGGCCATCACTTTTTCCTGTGACCTCCAGAAATTGCATATTTCAGTCCTGGTTTCAGAAGCTAGAGGATTGTGAGAGATGTTTGCTTTTATATGAAATAAAAGGCAGAGGGGAAGTTGATCTAAGAACAGAGTTCAAAATATGAATGCTAACGGCCAACATACTGGAAAACACATAAGAATATCCCTCATTCTTAAATTAGTTTCCATAGTAGTTTTTTTTATAAATTCCACTGTAGTCCCTGACTATATTTCACAGTTTCAGCAGTAAATCTTTCCTTTATGCCCTTGGAGGGATCATTCCCATCAAGATGGCTTTAACCAATATTTTGCTGTGGGACATTCTCCATCCCCAGGGTGCATGGATGAGTCAGGAGTGCACTGAGGAGCAGAGGGCAGGACAGTGCAATGCTTCTGAGTGAGGATCAGGTCACAGAAGAAACATGGGTTTGAGAGCTTCCATCTGGATTGGGAGGAGTGGTCACTAATTTTAGCCCTAACTCGGTAAATTTCTTTCCCTGAATCTCCCTCACCAGTTCCCTCCTTTTTCCAACAGACTGATATTGGCATGATAACTGAAAAGACTAAAGACCGATGCTCTAGTGGTCCCACAGGCTGAGATCAGGAGGGATCTGATCAGTGAACTGATATTTCATCCAATAAGTGATGTAATAAATGTCAAGCTATCTTCCTCATTTATTCCAGGGAATCACATCTTCCACTTGTCTTTGTGTCTTTGCATTAGACATTGCAAGCTTTCTGGAGCAGAACTATCTGTTTGTTGTAGCTTGTGCAGCAGAAACACATCCTCAGTGATAGCAATAATAATAACAACAACAACAACAATAATAATAACAACAACAACAATAACAATAATAATGTGGTTACTATTGGAAGCTGCACTGTTGCTGTTTGACTCAATTAAAGAGAAGAGTTCAGGCTCACAGAACACTAGTTTCATGTATTTCATTAATATTTTCAGTGGAATAGAGATTTTTTTTTTTTATCCTGCAGATTAGGCTACTGTCTCTAGTGCTCAACTTTATGTTATGATTCAAAACATAGATTTATCTGCATTAATTTGATAAACAAATGCACAAATTAAATTGATTCTGAGATCTACATGTAGAACTAGTGACTATCATAAGACATATAATTTTGATAGTCTTAATTTTCTTACAGAAGCCTTTCCTAGCATCACTGCTAACGAAGACAGCTTTTTCCTCTAGGTTGTGTTACAGTGTGCACGAGGTTCTCACATTCTGTGTAACAAGTATGTATGATGCATCCAACACCTGGCAGTTGTTGGCTCTGGTCTGTTAGCAGTGAGTTAATGCTTATTTGTAACTAGTTTAATCATGCAGAATAAGGAAATGAAAAGAAAAAAACCAAGGTATTTTTAAAGCATTTTTTAAATTTCTTCCTGAAATTTTTAGGATGCAGTGTTCATGTCTTTTAGTAAACCAATGGTTGGGATTTTCTTTGTTATCAATCAACATTGTTTTCATTCAGAATGCAATATAAAATAAAACTCTATATTTAAGTATTGTAAATGAAATATACTTACTCTGTGTGCTCAGTTTATTCCCTCTTTTTTGCCTTTCCACATCATGAGAATGAATCTATCATCACCTGCTCCATCATTGTACCGGAGATAGGAAAGCATTTTATACTCACAGGTAATTTGCTTTACATTTATAACTACATGTGAATGTAAACACATTAGGTGGCTCAGATCAACACATAGACTTGTCTCTGTCTCTCAGCAGTTTTGTGAATTCCCTTAGTTTAATTTATTCTAGTTTTAAAAACCTTATGGCTATGATTTCCTGAATATATCTGTGTTTTTTTTTCTTGGAGGTATTAATGCGATTCCACAACTTGCTTAGCACAATCAATCATTTTCCAGTTGAGATAAAAAGTTACTGACAGCACAAGACACCCAGCATCACCAGCTTATGTGTACATAAATTTACAGAATCAGAGAATTGCAGAACTGTTCAGAATTGCAGAACTTGCAAAAGACCTTTAAGATCATAGAGTCCAACAGTTTTAGGGCTGCACTAAAGGAATACAAACACAAATCAACAAGTAGGTGTTTAAAGGATTTTGAGGAAGACATCAGTGAAACTCCAAAAGAGAAAAGGTGAAGTCTACATCCAGCCATATCCCTCTTTAATCAAAACAAAGAGGGACAAACTGAATTGCAGGTACCATAGCTGTGAATTTTCTTTGTGTTTGTTTTTTTTTTTGTCACAGAATCATAGAATCATTAAGGTTAGAAAATACCTCTAAGATCATAAAGGCCAGTTGTTAGCCCAACACCAGCATGTTAACTAAATCATGTCTCAAACTGCCACATTTACTATTTATTTGGATAAACCTTTTCTTCTTAATTTTGTTTTTGTTTAATCATGGTTCCTAAGAATTGGCCAAAGATGGAGACACAGCATGGTTGGCTTATCTGGCAAAGGCAAAACTATCACAGTGAGCTAGGTTCAGACTTTAGGAGTAGCACAGGGAAAGGGTGAAGCATCAGATACATGGCCTGGAGCTATTGTCATCCCTATTTCATTTTTCTAAGAAAGGGTGAAGAGATCTCTATAGCTATCTTTATATTATTTACTTTCCTTCTGTCTTTCATATTCTTTCTTCATCTTCTCTCTGCTTTCTGATCATATTGCTATTTTCTAATTACACCTGTTAGTGAAAACACAATCTACCCATTATAAGTGAGTCAAACATTCCTGTAAATGACAGGTAAATCTCACTAAGATTTGAGAGGGAGATACTCTAAAGGATGTTGTTGAAATATTTATGACAGGGAAAGAGCACAGCTGAAACATCAGAGAAGTCTTGTTTGAAGATTGTGAAGAAAGACTAGAATGCTTTTCTCAAGATGTGGGTATGAAGAATACATGCTGCCACTCAGATTGCTTGTTTGTAAACAGCAGATTGCAAAGTCATTGAGGTCCAACTAATTTCAGCTGCCAAACCCTCTGAGAAAACAGACCTTCTTCAACACTCTTTTAAGTTTTTAACATCCAGATAAAAATAGCCTTAGTCGGTCAGGACAATGAGAGAGGTAATGCAGCACGTGGAGAGTAATTCAAGTTAAGATATGAGATAACAGATCTTCCAGGTTTTCCTGATTATCTTCAGTGGTGAAAATCGCATGAAGCAGTCTAGTCTTCTGGAGGTAATTCATAATAACAAAAGACCTAGAGGAAGTTATATCATGATGAAAAGAAAGTTTGATTACACATTTGTGTTTTGTCTAGCACAATAGAATCATGATTATTCTAGAATAACATTGAGAAAATCAACTTACTACCAACATAAATATTATTGAAGAATAATTTTTTAAGGCATGTAGTGATAGGACAAGGAGTAATAGTTTTAAACTAAAAAGAGAGTAGTTTTAGATTAGATATAAGGAATAAATTCTACATTATAAGGATGATGAGGTACTGGCACTGATGGTCCAGAGAAGCTGTGGTTGACCTATGGTAGGGGAGTTGGAACCTTTCAACTCAAACCTTTCTATGATACTATGGCTTTTCTGACAAAGAAAATATTTTTGTTTGCTTAAATATAGGTTTCAAGAGCTGTTTGAGATACCCTGAGACACTCTCCTGGCCTCACCAACTATATGCAGAAAGGAGCTAATCTTTTTTACCTCTTTTTTCATGCCTGATTGGGCCATGGGCATGATGCATCTATCCAAAATCTCTACTGACTATAATGTTTAGCCACCTGCCCTACCTACAAACACCTGCTTTTACATTGGGGTTCTCTAAATGTGGAGTCAGACCCCAGCCTTTGGGCCGAATTCATTCCTCATATAGTTAAGTGAAGGCACTGTTGTTACCTGTATCATTTTTAAGCAATGTATGCAGCAATATGAATAATTTGGGGTTTTTTTTACTTCAGTATTATCACATGCAAAAATCACTTAACACTTCAGATTGGCTAGAATCTGTTGCCCTGTGTCTATTTGTTGGCAGTAATTTTTGTGCTTCAATTACTTTGATGTATTTAAAAGATTCCATTGCATATTCAAGGTAGTTATTGACAGAATATTTGTGATTAAAATGGAAAACAGCCCTCAGCTAGAGAAGGGTACTTGTTCAGATGGAAATCTGGTTAAAATAGAGACCTGTTTTTGCTTTGACAGCTATATAAAGAAGAAAATTATGTAATTCATTTCAGTCTTTTTTTTTTTTAAAGAACTATAAACCAAATCTTCATCTCTACTTCATTTTCTTTTGAAAGCATTGTTTCTTATACTTTTCTGGGATAGAACAGAAACACCTTTAAGCAAAAATATCTCTCCAGCAGAACCTTGATTTGATGGAAACTTCACCAAATGAGACAATTGGCATAGCAAAATACACCTGAGTTTGGATTAAAACTTTCACAACTGTAATTTTTCTGGTGCTGTAGCTATAAGCCTGTTTAAGAAATCCAACTGAGTGGTTATAACACAGCAGACTTTAGCTTTTTTATTTTATTGTCTTTATTTTTACTTTGTCTTTATTTCTTACAAAAATGACATGACAGGTGAGTATGAAGTAACATAACACTTTCCAAGAAAGTATAAAATTTCTCTGAAGTTCTGCAGCTGAATGGTGGAACACAGAAGGCCTTTTTCTAGGGTAGCTAGGAGGCTCTGTTTGACCCTATCATCTGAATCTTACTGTGCAAGATGAACATACGCTATGCTTTAATGTGTCTGTATTTTTAATAGGCAGCAGTTTCTAGGCTCAAGGTATGCTAATCGCAAGCTGCTCTGAACATATGGAGACCATCAGTTTTACAGCAACTCAAAGAATAATAGGAACTTTTAACTGAGGGTCATAAAACAGAACAGAGTATTTAGAAGGTAGGATGGAAAGAAGATAAGAACTTTATATACTATAAAGCATATAAATATACTTTATGTATCACTGTTGTACTTTCTGTATCAGAAGAACTACATTTTATATGTTTTAGCTGAAGAAGAATGCAAACCACAAAGAGAACTTTTTCCTTGCTGAGGTGGTCAAATGTTTATTTGTTGTTCCTTGGGACCCGCTTATTACTGGAAGGGACTCAGCTCTTCCGACTTTAGTGGGGTGGCAGTATCCTTATTTTTCCACATCAGGCCATGCATTCAAAAGCTAAAAGCAGAAAAGCTAGAATTACAGCCCTGACAGCCAACGCAACTACATGTCTTGGTTTGTAAAACTCAGATATATTTGCTTAACTTGCATAAAAAGGACATAGACTGGTAAAGACAGTAGCAGAGCCGCTGCTTAAAAACAAATCACTCAGCAACAGGGCACTAATGTTCCTTGCTTGTAGCTTAAGAATATTCTTAATTATGTAATTTTGGGGTTTTCAGGTTTTTTTCTTATGTTCCTTAGTCTCATTCCCATCCTGAAAAGGGTTTGATTAGGATCTGATGTCATTTCAACAGTTTTTTGCCACAGGAGCCTCTATGCTCAGCATTTCTGCTATGCTCAGTTCTCCCTCAGTCCCAGCTGGGAGACATCATCTCTCTCTCACCCACCTTCCATGCACGGAGATGGGTACAGTGTGCAGCAGCTGTAAGAGCATGGTCAGCCCTTCTCTTCTACTGAGTTTTCCTCTGTAGTATGTACCAGAAGAAGTTAAAAAGGCAGAGGTGTGTGGGTTTTTTTGCTGTATGCATTGCATCAATGAAAAATCTTAAGCAGAACAGGCTCAGTTGTCCTCATGTACATCTGCTTAAGGTAGGAGCAACTTGGGGGCAAAAATTGGGCCACTGCAATTAGACTGAAGAGTTTAGAAAGATTTATGGGTAACTTGTAAAGCAAGCCGCTTGAAGGGCTTTGATTGTTTATGCCCTTTGTTCTCCTGTTCAGCTGATGCCTCATCTGAAATGCGCCTGTCTAATGCTAATGCAGAAAGAAGCCAAAATTGCTCCCAGGAATCCTGGTAGCTCAGAGAGCAATGGTGTGATGAAGAGGGGAGCTTCCCTTATGACTGAGAAGCCTTTGCATAAACTAATCCCCTCCAGAGGCTCTTCAGGTGGAATTCCTTTTTCTGCCAGTATGATGCTAAATGCCACCTTACCTTTTGATCTAGACAGGTTCAAAGTTACCTTCAGTCTTCTGAAGTTGTTACAGTTTCCTCAAGATTTCTTTAAGGTTTCTTTCTTCTTTTTTTTTTTCCCGCTTAATTTTTCGCCCTCTTGCACAGCATAAGGAGAAAAGCAAGCATTAAGATTCAGAATCTCTAAAGTTGTGTTCAAATAAGATGCAGAAATTTCATATCTGAGTTCACTTTCTGGTTGATGGAGAGACGTAGACACTTCTGGAATGTGATTCATCTTAACCTAAAATTAGGCTTCCTAAAGAGGACGCTGAATTGCACCCCAGACTACCAATTGCTCTCCTCAGAGGATGGTGAGCCAAAGACAATGGGCTCAGATTTAGCTGTTAAGCTTGGAAATGCTTAAAGCTAGGTGAGATGAATCCCATTTACAGATTTTGAAGTGTGGTGTATTTGAATAGGCTGAGCAACTACTTTTGATAGGAGCATGGACAATAAAATACCCAAATGTCTCATCTGTGTTCACTGCAGTGTCGGAGAACCTTCTGGTGAGGTAATATTGCTTAGACTTTATTCTTGTTTTAACTTTCAAGTGCAGCTAGGACATCAGTTCACACTGGAAAATTTGTTTGTTGAATTCCACCTTGCTTCTGTACATTCCAGGAAGAAGGTCATGGTTCTCTCATATATATTTGCTATTAGGTCTAGCTCACTGAATCATTTCTGCTGCACTCTCTTAGTGTTCTGTTTGCTCATGAACAGATGATTTCACACACTGAATATTTCATGTTGTTTCCATCAGACACAGGAGCATATCTAATTTTTCTGAATTAGGATATAGAATTTAAAAAAATTACTTGGATGAATACAGATGGTGCATTTAAATTACAATAATAGTTTGCAGTTAATAGCTCACTTTGCAACAAGATGTGTGTATCTTAGATGTGTTTATCTTAGAATTAGATCCTGTGAACAGAATCATATCAGTTAAACAGATTATGTAACTTAATGCCAACAGCTTCAATAGTCTGCCATAAATTCTATTCACTACCGTTTTTTTCCTGTAATCTGGTTATCTATCCACACAGCCAAAGGGCTGCATTTGCTCAAATGGGCACTTGAACATATAGCTTCCAGAGTTATGTACAGCCTGTTCACAAATACATGCACAAGTTAAACACCAAGTATGTGCCTCTTGTTTTTTTAAACTTAAATTATACAATTCACATCCACATACCTAAATTATGAAATCCAGTCTATCTAACTGCAGACATCTAATGTGCTACATTTCAAATACCAAAGCAAACCAGTCAACCTAAAAAAAGATCTGATATTTCCTATGGAGTGAGTGGTGAGATATCTTCAAAGGAAGATCCTGTCTGCCTGGATTTCTGGAGGACTGATTCAGTAGGCATCTAAAATTCAGACACAGATAAGGTATCTAAATTAGGCTGGCTGAATCCCATCATAGGCATCTCTTCATATTTAAGAATCAATGTTCACACAGAAGTAAATGGAAATTGAGTGTCTTTGCAGGAATTAACTCAAGAGTTTGACCAAGTCCCAGAGGAAATCTGTAGCAAAGCTGGAAGATCCGCCAGGTCCATTCGTAAGGCTAAACTCAGTTGCCGGACATTGGCACTTAGTGCCTGAGGATGTCTGTGACCTGTGTGGGCTGTAGGTGTGATAGAAACCCAAGACCTAGGTCCTTCTGCACTGAGCCAAGGGAAGCACCCTTGGTCATCTCAAAGCATACCAACTACCCCTATGCAGGAAATTGTATTAAGCACTTAGTTTTAAATGCAGAAATTGAGAAAATATGGACAAGCTCTTTCCAGGTTGAAGTGTAGAATGGCTCTAATTGCTGGAAAACACAGCAGGGCATTTTCCTTTACCTCTTGAACAAGTTCTATTCACAATCAATGTTTTCACTCCCTGCCCCCGCTTTCTCAGAGCTTTCCTGTTTGTTGTCATAATAATGAATATGGGAAACTTTTTACTTGTTTGATTTTTTTATCATAAAACACCAAGAAAGGCAATTTATTTCATTTGCCATTTCTTCATTTGTCTCTAATATGTCTAATAACTCTGTATCTTTCTCTTTGCTCTCTACAAATACCTGAAGGGAGGTTGTAGAGAGGAGGGAGCTGGCCTCTTCTCCCAGGTGTCAGGGGACAGGACAAGGGGGAATGACCTCAAGCTCCGCCAGGGGAGGTTTAGGTTAGAGATTAGGAGGAAGTTTTTTACGGAAAGGGTCATTAGACACTGGAATATGCTGCCCAGGGAGGTGGTTGATTCGCCTTCCCTGGAGGTGTTTAAGTTACGAGTAGACGAGGTCCTGAGGGACATGGTTTAGTGTTTGGTGGGAGTGGTTGGACTCAATGATCCAATGGGTCTCTTCCAACCCGGTGATTCTGTGATTCTGTGATTCTATATCTATATTAATGAATTGTAACAGGAGCATGTTAGAAAGAGACCCACATTTTGGTCAAGACAGAGGCCTTCTTATTGCTTTTTTATATGGTTGTGACAATTTTACTTTGTGATCACAGATGAACCACTTCTATCTTTATTTCAGTTGATGGCAGTATGATCAATATGAGAGGAGAATGTCGTGAGAACTACAGACTTAAGTCCATGCTGTGTTGATCCACACAGATGTACCAGCTCATGGAAAAGCTGCCTAGTGCTCGGGTTAACATAGTCAGCCAGGTCTTAGCCAGCTGTGTTGCTCCATACCCATCCTTGTAGTGACATGGATCTGTGGGAAGAGCCGTCTTCAAGCTGTCTGCACCCAGGATATTTCCCTTACTTTCCTTGTATAGAAAAAATCTGGGTTTCTGAGACTGTTAACCCAGGGCTGTTCCCTAGACTTGTTGCAATCAGCCTTGTCTTAGTGATCAGATACCAATAAGTGGAATTGATGCTCATTCACCACAGCCAGTCTGGGCAGCAAGGCACTGAGCTCTTTCCATTCCTGAAAGAACAGCTAGGGTAGTTCAGTGCATTACAGGATTAGGCTCAGTTGCCTAAACTAGAACCATTTTTCTCCCACCTTCCTAGCCCTCAGTGTCAGCTTTTAGCTTTTAATAACTTTAATAGCACTGTTGTTCTTTTTCAGTTAAGTAAGAAAATACGTAATCCAAGCTGTCTGAAAATTGCCTGATAAAATGTTTGGAGAAAATTGCCTCCCACATACTGTGTTCCTCTGCACATATGGGTGCAGTCCCAGTACTTTTACAAGATGAGAGAACTCATGTATTTACAAAAGCAGATACTTAATGTTTAAACATAAATATACTACTGCAGATAGGAAAATTGGTTGAGGAAGTGTTTATTTTAAAAAGCTATGGGGATAGACATGCTAGTGATCTTTTTTTTTTTTCAAAAAATGAGTTTTGCACCTTCATTTTCCTTGCATGTCCTAATATATATAAAGTTATAGAAAGAGGTAAAGCTCTTTATTTGTGCAGAAAGGAATCAGACTTACAGAAGCCAAATACCCATATATGTGAAAATGAACATTTACCCTTGTATTTGGCAGTCTAATAAAAGCAGTCTGATCTCCTAATTAGCACAGGGACTGTTGATGGCAAAGCACTTGGGACTGGATCATTGCTCTGTCTGTCTAGATAAGTATTTTAGCTACTTAGCTTTAGGTACATGTATTTAAAATCATCTATTTAAACACTGTTTTAAAACCACCATTTTGTGTCCAACACAATGGTGCAACTTTATACAGTTCAGGGTCGCTGTTTATGCAAATGAATGTGATTACATGTGCTGTTCTAGTACTTGTATGAGTGATAATAGCCGGGTATTTGATGCTGGCACTATATTCATAGCTCTGGCCAACAGGACTGCCTAGTAACATTATTTCAGATAAAAGTAGCTACTAGTTCAGAACTACACATTTTCAAAAGAAAACACTGCTCAAAAACACTCTTCAGAAAGTATAGCTTTTTATCTTTTACTAACTGGAATGGTTGGACTCGATGATCTGGTGGGTCTCTTCCAACCTGGTTGTTCTATGATTCTATGACCAGCTGAAATGAAGAAAATGTCACTCACTTAATTCTTCATGTGGAGAAAAAGAAGTCTATGAAGAATGCACTTTTTATTGTAATGTATTTCTCCAAAATGATGGCTATTTTTCCCCTATAAGGAGAGCAGGGTCTTGAGTTCCAGTCCTACCCATCATCCCTACCTGGTCACTTAAATCCTAGTGAAATTGGCAGTGGGCAGCAACAATCCATTCTGCATTCATTTCAATTATTCAGTGCATTCCAAGTCTTACTTATATCCATTATCACTTCGTTATCACAAACAAATATCTAAAATTTCAGTGTGGGGGAATGCTCTCCTTCATTATGAGTCTAGATCTTAGCAGTAGTGTTCTATCAGACCATATGAAATCTTGCACTTTGTATGGAAAAAGCATCCTTTAAAGAAGGAAACACAGTGCACAATTTTTATTTTCACAAAGCACTGAGACATGACTAGCATTTCTGCTCCTTTTCTACACTCTTCTTTCCGAGTACTCCTCTTTCCAAGATATCAGGAAATGAACGCATCCTCCTGCTCATAAATATGTTCATTTAATGGATGGTTTATGAATTTGAAATCATCTAATAAATATTTTGGGCAAATCCATTTGTATTTTAATTCCTTAACTTTCAGCAATGGTTCAGCCTTAATGTTGTTTAACATATCTAATATAAAGAGTTTGGAATTGCAGCTTTATAAAAGATCACCTTATCTACTTAGTAGGGTTCTGTCCTCTTAAGGAAGTACCTAACATTTCTAAACAGGGAGCTACCTCTACTGCCAGCACAGAGGAACCCAAGGACATCTGAGGTATTGGCATGAGGTTGACTACGATGTCATAGGACCATTGAGAGTTCTGTGTCTTGCTGGCACTTTAGAAATCAAGCAGGATACAACAGAGCATCTAAAATGGATCCAGGTGTGTGAAGAAGTGAACCAAATTCTTCTTCCTGAAACTCAATACAAGTAAGAGATGGTCAGTCAAGAGTTGGCAGAACTTCACCCAACTTAACCTTCCAGTATGGCATCTGAATTAGAAAAGAGAGTCGCTGTGATTTAGTATGGATGGACGTATATCAACAGAGAACCTCTCCACTCACTTCGCCAGCTGAGGAAGAGAGCGCAAATATTGTTGCTTTCCTGGTCTGCTTTGGGAACATAAAGCCTCTATGCCATTTGATAGGAATGGTTGGACTTGATGATCCGGTGGGTCTCTTCCAACCTGGTGATTCTATGATCTTCTCAAGGCAATGCGAGAAGGCACTGCGTAGTCAAAAATTCATTTTGTCTTGTGAAGTTGACCTGGCTTTTCTACCCATGGTCTGGGTGCTCTTTTAGTTCTGCCATCTTATTGACACTAGAAGAAGGCAACTCTTTTTGTTGGTCTAAGTTTGCACAGGAGCTGAATGAATAAGCCACTGCATGTGCAGATGACCCAGGAAATGGGATCAGAACCTCTCATGACTGTGTATTTAGTTCTGGTCTGTTTACCATAGGTAACATCTGCTTTACATTTTTAAAGAGATCTTGCTTCTAACATCTGCTTGGAGCAGCTGTTAGAAGTTTTATTTGTTCAGTGAGTTTTCTGATGGTAACACTAAGCTGTTTTTCATGATCGACCATGCCTCACAGTCCTCTGGCTTCTGTGCTTTGTGATGTAAGTATTCCCCCACATACACACCCAGCCAGTGCCTGGCCAATTACAGAGTAAAATCCAGCAGTCCATCTTGACACTGACAAAGGTGGTGGGATTCGGTCTGAGACAAAGAATCCTGAATTCAGATATCTACCCATGTCTTAGAACTGCCAGGTTTGTTGGTATTATGCCAGAGCAAGTTTATCTTTCCAAGTTGCAGCACAGCCAAATTGAGAATACTTCCTAGGGCAGACGTTTCCACTGGTTATGTTTTGGTTTTTTGGTTTGTTTGGTTTTTTTTTAAATTTTGCCACAGGGAAATCAGACAGCAGAGAAACAATAACCCACTAAATATCTCACTCTGTCGAGCTTGCCAGGAGTAAAACATCTACTTCTGCGGTCTCATCATAAAATCAGTCCTGCATGTAATATCGTAGGTTGTTCTAAGATAACAGCAAGGTTTTAGGCAACCCTACAGTGAATGCTTTGATATAAATGTAAGGGAACAGTTATCTAGAGAAGGGGGTGGGGGGAGTTATTTATCTTCCATTTACAGGTTGTTTAACTCTTCCTAGTTACTTTCTCTTCACAATTATAATGCCTGCTGAGATTTACTTTTAATTAAACTAGACAGAGCCTGGAGAATTTACATCAGTTACATATAGTTCTGAATAATTGAACAGGTTTTGTACAGTACCTTTAGTGAAATTAGAAATTTGGAATGAATGTTCTCATACAGCCTGAAGGAGTTCCAGTTGGTGAATAAGGTTTTTATAGAGGCATTTATGTGTAAGTAACAGAAAATGGCAATATGCCTGGTAACTTGAAAAGTCTAGCAAAAAATGAATCTATAACGTGACTGTCTCCCAGGAGGTGAAGCACAGGTATCATAGCTAAGGCAGTCTGCTAAGATTTTCAGAGTCAGCTGGGAAGACAAAAAAACAAGTTTTCATTTTAATGGGAATACCTACTTCAAACACTGCTTGTCTTTGGTTTTCAGCCAGCCCACAATATCACAGTGACTGGTGTTCTACAAACACAGAGGCACAAAACACAACTGCAAGAGAAACCTGAATGAAACAGGTCAAGCAGTTTGGGTAAGCATCTCAAAGGTTTCATAAAACTGTCTTGTTTATAGCTTGACTGTGAATTTGGATTTACTGTTTGCTTGCCATTTTGGCTAGAATCAAAGTTTTTAGTGTACAGAAGAGATGACAGGCATTCATTAAGGGACTGATTTAAAGACCTGAGATAGGTTTCTTTTTTCTTGCTTGGAAACTCATCACTTTATCATGAATATAGCCAGGTGCTATAGACACATGTAACCAACAGTTCCCTCAGGCTAATGTTTTCGTTTAGTTATTAGCAGCTTCCTACTGATAAAGGATTGATGGAAATTTGTTGTTTACCTGCTCCTAAAGGGAATCAAATGGACAGGGCATAGACATGAATTCATGCTAAGCCACTGGCTTTTGGATACTGCTTAACCACAAACTTACTAAAACTAGTTGGTATTTCTATACAGTAATTTAAATATCCAGGCTCCAAGTGGTATTTGCACACAATTCAACGTGCATTGGCTACTAGGTATAGAAGGCAGTTTACATCCTTGAAAGCTTATTTGTTTTCTTCAGGCATATCATTATCTCTAATAAATGATATTACCTCTATTTACAAGCCTACTGGCAGAGTAAATTTCTTTGAGACTCAATAGATCAGTTGTGTCTGGGTCACCAGCATGGATTTTGCCAGTGGAAACTGGAAGTCTGCTGTGCAGCAAGCTGTCTTTCTGCTAGTTAAACCATGGGTCCTGTAAAAGTCTAGTTGGCTGTCTCTTTATGATTACAGATCCCTGTAAAGACCTTCTGGTGCCAAAACACTGACATTTGTCAGTGGATTAAAACAGAATCTCAGTTGTCAGCAAATTTCTATTGGTCCATTCCTCTGACCTCCAAACACTCTAAATCTAAGGCTGGCAGGCAAGAAACAATGAATAAGTGCTTTTTTTGTCTGCTAACAGCATGTTGCAGATAGTTCCACTCTGTTCTTGTTCCTACCACCTTCCACCCCCGACGTGAGCTTGAGTGAGTGTCTTTGGAGATGTAGCTTTCACTTTCAGTGCGTGAAGCCAGTGCGTGAAAATTTGACGTCTTCATGAAAAATGGAACAGCATGTAGAAGCCCGAGGTGAAGGTCTGTGCAGATAATCAAGATCCTTGGCATGCAGGAGAGCAGTGAGAGCAAGCTAGACAGCAGAAATGGTTCATCCATTACTATGTAGGTCACTAGGAATGAGGACTATAAAAATACGAAAAGGAGATTTTCCCATGAGTAACTCAGAAAAACCCAGTGTATTTGACCCATGTAGCTTTTACTGTGCTTAACACCGAGCAAATGATGTGGTGGGGATGGTTAGCTGGCAGATGTTCTATACAAGTGTTAAGTTTGAGACCAAAGTAGCTACACATCAGATCAAATTCCAATTCATGTCAAAAAACTAGGGTGCAAACACATAAGTTTCTCTATAGTATAGGTGGATTTAATAAATTGTCATCAAGCTGCATTTTCCAATATTAAAACTTCATACTGCTAGTGACATTGCAGCTGCCTTTCTGCAATTTTATCTGTATACAAGAACATTTTCTGTATGAGAAGGTCAAGTCACCTTGTAATAAGTGGCTTTATATTATATGATCTTTGCCCAAGCTTGGAGTGGTGGTAGTATATCAATGTGGCTAAAGAGTTCCTACCCAGAACAGATAGTGGTGAAAATACCTAGTGTAGTCTAGGTGGGTAATTGGATTCCTCTTCAGTGCATCCTCTCAGCTTTAAATCAGTGTGAGTTCATCTGACCAGAGAAAGGAGGTTGAGGGGGCCAAAGCCAGAGAATATGAATCAGGAAAAGGGAAATATTTTCACTTCTCATTTCCTGCTTTGACAGGCATTCCCTGCAGAGGGATAGATGGATGTGCTACCAGTGGCAGGACACTCAAAGCTGCTGCTCCATGAGCAAAGGGCAGCCAACATTTTCCCTCTTACAGCATGCCCCACAGTCCAAGGCAAGATAAAAGAAATAAAATCAGCTTTCATGATCTGATAAGGAAACTAAATGAATGAGAGAGGCACTGACCATGACAGCAACAGCTTTATTTAACAAATATTAATGATTTTACCTTTATCATTCCGTCTCTCACCTACGAGTACCCATCTGATGGCCTTTAGCACTGAGCACTCAATGTACTTTTTTTAGCAAGGAGTTGGTGTGTGAAATCCTGTGGTGTGTGTGGGAATTCACAATATGGTAGAACTGCTGAGACCATAACACCTGAATTTTTAGAGAGGATTTAGAAAATAAAGAATCGTTATTATGGTAATGTATGTGCACCACCAGCTTCCTTCCAAAATACTACTAAGATTAGAACATATAACCTGAGAAAAATTAATAAAGCAATTACCAAATAAATGGAGAAAACATTAGGGGATAAAAACTTTTCAAGCTTAATCTGGAAAAAATAAGACTCTTTTATTCTAACTAACTTTTATTTTCTGCTTTTCTACACCAGAGACCACACATACGATAGGAAATGCATGACTAATTTCCGATAGAATAAAGTTCGTCTTGGTAAGAAATACACATGTTTTGGGCCTCAAGTTGCATCAGGGAAGGTCTAGATTAGATATTAGGAAAAGCCCTTTGCTGAAAGAGTAGTGAATCATAGAATCACCAGGCTGGAAGAGACCCACCGGATCATCGAGTCCAACCATTCGCATCAATCACTAAACCATGTCCCTCAGAGCCTCATCCACCCATGCCTTAAACACCTCCAGGGAAGGTGAATCAACCACCTCCCTGGGTAGCCTGTTACAGTGCCCAATGACCCTTTCAGTGAAGAATTTTTTCCTANGAGAATAACTTCCCTGGACCTGCTGGTCACACCTTTTCTGACACAGCACTGAGCTCTGGGGAACCCCACTTGTCACTGGCCTCCAGCTGGAGTAAACTCCATTTCCCACCACTCTCTGGGCCCAGTCTTTCAACCAGTTTTCCACCCAGGAAAGTGTGTGCTTGTCCAATCCAGAGGCTGACAGTTTCCAAAAAAATTTAATGATCCTTCCACAGCACTGGAACAGGCTGCCCAGGGAAGTGGTGGGGTCTCCATCCCTGGAAGTGTTCAAAAATGTGTAGATGTGGTGGTTCAGGACATGGTTTAGTAGGCATGATGATGGTGGTCTGACAGTTGGACTTGATCTTAGAGGTCTTTTACAGCCTTAATGGTTCTATGGTTCTATGATTCTAAGTCCTTGCAGAGCTGAACTCTGCAGAACTCAGTCACAAGGCCAGCAAGGAGTGTGGGGTACACTCTATCCTCAGGAGTACTGTGCTGTCCCAGGGATAACTTCAGATGGCTACTTTCACATTCATCCTCAAGACCTCGACTTTCTAATGACTTAACAGCTCTATAGCGTGTAGTGTCAGTGCTGGACTTAGAGCTATTTAGTCATCCACATTTGTTTGATTCCAAAGAGCCATAGGAATTATCCATACATCTCCCCTTTGCTTCGCTCTTCGCAGCCACATTGTAATGTGGGTTTTGTTTGCAAGCTGAAGGAATGGTTGTTATTCATGCAAAAAAATATTACAGATAATTGTGGATAAAAGCTATTAGCATATGCACATACTGTCTCTGCTCTTGATTGTTATTCATTCTTGTCTGCTTCTTGCTCATTGCTGGAACAATTTCCCAACTCCATAAAAAAAATTCAGTGGTGCCTGTGTGGATAATTCCAGTACAAGTAGATAATAAGTAGTAATAGAGAATATATTTGAAGAAAACCAGGATCAGCTTGCAAGCAATTTGTGAGCAGGAAAAAGAGCATAATGACTACAATAATTTCCTGTATTTAAGCTAAGAGAAGTCTTTGTAATAAGTTTATGGAAAACAGATAAAAGAATGTCATCCTCTTAGCTATATGAAATACAGAGCAAGTCAAAGTGAGTCACTGTCAGGACCTATTTGTGTCTGTATTCTGCACTTCCAGTCTGCAGAATGCTTACCTGTGTTTTTGAAATGCTAATTTGGAATCTTTAATGTTATTTAAAATCAGGTTATCATCATCAGTGAGTTACCCTATCCAGAATTCTTGTGGACTGTAGTAGGACAGTTATTAACTTAAATAATGACTCAGTTAAAGAACACAATTTTCTGCTGTGTGTTTGCAACAATTGCGTATTTCACACTTTGTCAAAAATCACCTATTTTGATGGAATGTTAGATTTTAGTCCAAAAATCAGCATGTGCCAAATTCTTCACAGTCAAATTTGGAAAACACAAGAGGGATTAACAGCAGTATTCAAACTGCTAACAGTCAAAATGCACACTAAGGAATGAAGGCAGAGGGAGTTTTGAACACGCTCCATGCTTGATACATATTATTAAACTGATATACAGGGGTGCTGGACCATTCTGCTGTGGTGCTGCGGAAGAAATCAGTTTCCAGGAGCTGAAATTCAGATGTTCCTGTAAAAAATAAATCAATGTACAATGTGGTTTAACATATAGAGATGTGTAATTTGTGAGATATTTCAAGTTTTATGCTGGGCTTACAATTGTATCGTTTGCATACTTTAGCTATTTTATATTAATATTGCGCTGCTGTAGTTAGAAACTGGTTATGGTTGAACTAGAGAAAGATTTTTTTTCTGAGATTCTAATTCTGTTTTTCATTATATGCATGTACTGGCACAAAATAAATTGTTTGTATTGGTGATTTGCAGATTTTCATCTGCTTTGGAGATCTGAGTCCGTGCATGGTGGATGGATCAGCTTTGTTACTGCTTGATTAATGTAAAGAGCCCTTTCATTACAGCCCTGGGTGTCCCAAAGGTTTTATTAAGGACATTCTTTCTTTTTGAAGAATGTACACATGGAGAGCAATTGAAGGGGATTCAGGCTTAATAAGAGGGGTTACAGAGAAAACAATGGCAATAGCTAGAGAAAATCCATGTGGAGGATGCTGACTTTCTCTCTTGCCCTTGGGTTGTATGTACAGAGAGTATCCTTTTCTCTCACAAATCCCATCTGCCATTTCAAATTTCTAAGAAAGGGTCTGGCAAAGAAACCTGAAGAATCTTGAGAGTGTTAGAATTGCTGGTGTTGTGTGCTGGAAATAGAACCGATAATTTTTTTGACAGAAGAGACTGATGTCAGGTAAATGCTGTTCAGATAAATTGAAAGCTGCCAAAATTTGCAATAAAAACACTTAATTGATTTATATTCTCATTTTGAAAGAACTGTTTTCATAGTGTCAAAATATATTCATTTCTGTAGCTAAAATGTTTAATTGCGGTTTGCGATCTGAATTCTTTTTATTCTGACCTTGTATTGCACTTAACTGCATTGTATTTATAACAAAATACTGGAATTTTACATTTAGTATGCAGTGCATAAGATTTCTCATGATGTATAACTTCAGTGCTGCTAAAGCAAAGGTTTGTTTGTCCTCTGTTTAGGTTTGTTTGACGAATATTTTAAAACATGGGATACTTTTTTTCTTCCTCTTGTTCTTCAGTGAAATTCAGAATACCTCAAATCCCTAGAAAATATTCTGTAACCTCTAAAATTGTAGTTAAAATTAATTATTGTCAATCAATCCTGTCAAAGAAAATGTAGGCTTCAAGCAATGAGTGAAAAACAGTAAATGGTCAGTTAGTAAAGGGTTTGCCACAAGCTCTGAAACAGAAAACTCAAGAAGACCATGAAGCTGGGTAGCAAAATTGTAGCTCCCCAGCTATGTGGCATATTCATTTAGTTCTTTGTGTATATACATTAGGAATTTATTGCAAAATGTATAAAACTTGTACTGCCTGACTTTGTTTTCAGTACACTACCAGTTTAAGACCAATATGAGGGAAGAATCTAACCATTTATTCATTATTAGTAGATTATTTAGTGTATTTATCAGGCCAATGTTACTGTATCCAGTTCTGTTCTCAAATTAGCCAAAGGTAAAAACCCCTATGATGAGACATTGCCAACTGGTTGAAAAACTTCATCCATAAGCTTCAAATCTCATTTCTAAGTATAGGTAATTAATTCATTCCCCTGCTGGATAGATAAGAACTGATAATTACGTATTCTGGTCACATTTATGGGTATGTTTGAAAGAGTTACTGACTCCAAATGTATGATGATATCCATGCTTGCTGCAAACTAAAGGAAATCTGGAGAAACTGATTAAAGAGTTGAGCTGGTTTTCATAAGACTATCTAAATATTAGAGTATTTAGCACAATAGGCAAGACTTTAGATTTGAAGACCATGGTTTCAACCTTGTGGCTTGTGTTTTGTAATCACAAATTTTCTGTCAGGATAGGGGTTTTTATGCTCATTCATGGCACATGTCCCAGTGATTTGTGACAAAATGTAATTGTGGATAACCCAGCCAGGTGGTGGTTAAAGTTCCCACTGTATGCTCTGAGCATAGTCTGCACTGACCATGTGCAGAAATCTAAAGAGAAGATTAGAGAGGACTGAGGAATTAAAACTGGGACTAGAACATGTGGGAGGTGTTTTCCATTAAGGGAATTTATAATGTCATTGCTGGCATAGGCAGGGATGTCTTTCTCAAGGTCACTCAAGTCCCTGTAACTATAGAGGATGGCTGAAGTGCTCCCACCACCAGAACGAGGGAGTCTCCACCTCCCTTGTGATTTACCAATTTTAATCTCAGGAGCAATTTGCAGGGAAGCTTAGCAAAATCGATGAAATCCTCATTACTCAGGGGGACAGAACAATTGAAAATGACACAGAATGGTGACAAATAGAGGTCCAGGCAGAGATGTTTCACATTCATCACTGAACTTCCTTTCATATTCTTACCTTCTTGGGTTTTTTTTGCTGAATGGGACATCTTGGGCTTTGTAATCTCATCTTTGAGGACACTACTAGCACATACAATTAATCCGTGTTGTTCGTGTTGCGTTGTTTGAATGGGCTTATGACTCTACCTGAGCAAAGTGAATTAGTATGCAGACTGTCAATACAATGTTAAATTAAACAGCACATAGTAATGAAAGGCATTCAATTTAGTAAAGTAAAATGGAATCTTAACTGAGCAGAACCGATTATTGTATAAAACAGAATGGATAAAAGGCTTGACTCACCCATTGTCTAGACAAATCACTTAGAAACATGTGGGTTGTCTTTAGAGCAATTCAGATAATGTAAAAGCTTATTTGTAATCTGTTTGCCAAATTAAAAATGTTTTCTAATTGACTTATTTGTAAGCTATTAAGAAATACGATGTGTTGCCAGATAGCTTAAGAAAAGTAACAAGAACGTAAACAACTTGGCCAGTGGCAGACAACAGACCCAGAGCAGGGCCAGGAAGCTCTTTCTGACACATCATTTGTCCTTCAGAAAATGTAATTTTGATTGACTTAAAACTCTTGTAAATTCCACTTGAATTCAGCAAACATTTTTCCTAAGCTAACATGAGAACACAGGAAAAAAATGGAGATGCTGTAATCAGTTTATCAAGGAAGGGTCACACAGAGGCTCAGACTTCTTTTTCAAAGGTAGCAAGATTGAGAACATGATCCCTATCACTTTTCAGAGCAGTGATTAGGGTTCTAAAGGAAAGGGAAACTGAGTTGGATTTTTCCTCTTTGCCTAATATATAGTGCAAAGGTTTGCTGATAAAAAAATTACTTTCATTGCCCTAAATTTGCATGCTTTAGTGCTTCCACTCAATGCTGGCTTTGCAAGCAGGATGCTGACCAGGCAATGTCACATCCTCCAGTCCCTAACTGTGTTCTTGGCCACAGGCAGGACTGCGACCATCACCCTCTGCAGGAGATGGAGGGAGAAAACCTGAAGAGCCTGCAGGCTGTGGGAGGCAGGCATCAGCTGGGTGCTCCATGGCATCATGCCACAACACTCAATCCCATAGGATTTAATGAAGTCGGATGTCCACAGGGCTCCTCTGTGGATACAGCATGAGTAATTCCATATTTAAGAAGATATGAAATCTGCCTCTGCTACTGCCTACACACCTTCCTCTCCTTTGTCCTGTACCGCTCATTGAAAGAAGGAAAATTATAACTATTCTTACAAGAGCCTATGAGAATTACAGGCTCAACTGAAGCTCATATTTTCTTCTATGTTGCAATGTTTTCTAGGATCAATGGAAGTATTTTATTTTTTTATTACTGTTTCATCACACTGATGAAATGTTTTCAGTGTTTTTCACCAACTGGTTTCCTTTACAGCTTTTTCACACTAGAAAATATTTCATTTTTTTTTCCTTTTCTCTGAGCACACATACAGGGGTGCTTTTAACCACGTTTACAGTGAATGTTTTGATTATATTCCTTATTTTGATTGCCCACAATAAAAATACTATCTCATATAAAAAGGTCTTCTGTTGTGAAACGATACTCGCTAAATTGTTACACATGCTCTTCTTTCAAAGAATTAGGGACAATAGCTTGCCCAGTGTATTATTAATTGTTATTACAGCTCAAAACAAGCAGAGGGCTGCAGTGCTGGATTTTTTTTAAAGAAAACTCATTAAAACACATTAAAAAGGATTTTCTAGGAGGCTTAAAAATCGGCTCCATGTCTTGGCTGCTCAAAGTTAGCCAACACTCTACCCACTGCCACCTCCATCTCTGCTGGGGGTGTCCTTGAGTCAATTATTGGGAATCATTCAGTAGCAATGGGAATGCTCAGCTTTAGGAAGGCAAATCCAGTCTTTGCACCAGTGCCACCACTAAGAGTTCTCTCTTCTTGGCTGATATCTAGGACTCCCTCACTGAACTTGGTGACGCTGCTCCAGGGATGCTTGTAGCAACATGACAGTGGTCCCATGAGAACTTATATGGCAAGACATGATAAAGTCACTGTTGGGTTTGCAGAGCCATGCACTAAGAAGCCAGGAAATGCTAGAGCTGAATTTATCTCCGCAAATTGCATTTGACCACCTTATGTATATTCATTATGATATAACCTCTACTTACACATGCACATGCAACTTTTTGACTATTGCCATATTCGATGCCAGGAAAATCTTAGCTGTGAAGTTCTTAATTCCTAAGTCATTGTCTCTGCACCTGTAGGAAGTCTTGTCACTTGGGGTTTTTTTCTCTTTTCTATGTATATGCAACAATATTGAAAGGGAGAAATAATAATAAATGAAGGCTATTGATAGCAATGCTTAAGAGTAGGGAGCAGTTTTCCAGTCATTCCCCAAAACACAGTGACTCTGAAAAAAAAGACAAGGTCCTTAAAACTTCTATAACAACTCCAACTCCCATCCTATTTGTAACTCACTGATATGCTTAATTTAAACCCAGCTGTTAGTTGTTTGCAGTGGAGGCTTCATCTTGTTTATTTAAAGCCATTTACATTATGTCAGAGATTTGGCAGGTCTCCCGAGCGGTCATTTAAGGCAGGTTTAATTGTATGGGAAAATAGAATCATTAACGTCAAATGGAAAGCAAAGCCAATCAAAATTTACAGCAAGCTATTACCAGGTTCTTAATAAGGAATTAATTAAAATATCTCCTAAAATAAATTGACTGAGTATATATAAATTTTGAACTTGAAGGAACCAAAGTAACTAAGAAGGCAGAAATTAAACTGGGAAAGGACCTTTTTTTTTTTGGAAATTAGTCATGGGGGAACAATACACAAAGATGGTGAAGACAGACATATAAAACCACATCTACAAGCTGAAGATATCTGATGCAGGCTGTATCTCAGCTCAGGCATTTCATAACCTCTTGCTCTGACATTTCGACCTGAAGGAAGCCTAACACATTCAGAAAATGTCATACAAAACATTCAAATGTATTAAAAAATATAGATTTTTTGTTTGTTTGTTTCATTTACTTTGCATTTGATGGATCCTTCTTTTCCCATGTCAAAAGACTGAAAGACTGACCTCTGCCAGAAACAGCAGCTGTGGACAATGGAGTTGTTTTATGCAGGGCTCAGACTCCCTCCATTAGCTCATGGCTACATACACAAGATATACATCTGTGCCCATAACACACCTATCCCTCACACACTCCAGTGCTACAGT